>CM026404.1:5965105-5999907 GCA_014843695.1 Archivesica marissinica
ATAGAATAATGAATCCCCAGTATGTAAACTATACGAGTGAGGGGGTCACTTTTCCAGGCCATATAATAATGACCCCCCTGTATATTAACTATATGAGTGAGGTGGGGTCACTTTTCCATGCCATAGAATAATGACCCCCCAGTATGTAAACTATACGAGTGAGGGGGGGGGGTCACTTTTCCATGCAATAGAATCTAAACATATGTGGGTGATTATCCTATGATATGGATAGTGACCCCCTCCCACTCATGTAATCTACACATATGGGGGTGATTATCCTATGATATGGATAGTGACCCCCTCCCACTCATATAATCTACACATATGGGGGTGATTATCCTATGATATGGATAGTGACCCCCTCTCACTCATATAATCTACACATATGGGGGTGATTATCCTATGATATGGACAGTGACACCCTCCCTCCCTCTCATATAATCTACACATATGGGGGTGAGTATTCTGTGATATGGATAGTGACACCCTCCCACTCATATAATCTACACATATGGGGGTGATTATTCTATAATATGGATAGTGACCCCCTCCCACTCATATAATCTACACATTTGTGGGGATTATCCTATGATATGGATAGTGACCCCCTCCCACTCATAATATGGATAGTGACCCCTCCCACTCATATAATCTACACATATGGGGGTGATTATTCTATAATATGGATAGTGACCCCCTCCCACTCATATAATCTACACATATGGGGTTATTATTATATGATATGAATAGTGACACACTCTCACTCATATAATCTACACATATAGGGGTGATTATTCTATGATATGGATAGTGACCCCCTCCCACTCATATAATGTACACATATGAGGGTGATTATCCTATGATATGGATAGTGACACACTCCAACTCATATAATCTACACATATGAGGGTGATTATTCTATGATATGGATAGTGACTCACATTGTCTCAACGATTGTAGGACATTTGCCCCGAAGGACATCTGCCCCGACTCCAAAAATGGCTAGGGAGGACATCTGCCCCGACTCTGTTTTGCAAAGGCGGACATCTGCCCCGACTATGTTTTGCAGGGGCGGAAATCTGTGGAAAGAATTACTGCTTTCAGTTCAATCCACATATCACGATATGTATATTACATATATCCTGGTAAATATGTTTAAACCAAGCATATTAACTACGCTAGGTATTTGCCAGTGTATATCTCAACATGGATACATGTACACATGGAAACCACAATCCCTGTTTGGCTGCATTTCTTAACCCATTCAACACCAAGTAACTGACATAGACTGGTCCAGGATATTTTTAGACCAATAAATTAATAACAAAATTACATTTGGATCAGTTCATTTATCAAAATGGGTAAAAAAAATTCTAAAAATAGTTATATTACTTGAAAAAAGTGCAGATCCTGATGAGACGGCTCGTCACGAGCCGGCTCATCTGGATCTACACTTTTTTGTAAGCCAATTTAGAGGTCTGTGGTGTTGAAAGGGTTAAACACAATGAATTCAGTGTGACGAAATCATCAGTTCCCAGTTCCAGAAATGCTGTGAAATTCACCACTGAGCAGACGATAAAACAACATGCTAAATGCAAAGGAGACATCATAGGTTTCAGCCATCACAAATCAAAGGGAGTGAGGACAGTGTATCAAACGATTGTGAACGCCATTGGGAACTTTACTGAACCTTTTAAGAATCACGGAAGTGACAGTGATCTGTACATAATGCTTGCCACTAGGCCCGTAACTACAAGTCACTGCGATGAACAAGATGTTCTGAATACACAAAACAAATGGAGCACACAGCAATGATAGCATTTGTACAAGCTAGATGTCAGTAGCTTTCCGCGACGACGTTAAGATGAGTTACAGGCACAGTGAGAAGCTTCAAGAACAACATTATACAAGTGATGGCAGAATGAAACATATTTGAACAATTCATCATTCTTGCTGCCCAAACATGACATCCACATGGAGTTTACCCTTTCCTTACCACAGGGATTCGGCACGTTTGGGGGTACTAGTATATATATTTAAGTACTTAAATATATATACTAGTACCCCCAAACGTGCCGAATCCCTGTGTTCCTTACCATTGTGCCCTGTTCCTTGGTATATGGCAACAGCAGATCGGATGCCCGTGAAAACATAAAGGCTAGTCCATTGCCTCGAATCAGAAATTGAGCCAAAATATAATGATGTGACACTTTACGATGGACATGCTGTTCTCAAAGTCCAACCCTGCAGAAGCTATATTTAATATGTTGCCAAAGCATGGCCTTAATATAAGTTGTCACCAGGCACAAGAATGACCACACATCCGCGCCAACGAGAATGATTACTATATAAGTAAAATGTATGATAGAGCCGAGTGTTTAGTCGCTCAAATGCATTTATGCGGTGGCGACTTTAAATAAACTTATATATATACGTACGAGCCGAGTGTTTGACGATCCATACTACGGTAAATAAGCTCAATCATCATCATCCATACTACCAAGGTTTTGGTTCAAATATCATCAAAACTTTACATTTGCATATAGTTACTATATGGCGCGGTGGGGTAGTGTTTCTCATATCAGTTCATGACCTAATACCTTTGTTGTCTCTACGTTTTCATATAATTATAATACATATCGTCTGCATTTTAAAAAGCGGCTGCGTTTAGCACGACACTCAAATAAACGTAAAATCTTTATCTCAACCAGCCGATCATAATATAGTATCAACCACGCATAAAGAACGCCTTCATCACTTGCCCCGCCCAGGGTTAGGGTCAAAACGCGTGGTTGATGTCATTATTCAGTTGGGTGGTTGAGAAAAAAGGCTTACCTCAAATAAAGCTTACCAACAGTAAACTTCCGGTGGTAGAAAATGTCAAAAATTAAGTAAAATGTATGCATATTCAGCTACAGAGGACGATGCTGAAGTATATCAGCGGACAGTTAGAGGTTAGTTATAGTTCATGTTTTCTTCGTTGAAACAACAATGCTATTTCCCCATGTAAAAATTAAATTGTAAATTGACGTGTAGAAGCTTGTTTGCTATCACAGTGTACATAAACCCGGATGGTAGAGTTACCGGATTTATTACTGTTCAAAACAGTTGCATGAATACAGAGTTATCAACTTCAAAGAGATACCCTTCAGTTGCATGAATACAGAGTTTTCAATTTCAAAGAGATACCCTTTAATGACAATCTAACTACGCTAACACTATCTAAAGCTAATTACATCTACTGAGGAAGGTAAAAATACCATGCACGGCCGAGATATGTATGTTCCATTAATGTCAAACCCCTCTCGGGGACCTAGACATTTTTCCTTAGCCGACCTAAGCGATTAACCAATACTAAGCAATGTGTGTGAGGTGCCTTGCTCAATGACACTACATACATGGCCTTTCCGAGTATCGAACCCGGGACCGTTCGATTCCAAATCCGACACTCTACCACTGGACCACGGACACCACATGAGTGTGATGTGTAGCCAACGATAACAAATACCATATAGTGGTGGAACCTATGCTAGGCGTATTCCTATGCTCGGCGTATTTTCCATTTTCATCCATATTTAAAATATTTATATAGTTCTAGGCTAATTTCGCCGACAGAGCTGAAGTATGGTTCAATAGCATTCCGTTGAGTGTATCGGTAGGCTGATGCAACTGTCACGTGACTGGTCCAGCAGACGAATATAAACAAGTAAATCATTGGGAGAATATTTCCACCAAAACTGTTACGATGTATGAGCAATTCGGGTAGCTATCCGAATTTAAAAAATCTACACCTAACCCGAAAAATAGTTCCTATTCCATTTCTGAATAAGACCAATAAATGTTTTTACTCAATGATGTACTATATCAAAATAAGATATTCAACAAGTTATGGTGGATAAATAAAAAATAACAAGTACGCCTTGCATAGGTGCCCTGATGTCTTCAGTTCCCCATATAAAATCAGTTTCCCATATAAACCGATGCAGACTGACACCGTTGCGATAGCTGTATTCAGCAAGGTCACGTGATGAAGCTAAAACTGTCAAGACAAGAGTGTTTTGAAAGTTGTTTTCACGACTTAAGAAAATAATAATATACGGCAAGTGCAATTAACATTTTATACTGGTCATTATATATGGGATTTACGCCAAGCATAGGTTCCATCACTCTACGCCAATATGTCTTTACACTATTGTTACATTACATATTTTTTGCCACTAGGGCCGGAATGCAGGGAGTGACTGGACAACTGACTTGAATGTGTCCAAGCTTGGGGCAGTCACAGCATTGGTGGTCAACGTGTTCCACAATGGAATCATTCTTGGCAACATAAAATAAAATTGTATAAATTATTAACCATGTACTGAGTTATGTTACATTTCTTTGGTTTTCGTAAATTCATCATGCTCAAGTTTGCCCTTCAGTCGATTCAGTCCCATGCAATTCTTGGTATATTGAAATTCTTTTTCTACATTATCTAAATCGTAGCAAAGTGTGTGTTTTCACTTGTTGAACCTGATTACAAGATCAAACATGGAATGACGCCTACTGTGTGTTCTTGATTTGGCAAGATAGTAAATACTCATCAAAATATTGTGGGACTGGGTCACCTTCATATCAAAATATTGTCTGACTTGGTCACCTTCATGCTTAGTGTCTATACATACCGGTCCTTCTTCATGGATTTGCCTAGTTTCAGAAGAGGTCAATTGGTATTGAAATTGTATTTTGTCAGTGCTTCGAGCAGTTCATATCGGTACTAACTTTGAGCATATCAGTACTTTGAGCATATCAGTGTTTCGAGCATTTCACTCCTAATGTATTTCATGCATCCTGTTTTTAGCATGGCTAAACTGCTAAAAGTATGAAGTTTTCAACATGTTATAGGACGCACAGGATTTAGTATAAAATATTATAAACACTTGCCCTCACCGCTGCTGGTTCAAATCCCACTGTGAGGAAGCTATCCAGATGGCTTGTAGATGATCAGTGGTTCTACCCATGTGCTCGTCAGCACCTGAAATACTGCTCGGAGGGGCACCCAGGGTCTTCCTCCACCAACAATAGCTGGAAAGTCGCCATATAACCTAAGCTGTTGGTGCAACTTTTAACCCCCAAAACAAACAAACAAAATAAAAATATTATGAAAGTTCACATTATTATTTCTAAAATATGGAATTAAGTTACATTAATGTTCACACACATCCATATCCAATGTTTCAGATCGCACATAAACATATCACCAACAAATACCAATATGTAGATGTCGGGGATATTAGCATTACCTTGATGAAGATGAAATCGGATCATCTATCTGACACGATGGATATGTGTGTGTGTGTGGTGTGGTGTGCGTGCGTGTGTGCATGCGTGTGGTGTGGTTGTGTGTGAACATTAATGTAAATATATTGCCAAGAAATATATATTGAAATACAGCATGTACTTTGTTCAGAAAACATGATTTTGTGTAAAAAACAAAATCGTTATGCTTGAACTCAATGAGTCATTAGTCGTTTTTTCTTTTCATTTACTATCATGTCGGGAATTGCCGTAGCTAATGTTGCTAGAACATGCGCCCGACTCATTTGCATATCTTTAATTTGTCATGTTTTGTATTCACATGTACGGTATATGTAAAACGAATCGTGCAATAAAATATGATTAAACTACAAGTGAATGAAATGCCGTCAATGCATTTTCAGAGCGAGCGAATGTCAGTTTGCATGAGCTGGATGATATTCTAACACACAGTCCTAATGCAACATTGAATACAAGTGCCCGTGCCAAAGAACAACTAAGTGCAGTCGTTCATCCGAGGAATCTCAGATGGTATGAATCTGAGGTGAGACCGCAGAAATATAAAGATGCTGCCAGTCACCTTCACAATGTCTTCAAAGATGAGCTGCAGGTATGTATTAATACATGTAGTTCACAATGTCCTCAAAGATGAGCTGCAGGTATGTATTAATATGTGTAGTTCACAATGTCCTCAAAGATGAGCTGCAGATATGTATTAATACATGTAGTTCACAATGTCCTCAAAGACGAGCTGCAGATATGTATTAATACATGTAGTTCACAATGTCCTCAAAGATGAGCTGCAGATATGTATTAATACATGTAGTTCATTTCACACAAAGACAAGCTGCAGGTATGTATTAATACATGTAGTTCATTTCACGCAAAGTGTGGTTAGGTGTTTACAAATTTTTACAATTTATAAATTGGTCGAGTCAGTTGGTAGAGCCTGTGCCTGAAACAAATACCCGGAGAACACCGTTGATCTTCCTCCATTATGTATAGCTGAACAGTCGCTGTAGGACCGTAACTCTTGTGAAATTCTTAATCCGAAGGCAAACAAAACAAAGAAGTTGCTATGCAGGCGCAAATAACACAGGTTTCAGTGAGTTTCAAGTGTTGCACGCTATTCTATCTTTAGTAAAGTATTGTTTTTATTCCGAAATATCCAATAATTATATACCACACGTAACGATAACAGGTAAACTTGCATATTTTCGGATAAAAAGTTTCGGATACGCTTCTTTGGACATACCCTTGGAAGTCAAATGTTCCCGATATTTATGAATTTGTGAGGTACATGTAGTCCATTCGCGAATAATAGCAAAAATAAAAACACCGAATAAAACTGGATTTACAGTATTCTATCATTAGTAAAGTATTGTTTTTATTCCGAAATGTCCAATACACATGTAATTATATACCACACAAAAATAAAATCCTATAATTGCAGTGTACTTTAGTTGAAAGTGTATCATGTGTTTCAGTTGCCATTGCAATATCCACAACAATATGCACAACCTCCAAGTGTTCCCCGAGGGCCTCTACCCTCGCCTGAGGAAACTGCTTCTCTGCTACAACAACACACTGCTTACATCAACCAGATTGAAGCTGAGAATAGATACATGAAGGTAATCTTATTGTTTAATGTATGCACATGGTACAAGCTAAACAGTTCTTATGACTTCCATTGCAAATGAGGCACCGGAGTGTATAATCGTGGATACATGTTTCATCATGGTGAATCAGATTGCCACTGGGCGAAGTTTTGATTTCAAGTTGCTAGGCAACTTTGGTGATGGCGTTCATTGCAATTCATGCATACAGCATTGGCACAAGCATCACTGTACAGTTAAACCTGTGTTAGTGGTCACCTCTATTAAGCAGCCAACCTGCATTAAGCTGCCAGTTTTCAGATTCCTAATATGTTACTTTGTTATATATTTTACATATTTTACCTCTACTAAGCAGCCACCTGTGCTAAGCAGCTACTTTCTGTGATTCCCTTCGCTGGCTGCTTAAGACAGGTTTGACTGTATCGTTTGAACAATCGTTTAAGGACATATCAGTTTAAAACATGTGAATCAGTCGGTACTCATTTGAGTAGGATGAACCTTTTCACATAATGATCCTATATGATTCAGCATCATTCTGTTCGTGTACATTATATAGTGTGTAGAATATAATACCGTGTCTCATTTATATGACAAAGTTGGCAGTTTCTTATGGAGGTTGGTGCACCCAAGTACTGGTTAACCGCTGGAGCCTGCCCAGGAAAGGTGTTGTTAGGTAAACTGCCTGCCGGCGATATAGCCCAAAATGGTGCTGATGCAGGCGTAAAACCCGAAATATAACATAATAACATAACAAAATATAATACTGTTTTAGTAAACTATAAACCTATGCACCACAAACACAAATCCTGTATATATATAACGGTAGGATGAGTTTGCAACAGTCCGGATCAAGATCCGAGATGTTTTAGAAGAAAATCAACGGCTGCACGAGGAGCTTAAGAAAAGTGTCATCGAAGAAATCACCATGGATGCCGATTTTCAGAAGGTAGATGGGTTTTAAAATGGTCGTAGTGCTTAATTACATTTGTGTGACTGGTCACTTTTGTGGGTATACTTCTGTGTTAAAATATTGAGGCGCTTTTTGCAAGAATCAAAGTCATTAAATTTTATATATTATAATTGTAGTTTTGTATCTGAAGCCCCAAATTTTGTTACGGTCCTGTGTGTTTTACGTTCATTTATCGGTGCTACCGGTTGCCCATATGAGCGACGCCTCCTGAAGAGATCAGTCATTTTAGATTTTTGGAGGATAGTGCAATGATACAGAAAGAGACCCATTCCAGAGTCTCCTCTGGATCTTTTACGTGCACGGTGTAAAGCACCGACATGAGACCTCGGTTTAAAGTCCCATCTGAAAGACTGTTAATTTTATTAGGGTCAGATGGGGGATCGAACATGCGATCCCTGGATTACCAGTCTAGCGTGTTACCACTGGACTACATATCTGTCTGTGATGTTACGGTCAATAGGGTGCAGATCAATTGTATAAATAAACCAAATACATGTCTGAAATACCCTGAAATACATGTCTGAAATACCCTGAAATACATGTCTGAAATACCCTGAAATACATGTCTGAAAAACCCTGAAATACATGTCTGAAATACCCTGAAATACATGTCTGAAATACCCTGAAATAGATGTCTGAAATACCCTGAAATACATGTCTGAAATACCCTGAAATACATGTCTGAAAACCAAAACCCTGAAATACATGTCTGAAATACCCTGAAATACATGTCTGAAATACATGTCTGAAATACCCTGAAATACATGTCTGAAATACCCTGAAATACCCTACAAATACATGTCTGAAATACCCTGAAATACATGTCTGAAATACCCTGAAATACATGTCTGAAATACCCTGAAATACCTACAAATACAGTCTGAAATACCCTGAAATACATGTCTGAAATACCCTGAAATACATGTCTGAAATACCCTGAAATACCCTACAAATACATGTCTGAAATACCCTGAAATACATGTCTGAAATACCCTGAAATACATGTCTGAAATACCCTGAAATACATGTCTGAAATACCCTGAAATACCCTACAAATACATGTCTGAAATACCCTGAAATACATGTCTGAAATACCCTGAAATACATGTCTGAAATACCCTGAAATACATGTCTGAAATACCCTGAAATACCCTACAAATACATGTCTGAAATACCCTGAAATACATGTCTGAAATACCCTGAAATACATGTCTGAAATACCCTGAAATACCCTACAAATACATGTCTGAAATACCCTGAAATACCCTATGATCATGTTTGGTATTTGTGAAATATGCATGCCGTGAAAATGTTTTGTACATTTAGTTTATACAAATTTATTTTAGCTCGATTGCGAAACAAGTTCTTACAACTTATATTAAATAATTCTCGCGACCTCATTCCTGATGGAATCCATCGCCACGAGGGCGAGAGAAGAGCAACATGGAATTTAAATGCCTTGTCCTAAGGGCACAATTGTAACGGCTCCAGCGGGGCTCGAACTCTCAGCCTTTCGCACCTGAAGCGAACGTGCTACAACTGCGCTATCCACATGTTTTGTACAAAGTGATGAAACTGGGTTACATAATAAAATGGATAATATACGACGTTTTGTAATCATTGTCATTGTAGCAGAGTTATCTTTTGTTGGCCTGTTGCTCTACCACATCGACACTTTAAATATATTCAATTATAAACGACACTATATAAACGTCTTAGTATTTATGTTTACACTATTCATCTGACACATATATTTTAATAATCCAAGTGATAGTAATTTAAATCCAAGTAATTTTAATTCCATCCGTTTTAATATGATCTAAAGTTAATTCCTATATGTTATAAAATTCCAGAAGTTCTCAATGTTTTTAATTTAAAGCCTAAAAACTCCCCTGCCTACTGACCCCAGTTCCTTTTTTACTACGTATCGGGCGTGTTCTTTATTTCCGTGGAATTCATGAACATCATATAACCTGAGAACAATTAGAGCCACGTGTGTATGACGTTGCCGGCGGAGCAACTCTGTCAGTCAACGGCGCATCTCCGTCAGAACGTATATGCTGTGTAAATGTACATATATATATAGTATTATAGTCCGCCTCCGTGGTAGAGTGGTTAAGGTCGCTGACTTGTATACCACTGTAACCTATCATCGCTGATGGTCACGGGTTCGAGCCCCGCTCAGGCCGTGTCTCATTTATATGAAAAAGTTGGCAGTTTCTTACGGAGGTTGGTGCACCCAAGTACTGGTTAACCGCTGGAGCCTGCCCAGGAAAAGTGTTGTTAAGTAAACTGCCCGCCGGCGATATAGCCCGAAATGGTGCTGATGCAGGCGTAAAACCCGAAATATAACATAACAATATAGTATTATAATAGTTGTTACCGTATCGTGTGTTCTCACTTACAGAGCATAATTATAAACAAGGAGGTATAAGTATATATTCGTGTTATTCACGACAGTCATAAAGTGTTCAGATTTGACAGAATATGAAGGCCTTTTATTTACATTGTGCTATAAACAAATATATAACTACATAAAATTATTTATGCTTTCCAATGAAGTATAGAAATTTGTCAGTGAAATATAACATGTTATTCCACTGGCTGCAAACAGTTGAATAATGCATTTCATTCTCACTGCTTTGCATGTGTGGTACCTAGCCCCTGCATGCTGAAGTGTTGTCAACATAAACATTTTCGGACTCAGCTGCCAGTGACATCATTAATGATTGTTTTATCCACAATGTATGTGGCATTGGTAATGGTGTCGAGAGGTGCTTCTATGAGGGAAAGGGTTTATGAACATTGGTTTGGCTACTACATTGTCAATGTATGTGGTATTGGTAATGGCGTCGAGAGGTGCTTCTATGAGGGAAAGGGTTAAGATATTGCTATTTAATGTTGCCCAGCTATTGCCTACTGGTCATGTTTGTTCGAACTGTAGGTAACCAGTGAAATAGACCGGACAGTTGCTGATACAGACGGTCCATTACCAAGAGGGAGTGTACGGCAGTGGCAGATTGAGTTGGTATGTTAAATTATATTATAATTTGATGAGGGAACTCGTGTGTGTCCCGAGGTTGTGTGTAGATGGGACTGCAATAAATCTCGTCCAGATATTTCAAGACTCTTGTCGAGACTGCAGTGGTATTTTGTTTTAGTAACGCGTACATAAGTTGGATAACTAACTACTGTTGTGCATGTACTTTAATTTTGCATAATTCACTGTCCTAAATCATCTGTGAATCATCTGTGTTGTGATTTGTAAGTGGAGCAAATAAGATAAGATAAGATAATTGTTTATTACAGTGACTTGTGTTTTCCAACATATTTACAACATATATTCAGTTTAATGTGAAATTTTCACACCCGGCCCAACGGGCCTATAAGTCACCTTATGTTAATGGTTTTAAATAGCGTGAATATGCATCACTGAACGTAGAGTATTATTTACATAATTATTACTAAAGATAATTACTAAAATATTTACTGAGATAATTATACCTAAAGGTAAGCGATTACAAATAACCAGAGATCATATAGGAATACTAGTAGTGTATGTAGATATACTAAGTAGATAATTATACATTCTATGTATTGTTATGTGGATAGTACATGATATTTAACAATGTTCGATGTATACAAATGTTATTGTTACATACATGTATATAATGAGTGATATTAGAGCCTCCGTGTTCGAGCACGCCATTGCTAGAACTCGCCTTCATCAGGGCCGCAGGTTAGCTACTCGCCTTTCACCGCTATCATCAGGGCCGCAGGTTAGCTACTCGCCTTTCACCGCTATCATCAGGGCCGCAGGTTAGCTACTCGCCTTTCACCGCTATCAACAGGGCCACAGGTTAGCTACTCGCCTTTCACCGCTATCATCAGGGCCGCAGGTTAGCTACTCGCCTTTCACCGCTATCATCAGGGCCGCAGGTTAACTACTCGCCTTTCACCGCTATCATCAGGGCCGCAGGTTAGCTCCCTATCCGGGACAGATGATAAAATGTTGATATGTGAGAAAGTTGTGAGTCGCATGTGGAGGTTGGCGAATTGAGTACTGGTTTCTACCCAGGAAATGTAGGTGGCCTTGTCCACCACAACAGATTGACTGTACAATAATGCTCCAAAGTGGGCCCTGTACAAATAAAAGGAAGACATTTTTTTTGCAAACTTTTCTAGTAGTTAGAATTTAGAAAATACAAATTAAGAAAGTATAGAGTTTTTTGTTACATGTAGATATGGGCAGTATCTATATCAGCACAGTCCACCAGGCACATAATGGAGTTGTTGCTTACAACTGCAGTGGGCTGGAGGTTATAAAACTTGTCTCCAATCTCAAACTCAGTCTCAAGCTTCTGATTGATTCAGCTGAGTGTGAAGCTCACAATCAACCAATCAAATTTCTTGAGTTCGACTTTGAGATCTGAAAAAAGTTTTATAACCTCGGGGCCTGCTGGCTGTACCAGGCTTTATTTATTTAGTTCTATGCATATTAAAACAATTATTTTCAGGAGAAATTAGGTGCTCTGCATAACTCCAAAACAGAGAGATTAGAGAGCCAGCTAGCCCATGCAAGGTAAGATTAACCCTTTGTCTGTGGAGTATATAAAATCACATTGCAAGCAACATAGATATAGATCAGCCGCAGCATAGCACCCTGTCTGATCAGGATCTGTGTTGTTTGCTATTCACCAAGTGATTTAGCTCTGCATAACTCCAAAACAGAGAGATTAGAGAGCCAGCTAGCCCATGCAAGGTACGATTAACCCTTTGTCTGTGGAGTAAATAAAATCACATTGCAAGCAACATAGATACAGATCAGCCGCAGCGTAGCACCCTGTCTAATCAGGATCTGTGTTGTTTGCTATTCACCAAGTGATTTAGCTCCACTATCTGAATAGCAAACAGCGTAGAGCCTGATCATCTGGCTCTATGCTGTTTGCAAAGTGATTTTATCTGCTGCTAGCTTGCAAAGGGTTAAGTCCAAAGTGTGGCAGGGAGAGCTCCCTGAGATTGTGTCTCCTCAGGGAATGCTTAATGGACATAGACAACTGCAGCTGCAGTGTCCGTTTCAACACTTTTGAAGTGTAATGTTACAAATCCCACTTAATAGCAGAAACGTTTTTATTCAGTTTTTATACAACTGTACTTAGAGGGACTTTTAATGGTCCGTGTGCATCTAATTGCGGTAGGTGTGCATCTAATAGCTATGTGTGCATCTAATAGCTATGTGTGCATCTAATAGCTATGTGTGCATCTAATAACTATGTGTGCATCTAATAGCTATGTGTGCATCTAATAGCTATGTGTGCATCTAATTGCGGTAGGTGTACATCTAATTGTGGAAGGTGTGCATCTAATTGTGTGTGCATCTAATAGCTATGTGTGCATCTAATTGCGGTAGGTGTGCATCTAATTGTGGAAGGTGTGCATCTAATTGTGGTAGGTGTGCATCTAATAGCAGTAGGTGTGCATCTAATTGTGGTAGGTGTGCATCTAATTGTGGTAGGTGTGCATCTAATTGTGGTAGGTGTGCATCTAATTGCAGTAGGTGTGTATCTAATTGCGGTAGGTGTGCATCTAATAGCAGTAGGTGTGCATCTAATTGTGGTAGGTGTGCATCTAATAGCAGTAGGTGTGCATCTAATTGTGGTAGGTGTGCATCTAATTGCAGTAGGTGTGTATCTAATTGCGGTAGGTGTGCATCTAATTGCAGTAGGTGTGTATCTAATTGCGGTAGGTGTGCATCTAATTGCAGTATGTGTGCATCTAATTGTGGTAGGTGTGCATCTAATTGTGGTAGGTGTGAATCTAATTGTGGTAGGTGTGCATCTAATTGTGGAAGGTGTGCATCTAATTGCTATGTGTGCATCTAATTGCAGTATGTGTGCATCTAATTGTGGTAGGTGTGCATCTAATTGCAGTATGTGTGCATCTAATTGTGGTAGGTGTGCATCTAATTGTGGTAGGTGTGCATCTAATTGTGGTAGGTGTGAATCTAATTGTGGAAGGTGTGCATCTAATTGCTACGTGTGCATAGTAATGTTACCATAGTGAGGCAATTACTACCGAGATTGTGATGATGTTGTTGACATTATTTTCCATTCCATGTTAACAACACCTTGCAGGAACCTAAACATGGTTTTAGACAATGTACTGGATATTATATAAAATATATACATTACTGGCTTTTATCTGGAGTAAGCATGGGCGGCTCGAGGATTTTGGGTTGGAGGAAGGTATGAGAGGGGGGTATCCCCCTCCTGTTGGCGGGGGGCCTCCCCTGGACATTTTGTGATGTTTAGATATGAAATGGCGGCTTCTGGAGCATTCTGAGGCATACAGGTGGTTATTATATTGAATGGGTCTTGTTTTAATTTGTTGAAAAATGAGGGTGCATTTTTTGATAGAAAGCAGAAAAACGAACTTTGGCGATTTTAGTGGGGGGGGCATACGCCGGGACCGCCCCCTGGAACCGCCTATGGTAAGTATGACCTACATTTAATTTGATGTTATATCGATCCATATACACACTTCACAATAGTTATTTTGGTATGTAAGAGTTGTCTGTCTTGGCCGTTATAGGGTCAGTCTATTTTTAGATAATGCGGATGTAACATGTAAATATTTGTATATGTTTAACATTTACACCTAATTAATACATATTTTTGAAAAATAATTTTGTTTTCAATTATAAATTATAATAGTTAAAAGTAAGTCTGTTTAGGCTATGTAAAATTGAAAAGTTTAATACCTAAGTTGATTTATTACACATGATTTCATTTTCCAACTACTCTGCAGGTCAATTTAGTACTAGTGGCAATTTAATTTGTATGTGGTACAAATACTTCCAAAAATGTGTATGAAGCATACTTACCTGGTACAGGGAATACCGTGATCCTCAAGGCGGTTTCCCCAGGAAGAGGCCTTTCCATTGCACTTCGGTTTGGCTGACGCCTGCGATAGCCCCAAATGTGGGTTACTCGGGTACGCAATTTATTGGTGTGGGGACTGCGTTCGCGCTATCCCTGAACATAAAAATTAACATTAATTTATAAGTTAATATTCTGCTGGATTAATTTGTTATGAATATTATTAACATTACATACTTCTAAATAGGCTTACAAAATAAGTGGTCTCATCAGGATCTGCACTTATTAGTCATAGAAATTACCCATTTTGATAAATGAACTAATCCAAATGTAATTTCCTATTATAAAAATATCATGCACCAGTCCATGTCAGTTAATTTGTTTTTGAATTTATTAGACACTAGCGAGTTTTTATCGTTTTTAGAAGATTTAAATTAATTCAATGACAAATGAACACGAATATTAAGAGGATATTTGTTTGGTTCAGTGAATGATTGAATTATATTTCACCGAATGAACATTGAAAGCATTATTATCTGTGAAGTGGCAGGCTCTATTTATAACATAATCTTCCAAAAAATTGTAAATTCACTGAATTGCAAACTATAATGTACCCGTGCTTCAGTTACAATGAATGAAGTACGTTATGCGGTCGGTTATAAATAAACAGTATACGCAACAAAAAGTAAAGATCACATTTAAATTTTATTTCTATTAGTTTCTTTGCTTACGTAATAATCGACTTTCAAATTCATGAAACTGCTATCAAACAACAAACTATCCAGGTGGCTTGTGGGTGGTGGTTCATTACCACATTTCTTACAACAATTCACTATTATGCATGTTATTTGTAAAAATCACATTTTCTGATATATTCAGTTACAATCAATGTAGTACGCAACAAAAAGTAAAGAAATTATTATAAACCAAAAAACTAATAAATGTATTCTGAACAACAGTGTGCGTTCTACATGTATATTATAATGACAAGCGTATGAATGGAACACCCGCGGCTATGATGTCACAATTACTTTACTATGATTTAACAATAACAACAAGTACATATTTACAAAGTCAGTCAAAATGTGTAACGGTCAAATACTGGTCATTTGTAATCACAACTTTTAGGAAGTTTGAATTTCTACTGTAGCTGGATATGGCTGTTGATGAATTTGGGCAGGATTTGTAGTGTTAATAACACTTATGTGGTTCATTACAGCATTTCTTGCAACAATTCACTATTATACTTTATTTATTTTACAACGATTGCGAAGCAAGTTTTAAATAAATAAAGTATAAAATAAAAAAATTCACTATTATGCATGTTATTTGTAGATATCACATTTTTTGATATATAACTGCTGTTGATTGCAGAGGTGAGATACAGAAGTATGAACAGCTGGTAGAGGATCTAAGAGGCCGGGTTAGACTTCAGGATGCCATACCAACTCATGAGGACGGTCTGGCTGACATGTACCTCACAGAGACCCAGCGAGGTGTCCAGAATACCACCATAGACAGGCTTACGAGGTGCAAACAAATTCATTACATTGATCTATTTCAGTACTTATATTTTTTAATTTTAACCTTTTGCATCCAGCGCCATGAGGGAGAGAAGAGGCAATGTAGAATTTAAATGCTTTGCCTAAGGGCATAATCGTAACGGCTACAGCTGGGCAAGAACTCCGGGCCTTTCGCACCTGAAGCGAACGCGCTACCACGACGCTCTCACGACTGTCTCTAATCTTACTCTACTAAACTCAATTATCCTGTACAGTCAAACCTGTCTTAAGCAGCCAGCTAAGGGAATCACAGAAAGTTTGCTGCTTAGCACAGGTGGCTGCTTAATAGAGGTCAAATGTATAATAAAACAACACATTGGGAATATCTAAACTGGCTGCTTAATACAGGTTGGCTGCTTAACCCTTTCAACACCACAGACCTCTAAATAGGCTTACAAAAAGTGTAGATCCAGATGAGCCGGCTCGTGACGAGCCGTCTCATCAGGATCTGCACTTTTTGCCAGTGATATGACTATTTTTAGACATAATTACCCATTTTGATAAATGAACTTGTCCAAATGTGATTTTCTGATTCATTTATTGGTTTATGAATATCATGGACCAGTCCATGTGAGTTACTTGGTGTTGAATGGGTTAATAGAGGTGACCAGTAACACAGGTTTGACTGTATTCCACTATGTTACAGTAGTTGTTGGTGCTACACAAAATCCATAGCAAACAAAACAAACGCCATTTTGGTGAATAATAATAATGTAATAGTGTGTTGTATCTGACAAGGAAGTAAGGTCACCATTGTGTTTATATTTAGAGAGCGTAATGATCTGTTGGAGGTTGTGGCGAACTTGAAGCACAGACTGACAGAGATGTCACACAGAGAGGAGGATGCCTACCAGCAGATGAAGAAAGGCATAGAGCTGGTAGAGCAAGCAAAACTTGAACAAACACAGGTAGTAGTCGTACATTGTGAGATGTCCATGTATGAGTGGTTACGGTTGTTGCATTCAAATCACTTGTCCCTCACCGCTGTAGGTTCGAATCCCAATTGGGGTTCGAATTATTTCATGTGAGGAAGGTATCCAGTAGGCTGGCAGAAGGTCGGTGGTTCTACCCAGGTGTTTGTCCGTGCCTGAAATACTGCTCATAAGGGCACCCGGGGTCTTCCTCCACCAATAATAGCTGGAGAGTTCCCATACAACCTAAGCTGTTGGTGCGACTTTTAAGCCAAAAAACAAACAATCGTAAAACAAAACAGGTTGCACTGGAAGTCCATAGTTCACATTCCGCCGTCATTACATTTTACCGGTAACCAATCAATTTACAGAAAATGTAATGAACATAGACGTGTCGAGGCTAATACATAGCTGGTCGTGGTTGAATATTCTTTATTTTACAGAATTGACCTGGTGTAACCCTGAATCTACTAATCGTTCGCAATAGTTTGCATCGTACATGGAGAAAGTACGCAGGTACAGTCTACATCCGTTATGTCGAATTACATCGGACCGGACAAAATACTTCGACATAACCGAAGTTTGACTTAACGAAATTCGATATAAACTGAGCCAGTTATATGTACAATGATAGTGTCTGAAACGGGACATAACCGACTGACATAACGGATGTAGACTGCATATGTTCAATATATAGATGTTATCTGTGGGTATTAATCACAGACAGAACAAAACAAAAAGTTTAAACTTTATTTATTTTACAACGATTGCGAAACAAGCTTTATCACCTTATATTAATCACTCTCGTTGGCGCGGATGAAAGCGTAAATGTGGTCATTTGTGTGGGAGGAAACCGGAGTACCCGGGGAAAACCCACCTGTCCGATCTGGCGACCACCGTACCATCTCACATACTTCCCGGTCTGAGGATCGTACCCGGGTCGCATTGGTGAGAAGCGAGAACAGACAGAACAGATGTTCTGGTAGGGGATATTAATTTATTGGTGTTACTTGTAGGCATTGATCCAGCGTGAGCAGCTAGCGGATGAGTTGAACAACATGAAGGATCGGTTTGATGCCCACATAAACAACACTCAGCAAATGATTAGTGAGGAGAAAGAGACCACGCGCAGGGAATGTAAACTTCTCAACGACGAACAAAACACAAAAGTATGAAAGCTTCACACTGTTTGTCCTCTGGTGTATACACAATCATTTCAGCTCGATTACGACACAAGTTCTTTCAACTTGGAACTTATTTCGCGAGAGACCTCATTAGTTTATACAAATTTATTTTTAGCTCGATTACGAAAAGCAAAATTCTTTCAACTTTTGAATAATCTCTCTGGAGACCTCATTCCTGATGGAACACATCGGTGTGAGGGAGATAAGAAGCAATTTGGATTCTCCTAGTCAGTGAATCCAAAACATCGTAATTGTATATTAAAAGTAATTATTCAAGATATTACACACCACTGTGAAGTGTTGTCATCTTCAATGTTCATGTCCATAGCTTAACCTGCCAATCACGACTAAAGTCGCTTTTGCAAACAACATAGAGCCAGATCAGACGACAAAGAACGTGTTGTCTGATCAAGCTCTATGCTATTTGCTATTCGGTTAGTGGAGCTAAAACACTTGTCTGAATAGCAAACAACAAAGATCCTGATCAACCGCACATTCCATCCCATTTAAATGTTTAGATTTGTAAAATGACCTGATGCAGGCATGGAATTTATGTTACCGTAGATAAAGGAGTTGACTGAGAGAATGGTAGCAGCCCAGAATGAGATGGAAAAAGCACTGAGAGATAAGGTTGATCTAATCAACCAGTTAGAGGCGGCTAAATTACAGATCAAACGATACGACCAGGAGGTCTCTATTGTAAGTATAAACAGTTATATAAATATTAAAATAACAAAAAATCTCCCTATTTCACTGGTTCCTGTTAATCCTTGCAGCTAGGGTACAGTCAAACTTATATTAAGAGATCACCAAAGGGAAGGCAAGAAGCGGTCTCTAAGCGGGAACAGCCTCTTAACTCAGGCTAATTTGTTGACATGGTCACTCATAAAGACATGGTTACTCATAAAGACATGGTCACCCATAAAGACATGGTCACTCATAAAGACATGGTCACCCATAAAGACATGGTCACCCATAAAGACATGGTCACCCATAAAGACATGGTCACCCATAAAGACATGGTCACTCATAAAGACATGGTCACCCATAAAGACATGGTCACCCATAAAGACATGGTCACTCATAAAGACATGGTCACCCATAAAGACATGGTCACTCATAAAAATGGTCACCCATAAAGACATGGTCACTCATAAAAATGGTCACCCATAAAGACATGGTCACCCATAAAGACATGGTCACTCATAAAGACATGGTCACTCATAAAGACATGGTCACCCATAAAAATGGTCACCCATAAAGACATGGTCACTCATAAAGACATGGTCACTCATAAAAATGGTCACCCATAAAGACATGGTCACTAATAAAGACATGGTCACTCATAAAGACATGGTCACTCATAAAAATGGTCACCCATAAAGACATGGTCACTCATAAAGACATGGTCACTAATAAAGACATGGTCACTCATAAAGACATGGTCACTCATAAAAATGGTCACCCATAAAGACATGGTCACTCATAAAGACATGGTCACTCATAAAGACATGGTCACTCATAAAGACATGGTCACTAATAAAGACATGGTCACCCATAAAGACATGGTCACTCATAAAGACATGGTCACTCATAAAGACATGGTCACTAATAAAGACATGGTCACCCATAAAGACATGGTCACTCATAAAGACATGGTCACTAATAAAGACATGGTCACTCATAAAGACATGGTCACTCATAAAGACATGGTCACTCATAAAGACATGGTCACTCATAAAAATGGTCACCCATAAAGACATTGTCACCCATAAAGACATGGTCACTCATAAAGACATGGTCACTCATAAAGACATGGTCACTCATAAAGACATGGTCACTCATAAAGACATGGTCACCCATAAAGACATGGTCACTCATAAAAATGGTCACCCATAAAGACATGGTCACTCATAAAAATGGTCACCCATAAAGACATGGTCACCCATAAAGACATGGTCACCCATAAAGACATGGTCACTCATAAAGACATGGTCACTCATAAAGACATGGTCACCCATAAAAATGGTCACCCATAAAGACATGGTCACTCATAAAGACATGGTCACTCATAAAAATGGTCACCCATAAAGACATGGTCACCCATAAAGACATGGTCACTCATAAAGACATGGTCACTCATAAAAATGGTCACCCATAAAGACATGGTCACTCATAAAGACATGGTCACTAATAAAGACATGGTCACTCATAAAGACATGGTCACTCATAAAAATGGTCACCCATAAAGACATGGTCACTCATAAAGACATGGTCACTCATAAAGACATGGTCACTCATAAAGACATGGTCACTAATAAAGACATGGTCACCCATAAAGACATGGTCACTCATAAAGACATGGTCACCCATAAAGACATGGTCACTCATAAAGACATGGTCACTCATAAAGACATGGTCACTAATAAAGACATGGTCACTCATAAAGACATGGTCACTCATAAAGACATGGTCACTAATAAAGACATGGTCACTCATAAAGACATGGTCACTCATAAAGACATGGTCACTCATAAAGACATGGTCACTCATAAAGACATGGTCACTCATAAAAATGGTCACCCATAAAGACATGGTCACTCATAAAGACATGGTCACTCATAAAAATGGTCACCCATAAAGACATGGTCACTCATAAAGACATGGTCACTCATAAAGACATGGTCACTCATAAAAATGGTCACCCATAAAGACATTGTCACCCATAAAGACATGGTCACTCATAAAGACATGGTCACTCATAAAGACATGGTCACTCATAAAGACATGGTCACTCATAAAGACATGGTCACTCATAAAAATGGTCACCCATAAAGACATTGTCACCCATAAAGACATGGTCACTCATAAAGACATGGTCACTCATAAAGACATGGTCACTCATAAAGACATGGTCACTCATAAAGACATGGTCACTCATAAAGACATGGTCACTCATAAAGACATGGTCACTAATAAAGACATGGTCACTCATAAAAATGGTCACCCATAAAGACATGGTCACTCATAAAGACATGGTCACTCATAAAGACATGGTCACTCATAAAGACATGGTCACTCATAAAGACATGGTCACCCATAAAGACATGGTCACCCATAAAGACATGGTCACTAATAAAGACATGGTCACCCATAAAGACATGGTTGCTCATAAAGACATTGTCACTAATAAAGACATGGTCACCCATAAAGACATGGTCACTCATAAAGACATGGTCACCCATAAAGACATGGTTGCTCATAAAGACATGGTCACTAATAAAGACATGGTCACCCATAAAGACATGGTCACTCATAAAGACATGGTCACCCATAAAGACATGGTCACCCATAAAGACATGGTTACTCATAATGACATTGTCACCCATAAAGACATGGTTGCTCATAAAGACATTGTCACCCATAAAGACATGGTCACTCATAAAGACATGGTCACTCATAAAGACATGGTCACCCATAAAGACATGGTCACTCATAAAGACATGGTCACTCATAAAGACATGGTCACTCATAAAGACATGGTCACCCATAAAGACATGGTCACCCATAAAGACATGGTCACTCATAAAGACATGGTCACTCATAAAGACATGGTCACTCATAAAGACATGGTCACCCATAAAGACATGGTCACCCATAAAGACATGGTCACTCATAATGACATTGTCACCCATAAAGACATGGTCACTCATAAAGACATGGACACTCATAAAGACATGGTCACTCATAAAGACATGGTCACTAATAAAGACATGGTCACTCATAAAGACATGGTCACTCATAAAGACATGGTCACCCATAAAGACATGGTCACTCATAAAAATGGTCACCCATAAAGACATGGTCACTAATAAAGACATGGTCACTCATAAAAATGGTCACCCATAAAGACATGGTCACCCATAAAGACATGGTCACTCATAAAAATGGTCACCCATAAAGACATGGTCACTCATAAAGACATGGTCACCCATAAAGACATGGTCACCCATAAAGACATGGTCACTCATAAAGACATGGTCACCCATAAAGACATGGTCACCCATAAAGACATGGTTACTCATAATGACATTGTCACCCATAAAGACATGGTTGCTCATAAAGACATTGTCACCCATAAAGACATGGTCACTCATAAAGACATGGTCACTCATAAAGACATGGTCTCTCATAAAGTATGGAGAAAAAAAATGAAAAAAATATAAATTAAAATAAAGTATGATCACTCGTAAAAATGGTCGCTTATAAAGACGGTCACTCATGAAGATGACTCATAAAGAGTTTATGGATGGTGAGTGGTTCTACCTGATGTTCTACAGTATGTTCTATAAGATGTCTGTTTCTAAATGCCAGTAAATGTTAAGATTGGCACCTTGTGTCTTGCACTACCGGGTAAAATACAGTTTGTTCTACTTCGGGTATCTGTTTGTTTGTAAACAGTGATCAGATCGACCACATGTTGGATGTTGATGATGTAAGTCGAAATCCAAATAAATAAGTATTATTCAATATGCAATGGCCGGACGTATTATATCCGCAGTGTGCTACACTATTTTAGGCAACAGAGAACTTCAGTGCAGAAAACACCAATGCCAAGATACAGAAGAGTCAAGCCATGAATGAAACGAGCAGATTACGGTCGGAACTAGATAATCTCCGGAGAGACAAAGATGGGGTAACCATAGCAACAATCTTCTAAGCTTTGTTTTTTTATATACAGTATTACATGTATAACCACTGACTAGTCTTCCATGTGTCGATGATTATTTTGATTAGTTTGTGATTGCCAAGCAGTGTCATGTAATATGTTATACTGAAGGACATACGGTATATGTATTGGATGGAATTAGAACTCATCAACCCCCTCCCGAACCCTCTCCCCCCTCCCAAACCCCCTCCCGAACCTCCTCCCTAAGTTGTTTCATGAACCCCCCTCCCTAAGTTGTTTCATGAAACCCCCTCCCTAAGTTGTTTCATGAAACCCCCTCCCTCTGTTGTTTCATGAAACCCCCTCCCTCTGTTGTTTCATGAAACCCCCTCCCTCTGTTGTTTCATGAAACCCCCCCCTAAGTTGTTTCATGAAACCCCCTCCCTCTGTTGTTTCATGAAACCCCCTCCCTCTGTTGTTTCATGAAATCCCCTCCCTCTGTTGTTTCATGAACCCCCCTCCCTCTGTTGTTTCATGAAACCCCCTCCCTCTGTTGTTTCATGAAACCCCCTCCCTCTGTTGTTTCATGAAACCCCCTCCCTCTGTTGTTTCATGAAATCCCCTCCCTCTGTTGTTTCATGAACCCCCCTCCCTCTGTTGTTTCATGAACACCCCTCCCTCTGTTGTTTCATGAACACCCCTCCCTCAGTTGTTTCATGAACACCCCTCCCTCTGTTGTTTCATGAACCCCCCTCCCTCTGTTGTTTCATGAACCCCCCTCCCTCTGTTGTTTCATGAACACCCCTCCCTCTGTTGTTTCATGAACACCCCTCCCTCAGTTGTTTCATGAACATCCCTCCCTCAGTAGTTTCATGAACACCCCTCCCTCAGTTGTTTCATGAACACCCCTCCCTCAGTTGTTTCATGAACACCCCTCCCTCAGTTGTTTCATGAACAGCCAGTTGCGAGATTCCCAATTTGTTATACATTTGACCTCTATTTTAGCAACCACCTGTGCTAAGCAGCCACTTTCTGTGATTCCCTTGGCTGGCTGTTTAAGACAGGTTTGACTGTATTAATAATCATGTATTCCATACCATAACATGTATTCTCAGGAAAGAAGTCGACTCACGTTGGAGCTGGATGATTTTCGACGTAGATTGAACAAAGCTGAGAGAGAGTTGGTGAATAGCAAGGAGGAATGTATACACCTTACTGCTAACGCTCAGGCATTTGAACGAGAGGTAAGTGACAGATACTTACATGTGATATATTTCTAGAGGCCATACTGCTAGGATTTCCAATGATTTTTGACTAATTTATTGTTATCCTTTTTTTCAGTCATTGTTACTGCCCCTTTCGGGAGCCTCATTTTACTACAATACACAACCGCACAACCACTTATGTTAGTGTGAACATTTGCAATATCAAATAGTTCCCGTATAATTGTCAAGCTGTCAAAATTGAAAATGACAGACAAAACAAATTCATTAGAACATACGTTTTTATAATTAACTGTTTATGATTGTCATAAAATAACTAAATTACAAGAGTTTATTCAACAGTGGAAGAGAAAATGCCATCTTCCACTGTTTCAAAGTTTATACAAATTTATTTTAGCTCAATTGCGAGGCAACATGGAATTTAAATGCCTTGCCTAAGGGCACAATCATAACGGCTCCAGCGAGGCTTGAACTCTGGACCTTTCGCACCTGAAGCGAACGCGCATCCACTGCGTTCTCATGACTTCCACTGTTTCAAAGTAGTGAAAGATATCATTTTATTTCGCTGAAAAATCTGAATCGTTCATTGGAAAGCATAGAAGAAGACAGTATGTTATCTTGTGTTACAGTTACACCTAGCTAAGTTGGCTCGAGACAGTGTCGAGAGAGGAAGATCGGAGGATTTAAAGGTTGTAACCAAGAGAGCGCGTGCACGCGAGGACGAGCTCGGTGGCTATATAACTGACATGGAAGACCAGCACTGTAAGATTACTGCCTTGTTGAAAAAATGACCGACTAGTAGTTTAGTTTATATAAATTTCTTTTAGTCCGATTGCGAAGCAAATTCTTACAACATTAGTTTATTCGCTCTCGAGATCTCATTCCTGAGGGAGAGAGAAGAGGAAGAGTGTCTTGCCAAAGGACACGACCATGGTGGTTCTGGCACAATCCCTCAATTACGAGGAGGACACCTTATCCAATACCGGTACACCACGGAGGCTTCCATATTTGTCTTCAATCAACAGTTGACAATGTCTTAGTTGAGACGATCTGTCCACCAATATAGAATTTTCCTAAGCTTGCCTAGCTCAATGATCGATACACGAAAATATTCACACCTTGATCTGTAAAATAACGCACACTATACTGGCATAGATTTCCGATGTAGGAATCATCAATATAAAAGCATTACATGCATAGATTTCCGATGTAGGAATCATCAATATAAAAGCATTACATGCATAGATTTCCGATGTAGGAATCATCAATATAAAAGCATTACATGCATAGATTTCCGATGTAGGAATCATCAAAATAAAAACAATACTTGTATAGAATTTCGGATAAATGATAAGTGGGCAAACATTTTATTATTACACTCACGGTGGTTCCAATATTTTGTGTTGCAGTTTGCACATATATAAATATTAGGGATGGCAACGAATGTTCGAATATTCGAATATTCGGACGTTCGAACGAATATTCGAATATTAAAAAAAATATTCAAATCAAATTTTAATCAATTGCAGTTAAATCATAGCTTAAAAGGATATATATGTTAGTTTAAATTTCAATCAATTAAGTTTCGAAAACAAAGAATGACCCAATGCGTGCCTGAAGGTGCGAAATGTCAGCGCGATTTGGCTCCAAATAACAAAGGAGGGTGATGGCATGTTGTTCACACCTTACAGGGGCCACTAATTGATTAATGCAGTCTATTTGACGGGACACAAACTGAGAAGCATTTGTTTTACAGGTACTAACTGTAGTGGAAATGGAAAGTTGGAGAAATTTGCGAATATTCGAATATTCGTTCGGAAGATCATCCGAATATTCGAATATCACAATCACCATTCGTTGCCATCCCTAATAAATATAGATCATGATTTTTCACCCTCATCGACAAGTGCTGCCAGATAACTGACGATTGTTTTTGTGTTTCCTCCCACCTCCCCTCACGGCACACGAATCATAGCACTACTGAAGCTTCCCATCGTAAAACAGTGTCCAATCACATAGCTCAAAGATACAAAATGATACGATACCTTGTATTTTGGTTATGATTAGTCGACTAATTACAAAACTTCGTCGACGATGAATCAGGTCATTGTCATCGACGATTAACTAACAAACTGATTAATCAGCCCACCACTAATTTTTTAAAAATATTTTTTAAACTTGATTTATTTCACAACGATTACGAAGCAAGTTTTAACAACTTATATTAACCATACTCGTTGGCACTGATGAAAGCGTAAATGTGGTCATTCATCATCCCATCACTAATAAATATATATCCAGCCACCCATCCCATCTCATCTCAACAATAAACTTTGTCAAATCATGAAATGATATCTGCTACGGAAAGGAATTGATACACGTATAAGCATTCTTCATTTTGCTTGTTTTCCAATCCAAATTCATTTGTTTGATGTACGGGTATATATATTTCAATGTTTATAATCATCTCAACTGAATACAATATGGTTAACTCGTAACCTGCCGAATAAATTGGACAGAATGTGCAAACAACATAGATCCAGATCAGCAAGTGTTTTAGCTCCACTATCCGAATAGCAAACATCATAGATCGATCTAATTTGTGCCGTCTGATCTGGCTCTATGCTGTTTGCAAAAGCGACTTTAGTCGTGATTGGCAGGTTAAGGGTTAAACTAAGTTGCTACGTACATTTTGCTGAAGCTTCACAAGAAGACTATTCCAGTTTCAGGTTTATAGAAAGGATGTTATGGGTCCAAACACTTGGTTTGTGGTATCTCTGTTATTCCAGCATGTATAAGCAGGGATCATTCTAGAGGGCGATGTGGGCGAAATTGTCGCCCTAGGGACCCTGACTTCGCCCTCTGGGGGCCCCACTTCTCCCTAAAAAAAAAAAAATATATATTTTTTGGTTTTTACGATTTTCAAACAAAATTTTGTCTAGTAAGATACACTGGCCCATTATAAAGCACTCCGCCTATTCAAATGTTGTATTTAATGGTTGTACTGTGCACCATTTAAGGACGCGATTGCGCGCTTTCTCACTTCTCCCAAAATTTCTGACCTAGAATGAACCCTGGTATAAGCACATTTTAATTCCATGCAACATATTTTTGTATTTTCAGTCAATGAGATTTAAATGCAAGATTTTCTGTCTTGCTTCATGTAACCTGTAATTTGTTTCAGCCCACACGACCTCCGAGATGGACACAATGTTGGCGAAACAGAAGAAGTTGATCGGGAAACTGATGGGAGAATGTCGTAAGCAAGCTGCCCAGTTAGAAGTCACTCTCAAGAAAAACAGGCATGTATAGTAGTAGTTATTTATTCTTAAAGTTCCGTGATGTCGTTGACGTAAGTCCTGTTGTAAATATTGCAGCAGAAGACAATAGTTTGTGTGGAATACATAATTAACTGTAACATGCACGAATGTTTGATATACCAATAATGCACCAGTTAATTTTAACCTACATTTCCGAGGACAAGGTAGGGTGGGAGATAGCACGGTTAAAGTGCATCTCTTTTCACTTTTACCTCAAAGTTGTTATTTACTTTACTGCGGAAGAACCAGGATTTTACAGCACATCAGAAATAGACAAGGAAATAACGGTAATCTAGAGTACAGAGGGGCGTGCAATGTCACCAGGGCTAGTACCAGAAAACTGCATGACAGAGCCTCTATCTGATCTGAGCTTAGAGAAAGGTTACAGCGACAACCTGTTGTGGCCCTGTAGGATTTTTTCAAGAGCAGAATGATAAGGTGCCCGGCTCCTTTTCAGCCCTTTTCCCCTTTATGTCTGCCCTTTTGCCTTTATTTTTAATTTTATTTTGTAAGCCTCAACAGGTGAGTGTCTTCGAGAGGGCAGACTTTTATAAACTCGAACTCATCTGCACTTTTGACCAACATGTACTGCCCTACTGCCTCTGTGATCAAGCATAATTAACTGTCAATCACCGTAACCGCCAAATATCCCCTCCCACTCCTAGCCCCTTCACCGCTCAAATTACACCATGCCTCTTTTCTGACCCACAATACCCTATTTTTCCACCTGTGTGAGACATGTTTAACTAGGCATTATTGACTTGTACATGAAGTCTGGATCCTGAAACATGCACAAATCATTAAGACTAGTAAGATTGCTCTCCCTTTCATCACCAACATTGAGCAGTTAGATTGCTCTCCCTTTCATCACAGGCATTGAGCAGTTAGATTGCTCTCCCTTTCATCACCGACATTGAGCAGTTAGATTGCTCTCCCTTTCATCACCGACATTGAGCAGTTAGATTGCTCTCCTTTTCATCACCGTCATTGAGCAGTTAGATTGCTCTCCCTTTCATCACAGGCATTGAGCAGTTAGATTGCTCTCCCTTTTATCACCGACATTGAGCAGTTAGATTGCTCTCCTTTTCATCACCGTCATTGAGCAGTTAGATTGCTCTCCCTTTCATCACCGGCATTGAGCAGTTAGATTGCTCTCCCTTTCATCACCGACATTGAGCAGTAAGATTGCTCTCCCTTTCATCGCCGGCATTGAGCAGTTAAGCTGGATTTTCTTACTAAATTTTGAAGTGCTGAAGTTGTTTTACAGCATGCCACCTACACTATGACTGATAGTGTGCATTTGTTTTGCAATAGTTCAAAATAAGTTTGTCTGTATTTAAAATGCAGCGGAAGTGTAATAGTCGGATGTTTACTAGTCAATTAGCCCTGACCCGATTCATTATGCATGTAGATATTGGAGACTGCATTTTAGGTCAGTAGTGCAGCAGTGTTATACTGTAGTTGGGTTACATTGAGAAGATGTTTATGCAGGTGGTTAGCTGGCCATACCTAGGCTTGGGACCGGTTGTTAGTTCGCCTTAGCCAGGCTTGAAACGACCGGCGGTTAGCTCGCCTGAACTATGCTTGGGACCGGTGGCTAGTTCATTTGAACTATGCTTGGGACCAGTGGTTTGCTCGTCTGATTTATGTTTGGGATGCGTAGTAGATGTGGGTCATCCAGCATTCTGTCCATAATTGCTTAAAATCACAACTCCACCATTAGTGTGGGCATCAATACCATTGTACACCTCATAAAATGTCACCAACTCACTATTATGTACTTCATAGAGCTGAGAGCGGGAAATTAAAACGACATAATGATGAATTAAAGAACCGAGTTCAGAGGTCAGCATCACGACTGAATGATCTAGAGGACCAAGTAGAGCAACATTCCAGGGTGCAAGAGAAGATGACGGAGAGATTGAAGATGATGGACGACCATTCCCAGCATCAGGGGACACAGGTAGGTTATTGTAGAACAATGTTCCAGGGTGCAAGAGAAGATGACGGAGGGATTGAAGATGATGGACGACCATTCCAGTATCAGGGGACACAGGTAGGTTATTGTAGAACAATGTCCCAGGGTGCAAGAGAAGATGACGGAGAGATTGAAGATGATGGACGACCATTCCAGTATCAGAGGACACAGGTAGGTTATTGTAGAATATAGTAGAACAATGTCCCAGGGTGCAAGAGAAGATGACGGAGAGATTGAAGATGATGGACGACCATTCCAGCATCAGAGGACACAGGTAGGTTATTGTAGAATATAGTAGAACAATGTCCCAGGGTGCAAGAGATGATGACGGAGGGATTGAAGATTGCTTACATAAAACATTTCGACATGTCTATGATCAGGCACATGGGCCTATTATCGGACAGGTTTATTTGTGATTATGTAACACGATCGGTGACTACTTAACCTACTGCAGTAGAAACAAGATAGATGTGGTATGACTGTTATTTCAAAATGTTGTTTGATAGAACATGTGTACACACACGGATGTGTGCACTATTTGAGTTATGTGAACAATGATACTGCGTGACTTTTTTTGATTGTCCAAGGTGATTATATGTTGATTGCACAGATAATATACTGATAGATTTGTCAATAAGCAGTTAAATGATAACTATGATAATAAATTATTACAGATATCAGATGAAAACTCTGTTCATAGTCCATGTGAATAAAAGAAATATATACTTTAAAGTTTAAACTTGATTTATTTTACAACGATTGCGAAGCAAGTTCTAACAACTTATATTAATCACTCTTGTTGGCGCGGATGAAAGCGTATATGTGGTCATTCGTGTGGGAGGAAACCGGAGAAAAGCCATTTGTCCGATCTGGCGACCACCGTACCATCTCACATACTTCCCGGTCCGAGTATCGAACCCGGGTTGCATTGGTGAGAAGCGAGCGCACTAATCGGACAGCCAAATATATACTATGTACATTACTTGTACTGTAAGTCATAGATTGTAATAAAGTACTTACCGAGGGCAAATATAGTAGTACACAACAATATTACAATGGGCAATTTCTACATTTATGGAAAAATATCTGTATACTTTATACTCATTGGCCATTTTAGAAACTTCCCATATGGAAGCCGTTATATTCCCCCAAAGTACAAATAAACACACAACTCAAATCCTTGGTAACCAGTTACCCAGCCATTAGAAATCTGAACGAGAGAATAGCACTCGGGTGAAATATAAATCCCTGCGCATACGGAGAGATGTAAATCCCCGTGCACTCGTAAAGATGTAAATCCCTGCACACTCGGAGAGATGTAAATCCCTGCACACACGGAGATATGTAAACCCTCGCGCTGGCTGATGTTTTACACTGTCACTATCGACGGCGTAGCTACAAACAATATACATGTAGTCTGAATCACCCTGCTATTTATTTCTACAGGTAATGGAGTTACTGACAAAACAGTCGAGCTTGTTGCACGATCGCCAGGTGTTGGCACGAGAGCTGGAGTTCCTACGCAGAAGCATATCACGCAATAACCAGGAAGAAGTCTCCAATTTTGTGTCTTCAAATAAATTTCTGGTAGATGAAGTTTTGGATAATGTGAGAACTGAAGAAATAGAAAAGAAGAACAACTATGTGACAAAATGCAAGGGGAAGGTTGATATTAACGATCTGTGATACGTAGCAGCATTCACTAGAGTCACGGTTTGAAAACTATTGTTCAGTGTCATAGTCTGTACGCAAGCTTGTTATAACTGGCTATAAAGTTGAACCAGCTTGGCATTGGATGAGTGTAGGACATAATCCCGCCCAGGCATAATCCCTTCCATGTTCTTTGACACAGGCGGTCATAAACCCCTCCCCCCACCATATAAAAATCCAGGTATGACATAAACCCTGGCAGTTATTCTAATTTCTAATTATCTTATTTGTTTGGATGTGTTTTATTGGTAGAAAAATAAGAAGATCATATGTTCCACGTTATTCACAGTAATATATGATGGAATTGATAGGGGTCAAAGTATATGATGGAATTGATAGGGGTCAAAGTATATGATGGAATTGATAGGGGTCAAAGTATATGATGGAATTGATAGGGGTCAAAGTATATGATGGAATTGATAGGGGTCAAAGTCTGTCAAATTCTCTTCCTGGTATTTGATAGTAAGTTGCCACATACAAGTCAGCATTGTTAAATACTAGTATCCTTTCCATTGTGTACTTTGTTCACAGAAGGTTCAGTTATCTCTACTGTTAAAACACGGAATGTCCCGTTATCTTTACTTGTAAATCAAGGAATGTCCCATTATCTTTACTTGTAAATCAAGGAATGTCCCATTATCTTTACTTTTAAATCAAGGAATGTCCCAATATCTTTATTTGTAAATCAAGGAATGTCCCAGTATCTTTACTGTTAAAACATGGAGTGTCCTGTTATCTACTTGTAAATCACGGAATGTCCCGTTATCTTTACTTGTATATCAAGGAATGTCCCATTATCTGTACTTGTAAATCAAGGAATGTCCCATTATCGTTACTTGTAAATCAAGGAATGTCCCATTATCTTTACTTGTAAATCATGGAATGTCCCGTTACCTTTACTTGTAAATCATGGAATGTCCCATTATCTTTACTTGTAAATCACGGAATGTCCCATTATCTTTACTTGTAAATCACGGAATGTCCCATTATCTTTACTTGTAAATCACGGAATGTCCCATTATCTTTACTTGTAAATCACAGAATGTCCTGTTATCTTTACTTGTAAATCATGGAATGTCCCGTTATCTTTACTTGTAAATCACAGAATGTCCTGTTATCTTTACTTGTAAATCATGGAATGTCCTGTTATCTTTACTTGTAAATCATGGAATGTCCCGTTATCTTTACTTGTAAATCAAGGAATGTCCCATTATCTTTACTTGTAAATCATGGAATGTCCTGTTATCTTTACTTGTAAATCACAGAATATCCTCTTATCTTTACTTGTAAATCATGGAATGTCCTGTTATCTTTACTTGTAAATCATGGAATGTCCCATTATCTTTACTTGTAAATCATGGAATGTCCCATTATCTTTACTTGTAAATCATGGAATGTCCCATTATCTTTACTTGTAAATCACAGAATGTCCTGTTATCTTTACTTGTAAATCATGGAATGTCCTGTTATCTTTACTTGTAAATTACAGAATGTCCCGTTATCTTTACTTGTAAATCACGGAATGTCCCATTATCTTTACTTTTAAAAGTAGAAAACAAAAGTAAACTATGATCCATAAACAACTGCAGTTGGTGTATTACGACACTGTACTCTTTTACAAGAATATGAAAACAATTTGAATAATTTTCTTTCCCATTGACATGGTTTTATGGAAAAATAATTCTGTTTCGACACGGAGCCTAGCAGTTAGTTAACTAGTATTTCTGACATTAAATAACTGATATAGCGACATTCGAAATGTTGGAGTTTGGGTTTCAGAATGGGTTTCAATCTTCTGACCTCAACAATGTTATTCGAAATGCTGACATCGGTATATTTAAAGTTAACAATGTTATCTGGTTGAAATTTGACTGTAATCAGAAGAGTTTATACATTTAGAAAGCACTAAACTCGACTTGCTAGTAATGCCCTATTTCCTCATTCATGGTCATATATATGGTATGTCACGTGTTGAGTACATATTGACTGATCAATGTTTATGCGCAGTAGACTAGGTTTCTAGGTCAGCGTAATCCTCGTGTCTCAATCTCTTCATAGATAAGTTTATTTACATTTTCTACTACCGTATTTATTATAAAATTGATTGATACACATTTTGTACTATTGTAATAAATGTTTTATAGTTTATTGGCGTTATTATATAATAGGATTGAATTTCGAAACAGCTTTTATGTTAAATGTTCTTATTACTTCAATAAACAACCACAAAATATTAATTCAATCCCGATTTGCAAATAACAATGCCAGCAAATCGCAGAAACTTTTTCATTTAGTTTAAACTTTATTTATTGTTCTTTTGTACAAAGAGCATATATGCATGGACATGGTAAACACACAGGTTGCAGGAAGATAACAAAGGATTGGAAAACAAGATAAATATAATCTTATATTAATTCCAGGGCTCATTCTAGAGGGCGACCTGGGCGAAATAGTCGCCCTAGGGACCCTGACTTCGGCCCCCTAGGTACCCCACTTCTCCCTAAAAAAAAAAAAAAAAAAAAAAATTGCCAGAAGATAAAAATCGACAGACTGGAACCCAGGCTAACCCATGGGTACCGACGCTTTCGTTTTTAGCTCTGTTTAGATCCTGGGTTGCATTGGTGAGCAACGAGCGTGCACGGCACTAATCGGACAGCCCCTTAAAGATGAGGCAGGTGAAGTGGTACAGACAAAGGATTGTCTCCCTTGACATAGAACATAAACTCTTTTGGTGTTGATTCGTTCCACTTCAAACCACTTGCCCCTGCAGGTTCGAATCTCACTGGGGGTGTCGAATTCTATCATGTGAGAAAGTTATTCAACTGGCTTGTGGTAGCTTGGTGGTTCTACCCGGCTGCCCGTCCATGACAGCAATACTGTTCGGAGGGGCACGCGGATCTTCCTTCATCAATAGAATAGCTGGGGAGTCGCCATATGACCTAAGCTGTTGATGCAAGACTTTAACCCTTTCAACACCACAGACCTCTATATATTCTTACAAAAAGTGTAGATCCAGATGAGCCGGCTCGTGACGAGCCGTCTCATCAGGATCTGCACTTTTTGCAAGTAGTATTACTAATTTTAGACAAAATTACCCATCTTGATAAATAAACTGGTCCGAATGTAATTTTCTTATTCATTTATTGGTCTAAGAATATCATGGACCAGTCCATGTCAGTTACTTGGTGTTGAAAGAGTTAAACCCAAAAAACAAACATCTTTTGGTGATGAGGAAAATGTTCAAGCCCTAAAAGCTTGTTGTCCCCCTCGTTGTGATCTTCCAGTACATATTAATATAACATCACTGGTACCCACATTTTGTCTAGTTCAATTTTAAACTGTATCAGATGCTTAATACTTGCTATGTAGTCGGGTAGTTAATTCCAGATGTGATTAATTTAACGCTTTTGTTGCTTCGGCATGAAACACTAATATTTTACATCTTTCTATCTAATAAATGAAATAAAAATAAGAGGATATTTG
>CM026404.1:6000907-6029909 GCA_014843695.1 Archivesica marissinica
CGGGCCCTGTGCAGAAAATGTTTACAGAAATCAAATAAACCTTCCGGGCCCTGTGCAGAAAATGTTTACAGAAATCAAATAAACCTTCCGGGCCCTGTGCAGAAAATGTTTACAGAAATCAAATAAACCTTCCGGGCCCTGTGCAGAAAATGTTTACAGAAATCAAATAAACCTTCCAGGCCCTGTGCAGAAAATGTTTACAGAAATCAAATAAACCTTCCGGGCCATGTGCAGAAAATGTTTACAGAAATCAAATAAACCTTCCAGGCCCTGTGCAGAAAATGTTTACCCTGTGCAGAAAATGTTTACAGAAATCAAATAAACCTTCCAGGCCCTGTGCAGAAAATGTTTACAGAAATCAAATAAACCTTCCAAGCCCTGTGCAGAAAATGTTTACAGAAATCAAATAAACCTTCCAAGCCCTGTGCAGAAAATGTTTACAGAAATCAAATAAACCTTCCAAGCCCTGTGCAGAAAATGTTTACAGAAATCAAATAAACCTTCCGGGGCCCTGTGCAGAAAATGTTTACAGAAATCAAATAAACCTTCCAAGCCCTGTGCAGAAAATGTTTACAGAAATCAAATAAACCTTCCAGGCCCTGTGCAGAAAATGTTTACAGAAATCAACTACATTCCCGGAAGTAACCGACTCGTTCTGAAACGCCATTGCACCACTCCCCATGTCACGCAATAGTCCGATTTACCTCTAGAAATGAAATAGACATTTACAAAAAGAAAAAAATATGAATGGCAGAATTACAGTTGCTGTGTGTGAGGGGCATTATCTATCATAAGGTTGGCTCCATCCATCATACTTGCATCTATTCTCAGTTTCTGTGACTCGTTGCAAATAACTACACCAGAATAAATACACAATTCTCCTTGAATTCTAGAACTAATGGATTATGAAAATATTACAAATGTACATTTGCTTGTGACGGAACACTTCCTGTTTTCATTTTATTTTTATATTTTCGCACTTTACTTGCAACAGGCCATTACAAAATCTCATCAACTTGACACATGGTGCCAATATGTGTGGCGTCCGTGGTCCAGCGCTTAGCATTGTTCTAATGTGATGGATTTAACTCTTCTGCATGCATGGCTGATGATGGCATTTTAGGAAGACATCTTCTAGGTATTTGATGATGATGACATTTTGGGAGGATATCCTTCAGATAGGAGGGTGAATTTGTGAAAATGGACAAATGGTATACTGGGGTAGTTATAGATGTATAGAGTCAAACCAGTGTTAGTGGTCACCTCCATTAAGCAGCCAACCTGTACTAACTAAGGTTTGACTCTATGCACACCAGAAGCTTCACACCAACCTGTACTAACTAAGGTTTGACTCTATGCACACCAGAAGCTTCACATAAAGTTGTGTCTGTTGCCATCATTTACGTCTCTTGTTCGCAATTTGGAGATTAGCGCGAAACATAATTGTCCTGTGTACTTCATAGTTTGCAGAAGCCATGCATTCTTTTAGACAATGGAAATTTCAGTGGTGATCCTTTACAATGAATATATTAGAGTATTCCAAATACGTCGAACATTTGAATATACATCCCAAATGAGACCAGCTTTATGAATTATGAAGTTATGAGCAGGGCCCCAAGTTGGTATTTGCGACTGAGCCATTTGCAATTACAGATGAAATATGGCTCTACAAAATACCAATTAAGAAAATATAAACCTCCACCCAAAATGCAAATAAAAAATAATTTGTCATAGATTTGATTGGTAGCCTGGTTTCCTAAATCGTCTCGAGAAGAGGGGAAATGCGCGAAAATCGATAGACACAAAATCTTGAGTGTTTTGCATAGTACACATGTCGATCAAGGTCACATAATGTGTGAATAGCCATGTTTTGACATGCAAGGGGTTAATTTGCAACATTAAATGTTGTTCATTCATACCGACGATTGGGTTATCAGCTCGGTAATTAAACTATGACAAATTATTGTTTATTCTGGTCCATGATTTCCCGGCGATACTTGACTGAAAATTGCGCAGCATCGGTGGCTGTATGAAGACCAAATTCAAATTTTCGCAAACTAACCAACTTAAGCCTTTAAATGGAGCAACCTTTTGTCAGCTGCCAAAAATTTAAAGGAAATTGTGAATGGTATTTAAGAAATTAATAATAATGATTTTGTTAACTTAGTAAATAAATAGAAGCACATATTAACAACACACGATTTAGGAAACCGGGCTACCCCAAAGGGGTTCGACATTAGAGGAAGATAGATAAAAGTCACAAACAATCGGACTACTGGCAAATAAGAGGTTGCAACACAAGTTTATGTCATTCAAGACATGTATGAATATCAACATGAGGAAAATAGCTCGCCAATTGTCAAAATGCCTTCCATTCCGAGTGATTATTCTGATTCTTATGAAAGGTCTCCTAAAAAAGCTAAATTACAAAAATCACAAATTTGATATCTAAGAATGGTCTCCCTTGGTTATGCTTTGAATCTAGGTCAAAGCTATATGTTTTGTTGTGACCTATGCATAAAAATACAAAGTTACAACTCTCTCTGTTCTGGTTGTTCAATTTAGAAAAGAGATTCTGCAACTAAACATGCAAAAGGAGTTATGCTAATATTAGATAGTGTGATAAACATTGTCAAAATTTAAAACTTCTGTAATCAACTAGTACTATATTCAGGGTTCATTCTAGGTCAGAATTTTTGGGAGAAGTGAGAAAGCGCCTGATCGCTTCCTTAAATGGTGTTCTTTAATATACTTCTGCAAAATAGGGTTAAAATGCACAGTACAACCATTAAATACAACATTTGAATAGAAGGAGTGCTTTATAATGGGCCAGTGTATCTTACTAGACACATTTTTTTTTTTTTTTAGGGAGAAGTGGGGCCCCCAGAGGGCGAAGTCAGGGTCCCTAGGGCGACAATTTCGCCCACATCACCCTGTAAACTGATCCCTGCTATATTTGACCATTATTTTCACACCTACCATGCAGAGTTAATGACAAATGATAATAGAACATATTTCTGTAGTTATTTTCCAAATAACGTGCTCTAGAAATATATGGTCTAGAAAAATAACGGTTTATAAACTAAGCAGTTACATCGATTACTGCCCTTGGATGAAGGTAACTACAGATTATCTCCCTTTAATACTGTTCATTTTATTGATAGTGAGCATGCTTAAATTTTGGCCAGTCCAGGACGGCCCCAACTGCGGCGCTATTTGTGGTTCTATAATGGCTGCTGTTTGATTTATTGATTTATTGATTTATCAAATACTATAATAGTGTTACAACAGTGGCTTATTATATAATTTAAAAAGATTTGTAAAATAAAAGACGGATCTGTAGTCCAGTGGTAACACGTTGGACTGGTAATCCAGGGATCGCAGGTTCGATCCCCCCGTCTGACCCTAACAAAATTAACAGTCTTTCAACTGGGACGTTAAACCGAGGTCTCGTGTCGGTGCTGTACACCATGCACATAAAAGAACCAGAGGAGACTCTGGAATGGGTCTCTGTCTGTATCATTGCACTATCCTCCAAAATCTAAAATGACTAATCTCTTCAGGAGGCGTTGCTCATGTGGGCAACCAGTAGCGACGCTAAATAAACGTAAAACACAAGTGCCTTATGTTTGTAAATGTTGTTTAATTACAAACAATAAATATTTAAAGTTTGTCATGTTATTTCATTGTTGCCATAGAAACATAATGTACACACATTTAACTGAAATCTTTAAATAGCAATAACCTTCTTATTTGTTATTCAAATCTTAATAATTGAGAAATTCACCAGTGTAGGATGGTTTTGCAATATCTAATAAAACAGCTGTACTCTTTCTTAGGATTGTCTTTCCCTCAAAGAAAACAACCATCTATTGTGTCTGCTTGCAACAGTTGAGCCTGTAACTAACAGAATCTGCGCAGCTGTTCCAGCAACAATTCTTGATCAATGGGTCTTACTTAGGTGTCTGTTCACAAAGAGTTTCTTCAATTTCCCTTGGAACCCACTTGATACATTTTGATGAAAGTTTGTTATTATGGCATTATATCTAATCAAACAGATGTACAATACTGCATTGTATGTTAAATTAGTATTGTGTTTGTATGGTTTATGTAGATGTACCAGTGTTGTGTATGTTGGGTTTGTGTAGCTGTACAGGTATTGTGTTTGTAGGGGTTGTATAGCTGTACTCATGTTGTGTAGCTGTACTTGTGTTGTGTATGTAGGGTTGTGTATTGGTGTTGTGTATGTAGAGTTTGTGTAGCTGTACTGGTGTTGTGTATGTAGTGTTGTGTAGCTGTACTTGTGTTGTGTATGTAGGGTTTGTGTAGCTGTACTGGTGTTGTGTATGTAGAGTTTGTGTAGCTGTACTGGTGTTGTGTATGTAGGGTTTGTGTAGCTGTACTGGTGTTGTGTATGTAGGTTTGTGTAGCTGTACTTGTGTTGTGTATGTAGGGTTTGTGTAGCTGTACTGGTGTTGTGTATGTAGAGTTTGTGTAGCTGTACTTGTGTTGTGTATGAATGGTTTGTGTAGCTGTACTGGTGTTGTGTATGTAGAGTTTGTGTAGCTGTACTGGTGTTGTGTATGTAGGGTTTGTGTAGCTGTACTGGTGTTGTGTATGTAGAGTTTGTGTAGCTGTATTGGTGTTGTGTATGTAGGGTTTGTGTAGCTGTACTGGTGTTGTGTATGTAGGGTTTGTGTAGCTGTACTGGTGTTGTGTATGTAGGGATTGTGTAGCTGTACTGGTGTTGTGTATGTAGAGTTTGTGTAGCTGTATTGGTGTTGTGTATGTAGGGTTTGTGTAGCTGTACTGGTGTTGTGTATGTAGGGTTTGTGTAGCTGTACTGGTGTTGTGTATGTAGGGTTTGTGTAGCTGTACTGGTGTTGTGTATATAGGGTTTGTATAGCTGTACTGGTGTTGTGTATGTAGGGTTTGTGTAGCTGTACTGGTGTTGTGTATGTATGTAGTGTTGTGTAGCTGTACTGGTGTTGTGTATGTAGGGTTGCGTAGCTGTACTTGTGTTGTGTATGAATGGTTTGTGTAGCTGTACTGGTGTTGTGTATGTAGAGTTTGTGTAGCTGTACTGGTGTTGTGTATGTAGGGTTTGTGTAGCTGTACTGGTGTTGTGTATGTAGTGTTGTGTAGCTGTACTGGTGTTGTGTATGTAGGGTTTGTGTAGCTGTACTGGTGTTGTGTATGTAGGGTTTGTGTAGCTGTACTGGTGTTGTGTATGTAGGGTTGTGTAGCTGTACTTGTGTTGTGTATGAATGGTTTGTGTATTGGTGTTGTGTATGTAGAGTTTGTGTAGCTGTACTGGTGTTGTGTATGTAGGGTTTATGTAGCTGTACTGGTGTTGTGTATGTAGTGTTGTGTAGCTGTACTGGTGTTGTGTATGTAGGGTTGTGTAGCTGTACTTGTGTTGTGTATGTAGGGTTTGTGTAGCTGTACTGGTGTTGTGTATGTAGAGTTTGTGTAGCTGTACTGGTGTTGTGTATGTAGGGTTTGTGTAGCTGTACTGGTGTTGTGTATGTAGTGTTTGTGTAGCTGTAATTGTGTTGTTTATGCAGTGTTTGTGTAGCTGTACTTGTGTTGTGTATGTATGGTTGTGTAGCTGTACTGGTGTTGTGTATGTAGGATTGTGTAACTGTACCCGTGTTGTGTATGTAGGGTTTGTGTAGCTGTACTTGTGGTGTGTATGTAGGTTTGTGTAGCTGTACTGGTGTTGTGTATGTAGGGTTGTGTAGTTGTACTGGTGTTGTGTATGTAGGGTTGTGTAGCTGTACTTGTGTTGTGTATGTAGAGTTTGTGTAGCTCCACTGGTGTTGTGTATGTAGGGTTGTGTAGCTGTAATGGTGGTGTGTATGTAGGGTTGTGTAGCTGTACTGGTGTTGTGTATGTAGGGTTGTGTAACTGTACCCGTGTTGTGTATGTAGGGTTTGTGTAGCTGTACCTGTGTTGTGTATGTAGGGTTTGTGTAGCTGTATTGGTGGTGTGTATGTAGGGTTGTGTAGCTGTACTGGTGTTGTGTATGTAGGGTTTGTGTAGCTCCACTGGTGTTGTGTATGTATGGTTTGTGTAGTTGTACTGATGGTGTGTATATAGGGTTTGTGTAGCTGTACTGGTGGTATGTATATAGGGTTTGTGTAGATGTACTGGTGTTGTGTATATAGGGTTTGTGTAGTTGTACTGGTGTTATGTATATAGGGTTTGTGTAGTTGTACTGGTATTGTGTATATAGAGTTGTGTATGTAGGGTTTGTGTAGCTGTACTGGTGTTGTGTATGTAGGGTTTGTGTAGCTGTACTGGTGTTGTGTATGTAGGGTTTGTGTAGCTGTACTGGTGTTGTGTATGTAGGGTTTGTGTAGCTGTACTGGTGTTGTGTATGTAGGGTTTGTGTAGCTGTACTGGTGTTGTGTATATAGGGTTTGTGTAGCTGTACTGGTGTTGTGTATGTAGGGTTTGTGTAGCTGTATTGGTTGTGTGTATGTAGGGTTTGTGTAGCTGTACTGGTGTTGTGTATATAGGGTTTGTGTATGTAGGGTTGTGTAGCTGTACTGGTGTTGTGTATGTGGGGTTTGTGTAGCTGTACTGGTGTTGTGTATATAGGGTTTGTGTAGCTGTACTGGTGTTGTGTATGTAGGGTTTGTGTAGCTGTATTGGTTGTGTGTATGTAGGGTTTGTGTAGCTGTACTGGTGTTGTGTATATAGGGTTTGTGTAGCTGTACTGGTGTTGTGTATGTAGGGTTGTGTAGCTGTACTGGTGTTGTGTATGTGGGGTTTGTGTAGCTGTACTGGTGTTGTGTATGTAGGGTTTGTGTAGCTGTACTGGTGTTGTGTATGTGGGGTTTGTGTAGCTGTACTGGTGTTGTGTATGTGGGGTTTGTGTAGCTGTACTGGTGTTGTATATATTACCTCTCACACCATTGCTACAGACTAATCTCATTAAACAGGCTTCACCAGATACTTTCATGAGTAGCTCTTCATTTTTACAAAATAGCAAAGGAATTTGTGTGATAATTAGACAAGATAATTGGTGTTTCTCATCTTCACAAGGATTAGCCCTACCTTGCAGCAGTCCTGCTTGTTATTGAAAAGTCATATTGATCGTGATTATCCGCAATTATTTGTACTTTCTAGATTGTTGCCTGTGAATGTTTTGGAAAGGAAATTCTGCAGATTAGTGGGGTTTATTCTGAGTCTGATTAATGCCAGCTATGGAGTAGATTTTATCTGGCAGATATATATTGCTGTTACATTGCTGCTGCCCTATTTGATTTTAGCTTACTAATGAAAGATTGCTTGGATTGTGTGAGCATTGTATAATACTATTAGTGGGAAGCAGATTCTTCATTCAGATAAAAGATTGTTAATTCTTTCTGTTTTGCCTTGTGTGACAAGGTTATGTTATCCTGAGTTGCAGGTGTATTTTGGTTTGTGTGACAAGGTTATGTTATCCTGAGTTGCAGGTGTATTTTGGTTTGTGTGACAAGGTTATGTTATCCTCAGTTGCAGGGATATTTTGGTTTGTGTGACAAGGTTATGTTATCCTTAGTTGCAGGGATATTTTGGTTTGTGTGACAAGGTTATGTTATCCTTAGTTGCAGGGATATTTTGGTTTGTGTGACAAGGTTATGTTATCCTTAGTTGCAGGGATATTTTGGTTTGTGTGACAAGGTTATGTTATCCCGAGTTGTAGGGATATTTTGTCTTCTGCTGCAGATATATATTTCACTGTTAGGCAAGCCTACATGTATGTTGTTCAGTCTGTTTCAGGGATATTGTGTCAGAACATGACTGACATGACTATTTTGTCCCTGGTTACAGGAATATATTGTGCTAGTTACAATGACATATATTCCTAGTTACTGGGATATTTACACAGTTAGGCAGGAACATATTGACCTGAATGTTACTGGGATATTTATATTGAACTGTGCTACAGACATATATTGAACTGTGTTACAGGGATATATTGAACTGTGTTACCGGGATATATTGAACTGTGTTACAGGGATATATTGAACTGTGTTACAGTGATATATTGAGCTGTGTTACAGGGACATATTGAACTGTGTTACAGGGACATATTGAACTGTGCTACAGGGATATATTGAACTGTGCTACAGGGATATATTGAACTCTGCTACAGGGATATATTGAACTGTGTTACAGGGACATATTGAACTGTGCTACAGGGATATATTGAACTGTGCTACAGGGATATATTGAACTCTGCTACAGGGACATATTGAACTGTGTTACAGGGACATATTGAACTGTGCTACAGGGATATATTGAACTCTGCTACAGGGTATATTGAACTGTGTTACAGTGATATATTGAACTGTGTTACAGGGATATATTGAACTGTGCTACAGACATATATTGAACTGTGTTACAGGGACATATTGAACTGTGCTACAGGGATATATTGAACTCTGCTACAGGGATATATTGAACTGTGTTACAGGGATATATTGAACTGTGTTACAGGGATATATTGAACAGTGTTACCGGGACATATTGAACTGTGTTACAGGGACATATTGAACTGTGTTACAGGGACATATTGAACTGTGTTACAGGGATATATTGAACTGTGTTACAGGGATATATTGAACTGTGTTACAGGGATATATTGAACTCTGCTACAGGGATATATTGAACTGTGTTACCGGGATATATTGAACTGTGTTACCGGGACATATTGAACTGTGTTACAGGGACATATTGAACTGTGCTACAGGGATATATTGAACTCTGCTACAGGGTATATTGAACTGTGTTACAGTGATATATTGAACTGTGTTACAGGGATATATTGAACTGTGCTACAGACATATATTGAACTGTGTTACAGGGACATATTGAACTGTGCTACAGGGATATATTGAACTCTGCTACAGGGATATATTGAACTGTGTTACAGGGATATATTGAACTGTGTTACAGGGATATATTGAACAGTGTTACCGGGACATATTGAACTGTGTTACAGGGACATATTGAACTGTGTTACAGGGACATATTGAACTGTGTTACAGGGATATATTGAACTGTGTTACAGGGATATATTGAACTGTGTTACAGGGATATATTGAACTCTGCTACAGGGATATATTGAACTGTGTTACCGGGATATATTGAACTGTGTTACCGGGATATATTGAACTGTGTTACCGGGACATATTGAACTGTGCTACAGGGATATATTGAACTGGGCTAGAGGGACATATTGAACTGTGTTACAGGGACATATTGAACTGTGCTACAGGGATATATTGAACTCTGCTACAGGGTATATTGAACTGTGTTACAGTGATATATTGAACTGTGTTACAGGGATATATTGAACTGTGCTACAGACATATATTGAACTGTGTTACAGGGACATATTGAACTGTGCTACAGGGATATATTGAACTCTGCTACAGGGATATATTGAACTGTGTTACAGGGATATATTGAACTGTGTTACAGGGATATATTGAACAGTGTTACCGGGACATATTGAACTGTGTTACAGGGACATATTGAACTGTGTTACAGGGACATATTGAACTGTGTTACAGGGATATATTGAACTGTGTTACAGGGATATATTGAACTGTGTTACAGGGATATATTGAACTCTGCTACAGGGATATATTGAACTGTGTTACCGGGATATATTGAACTGTGTTACCGGGATATATTGAACTGTGTTACCGGGACATATTGAACTGTGCTACAGGGATATATTGAACTGGGCTAGAGGGATATATTGAACTGTGTTACAGTGATATATTGAACTGTGTTACCGGGATATATTGAACTGTGTTACAGGGATATATTGAACTGTGTTACAGTGATATATTGAACTGTGTTACAGGGACATATTGAACTGTGTTACAGGGACATATTGAACTGTGTTACAGTGATATATTGAACTGTGTTACAGGGACATATTGAACTGTGTTACAGTGATATATTGAACTGTGCTACAGGGATATATTGAACTGTGTTACAGTGATATATTGAACTGTGTTACAGGGATATATTGAACTGTGCTACAGGGATATATTGAACTGTGTTACAGGGATATATTGAACTGTGTTACAGATATATATTGAACTGTGTTACAGGGATATATTGAGCTGGGCTAGAGGGATATATTGAATTCTGTGGATGTTTTGCTCTGTGTTATATAGATGTTTTGCTCTGTGTTACATGGGTGTTTTGCTCTGTGTTATATAGATGTTTTGCTCTGTGTTACATGGGTGTTTTGCTCTGTGTTATATAGATGTTTTGCTCTGTGTTACATGGGTGTTTTGCTCTGTGTTATATAGATGTTTTGCTCTGTGTTACATGGGTGTTTTGCTCTGTGTTATATAGATGTTTTGCTCTGTGTTACATGGGTGTTTTGCTCTGTGTTATATAGATGTTTTGCTCTGTGTTACATGGATGTTTTATTGTTTTGCTGGCAGACCGAAATTGGAAGTATATCATTGTGTTTCCTGCAAAGGCTGTTAATTAAACCCTGTCCCTGTTGTATTGAAAAAGGACACCTCATAGAAGTGAATTGCTTCCCATTTGCATATGGTTGTATACTGCTGGCATCTTGTTTGAAATTGATTCAACAGAATTGATAGAAACTGTGAAAACAAGTGGAAAGGATTATGTCTGGATTTCTGGTAAGATTAACTTCTCGGCAAACATTTAGAGGTGGCTTCCAGTCAGCGTGAACTGTGAAGTAACCTAAGCTAAATCTATATAATTAATGTTGTCAGCTGTTCATGAATGTACCCCTGTTGTAACCTAAGTTAATCTATATAATTAATGTTGTCAGCTGTTCATGAATGTACCCCTGTTGTAACCTAAGTTAAATCTATATAATTAATGTTGTCAGGTGTTCATGAATGTACCCCTGTTGTAACCTAAGTTAATCTATATAATTAATGTTGTCAGCTGTTCATGAATGTACCCCTGTTGTAACCTAAGTTAATCTATATAATTAATGTTGTCAGCTGTTCATGAATGTACCCCTGTTGTAGCCTAAGTTAAATCTATATAATTAATGTTGTCAGCTGTTCATGAATGTACCCCTGTTGTAACCCAAGCTAAATCTATATAATTAATGTTGTCAGGTGTTCATGAATGTACCCCTGTTGTAACCTAAGTTAAATCTATATAATTAATGTTGTCAGGTGTTCATTAATGTACCCCTGTCGTCTATCTGATGTCATAATATGTGCAAGTGCACTTGTTGATAACCAATGTAAAAAATATAGAACCTAGTTTATGCAAATTTATTTTAGCTCTATTGCGAAACATGTTCCCACAACTTATATTAATCACTCTTGAGACCTCATTCCTGATGGAATCCATCGCCAAGAGAGAGAGAGAGAAGAGGTAATGTGGAATGTAAATGCCTTGCCTAAGGGCACAATCGTAACGGCTCCAGCTGGGCGCAAACTCCGGGCTTTTCACATCTGAAGCGGATGCACTACCACTGCGCCAGTAGACAGTCCTCACATGACTGTAGACAGTCCCCACATGACTGTAGACAGTCCCCCACATGGCTGTAGGCAGTCCCCACATGACTGTAGGCAGTCCCCACATGGCTGTAGGCAGTCCCCCACATGGCTGTCGGCAGTCCCCCACATGACTGTAGGCAGTCCCCACATGACTGTAGGCAGAGTCCCCACATGACTGTAGGCAGTCCCCACATTACTGTAGGCAGAGTCCCCACATGAATGTAGACAGTCCCCACATGACTGTAGGCAGTCTCCACATGACTGTAGACAGTCCCCACATGACTTTAGACATGACTGTAGGCAGTCCCCACATGACTGTAGGCAGTCCCCACATGACTGTAGGCAGTCCCCACATGACTGTAGACAGTCCCCACATGACTGTAGACATGACTGTAGGCAGTCCCCACATGGCTGTAGGCAGTCCCCACATGAATGTAGGCAGTCCCCACATGGCTGTAGTCAATCCCCCACATGGCTGTAGGCATCCCCCACATGACTGTAGACAGTCCACACATGACTGTAGACAGTCCACACATGACTGTAGAAAGTCCACACATGACTTTAGACAGTCCCCACATGACTGTAGACATGACTGTAGGCAGTCACCACCTGACTGTAGACATGACTGTAGGCGGTCACCACATGACTGTAGGCAGTCCCCACATGACTGTAGACATGACTGTAGACATGACTGTAGTCAGTCCCCACATGACTGTAAGCAGTCCCCACATGACTGTATGCAGCAGTCTCACTCATGACTGTAGGCAGTCCCTCACATGGATGTAGGCAGTCCCCCACATGACTGTAGATCCCCACATGACTGTAGACAGTCACCATATTACTGTAGACAGTCCTCCACATGACTGTAGGCAGTCCCCACATGACTGTAGACAGTCACCATATTATTGTAGACAGTCCTCCACATGACTGTAGGCAGTCCCCACATGACTGTAGACAGTCTCCCACATGACTGTAGGCAGCAGTCCCCCACATGACTGTAGGCAGCAGTCCCCCACATGACTGTAGGCAGACACATGACTGTAGGCTCGGCTGAGAGAGATTCCTGGCCCGGGGGGGGGGGGAGAGCCTGTGTAACCACATGGCCCGGTGGGGAGAGAGCCTGTGTAACCACAGATTTGGTGCATTTTCAAGGAAATCATCAATCAGATGTAAGAAATGGAATAGATGTTTACAATGTCAAAAAGTTCAGCGTCTACTGATGGGTTTCAATTAAACTTAGTGCCATAAATAGATGAATTCAATCATACTTTGTATAATCATTCTTCTTAGAATATTTGTCTGTGTGGAGGAATATGCTAATGGTGATTGTTGGGATATTCTGGTGAGAGTAACATTCAGAATAACGTCCCAAACTTCCCCATGAAACAGTATTCATTTGCAATATCAAATTAAGTCCTGAAATTGATGAATTCTTATGCTGAATAAAAACAATATTCAGCTTGAGGATTGATGCTGTGGCAGCGGAGGGCTTCAGGAAACAATGAATCTGGCATGGAAGGCATTTCTGTCAAGGTGACTGGAAAAAACTGTTACTTGTAAAGACAATAGGCCTAGGTAGCTATACTTTTGACCCACTTTTGGTGTGCCGCCCACAGTAGTGGAAAGCAAGAGAGACTAGGCAGTCAACTTTCCGGCAGCGGTTCGGCAGAGGCAGTGGCGCCGTCAACAATTAACATCTTTGCATATAGCTAAACACCAGTCATACATTATGCTTTGATAACTTTAGTACTGTTGTTAGAGTTGTTCTCTGCCACCCTGTCAAGTGTCAGCCCCCCCCCCCTCCCTCCCCCACAATAGTGACATTGACCCCGTAGTTTGGCCAAAAATAGTCTAATTTCAGAAATTATTTAGGCGTCAAATAAACTCCCAATATCTGCAAAGTTATTGCTTTGAAACTTTGCATATACCTCTGAAGGCTAATTCTCTCCACTCACAGCACAGTGTCCATGCCCCAAAGAGTGACACTCAACTTGAAATGTTCGCCCAAAATAGTGTGATTTCCAAAATTATTTACTCAATCATTATCATTTCTCAATTACCGTCAAATTTATTGCTTTGAATCTTTGCATACACATCCAAGGACTAATTCTCTACACCCACAGTAAGAATTTAAGCTCTTAGCAAGAAACTGTTGGAGCGGTGGCCGTGTTCTAGCTTGAGTATTACACAAGTTACATTTCTTCGATAAATGACCATTTCTGTAAGAAATTATGTTACATCAAAGACACGCCTTCTGTATTCTAGTTGCAGTGTCCCATCTAGCACAATCTGTTTGTTCGGCTGTCCAATTTGCTCCAAATAACATCTTCCTGAAACTACCTGGTATTATTTGATCAAATAACATCTTCCTGAATCTACCTGGTATTATTTGAACAAATAACATCTTCCTGAATCTACCTGGTATTATTTGATCAAATAACATCTTCCTGAATATACCTGGTATTATTTGAACAAATAACATCTTCCTGAATCTACCTGGTATTATTTGATCAAATAACATCTTCCTGAATCTACCTGGTATTATTTGATCAAATAATATCTTCCTGAATCTACCTGGCGTAAAACCCGAAATATAAATAAATATAAATAAATAAATTATTTGATCAAACCTGTTCTGGCAATCATCTTTTGCCAAATATGGTCAAATTAGGACCGGACCATCCACTACAACACTAGGACACAAAAGGTCATCATTTAAAGAAAATTCTTTAAAAGTCATCATCACTGGAACTAATAACAGAATTTACAGACGGATCAGTAGTCCAGTGGTAACAGGCTGACTGGTAATCCAGGGATCGCAGGTTCGATCCCCCATCTGACCCTAATAAAGTTAACAGTCTTTCGGATGGGACTTTAAACCAAGGTCTCGTGTCGGTGCTGTACATGTACACCGTGCACGTAAAAGAACCAGAGGAGACTCTGGAATGGGTCTCTGTCATCGCACTATCTTCCAAAAATCTAAAATGACTAATCTCTTCAGGAAGCGTCGCTCATTAGGGCAACCGGTAGCGACGATAAATAAACGTAAAACACACACACATAATTTACTCAAACTTTATCTTTTGCTGCTCTCACACTGGTGAATATGGCGAGAAGAGGGATTATGAATGCAATACACCACCAAGTCACAATGATCACAAGGTGACCTCCAGACAGTCATAGGTGTTCATAGCATTCGAGGGAGGTCGTTCATGGGAGTGGGGCTAATATTAGCAACATGCTCCTATATCGTATTATATTCCCATTGTTTCACGAGGGGTTCATGGGAGTGGGGCTAATATTAGCAACATGCTCCTATATCGTATTATATTCCCATTGTTTCACGAGGGAGGTCGTTCATGGGAGTGGGGCTAATATTAGCAACATGCTCCTATATCGTATTATATTCCCATTGTTTCACGAGGGAGGTCGTTCATGGGAGTGGGGCTAATATTAGCAACATGCTCCTATATCGTATTATATTCCCATTGTTTCACGAGGGAGGTCGTTCATGGGAGTGGGGCTAATATTAGCAACATGCTCCTATATCGTATTATATTCCCATTGTTTCACGAGGGAGGTCGTTCATGGGAGTGGGGCTAATATTAGCAACATGCTCCTATATCGCATTATATTCCCATTGTTTCACGAGGGAGGTCGTTCATGGGAGTGGGGCTAATATTAGCAACATGCTCCTATATCGTATTATATTCCCATTGTTTCACGAGGGAGGTCGTTCATGGGAGTGGGGCTAATATTAGCAACATGCTCCTATATCGCATTATATTCCCATTGTTTCACGAGGGAGGTCAGGTCGTTCATGGGAGTGGGGTTAATATTAGCAACATGCTCCTATATCGTATTATATTCCTATTGTTTCACGAGGGAGGTCAGGTCGTTCATGGGAGTGGGGCTAATATTAGCAACATGCTCCTATATCGCATTATATTCCCATTGTTTCACGAGGGGTTCATGGGAGTGGGGTTAATATTAGCAACATGCTCCTATATCGTATTATATTCCTATTGTTTCACGAGGGAGGTCAGGTCGTTCATGGGAGTGGGGCTAATATTAGCAACATGCTCCTATATCGCATTATATTCCTATTGTTTCACGAGGGAGGTCAGGTCGTTCATGGGAGTGGGGCTAATATTAGCAACATGCTCCTATATCACATTATATTCCTATTGTTTCACGAGGGAGGTCGTTCATGGGAGTGGGGCTAATATTAGCAACATGCTCCTATATCGTATTATATTCCCATTGTTTCACGAGGGAGGTCGTTCATGGGAGTGGGGCTAATATTAGCAACATGCTCCTATATCGTATTATATTCCCATTGTTTCACGAGGGAGGTCAGGTCGTTCATGGGAGTGGGGCTAATATTAGCAACATGCTCCTATATCACATTATATTCCTATTGTTTCACGAGGGAGGTCGTTCATGGGAGTGGGGCTAATATTAGCAACATGCTCCTATATCGCATTATATTCCCATTGTTTCACGAGGGAGGTCGTTCATGGGAGTGGGGCTAATATTAGCAACATGCTCCTATATCGTATTATATTCCCATTGTTTCACGAGGGAGGTCGTTCATGGGAGTGGGGCTAATATTAGCAACATGCTCCTATATCGTATTATATTCCCATTGTTTCACGAGGGAGGTCGTTCATGGGAGTGGGGCTAATATTAGCAACATGCTCCTATATCGTATTATATTCCCATTGTTTCACGAGGGAGGTCGTTCATGGGAGTGGGGCTAATATTAGCAACATGCTCCTATATCGCATTATATTCTTATTGTTTCACGAGGGGTTCATGGGAGTGGGGCTAATATTAGCAACATGCTCCTATATCGCATTATATTCCTATTGTTTCACGAGGGAGGTCAGGTCGTTCATGGGAGTGGGGCTAATATTAGCAACATGCTCCTATATTGTATTATATTCCCATTGTTTCACGAGGGAGGTCGTTCATGGGAGTGGGGCTAATATTAGCAACATGCTCCTATATCGTATTATATTCCCATTGTTTCACGAGGGAGGTCGTTCATGGGAGTGGGGCTAATATTAGCAACATGCTCCTATATCGCATTATATTCCCATTGTTTCACGAGGAAGGTCGTTCATGGGAGTGGGGCTAATATTAGCAACATGCTCCTATATCGCATTATATTCCCATTGTTTCACGAGGGAGGTCGTTCATGGGAGTGGGGCTAATATTAGCAACATGCTCCTATATCGCATTATATTCCTATTGTTTCACGAGGGAGGTCAGGTCGTTCATGGGAGTGGGGCTAATATTAGCAACATGCTCCTATATTGTATTATATTCCCATTGTTTCACGAGGGAGGTCGTTCATGGGAGTGGGGCTAATATTAGCAACATGCTCCTATATCGTATTATATTCCCATTGTTTCACGAGGGAGGTCGTTCATGGGAGTGGGGCTAATATTAGCAACATGCTCCTATATCGTATTATATTCCCATTGTTTCACGAGGGAGGTCGTTCATGGGAGTGGGGCTAATATTAGCAACATGCTCCTATATCGCATTATATTCCCATTGTTTCACGAGGAAGGTCGTTCATGGGAGTGGGGCTAATATTAGCAACATGCTCCTATATCGTATTATATTCCCATTGTTTCACGAGGGAGGTCAGGTCGTTCATGGGAGTGGGGTTAATATTAGCAACATGCTCCTATATCGTATTATATTCCTATTGTTTCACGAGGGAGGTCAGGTCGTTCATGGGAGTGGGGCTAATATTAGCAACATGCTCCTATATCGCATTATATTCTTATTGTTTCACGAGGGGTTCATGGGAGTGGGGCTAATATTAGCAACATGCTCCTATATCGCATTATATTCCTATTGTTTCACGAGGGAGGTCAGGTCGTTCATGGGAGTGGGGCTAATATTAGCAACATGCTCCTATATCACATTATATTCCTATTGTTTCACGAGGGAGGTCGTTCATGGGAGTGGGGCTAATATTAGCAACATGCTCCTATATCACATTATATTCCTATTGTTTCACGAGGGAGGTCGTTCATGGGAGTGGGGCTAATATTAGCAACATGCTCCTATATCGCATTTTATTCCCATTGTTTCACGAGGGAGGTCAGGTCGTTAATGGGAGTGGGGCTAATATTAGCAACATGCTCCTATATCGCATTATATTCCTATTGTTTCACGAGGGAGGTCAGGTCGTTCATGGGAGTGGGGCTAATATTAGCAACATGCTCCTATATCGCATTATATTCTCATTGTTTCACGAGGGAGGTCAGGTCGTTCATGGGAGTGGGGCTAATATTAGCAACATGCTCCTATAGCGCATTATATTCTTATTGTTTCACAACATGTTCAGAAGCAACCGCAGGCCATTCTTGTTGATGACAACACATTTGTATTGATCGTAAGATATTTGTAATGATTTGCTAGCATTCAGCTTAACTTTTTTGCAAGAATATCGTATGAATGCAAACAAAAAGTTGCGAAAGCATTACGAATAAAGAAACTGGGTTACATGGTTTTTGACATTTTCTTGAGAATGCATTGAGAATGCTTGCAGACGTATTCCCAACAGTTTCGAGTTCTTGGAAATTCTTCAGAATGACATTCAAACAGTAGGATTGTCTTGCAAATGCCAGGGATCAGTTTAGAGGCCGATGTGGGCGAAATTGTCGCCCCCTAGGGACCCTGACTTCGCCCTCTGGGGGCCCCACTTCTCCCTAAAAAATTAAATATATATTTTTTGGTTTTTACGATTTTCAAACAAACTTTTGTCTAGTAAGATACACTGGCCCATTATAAAGCACTCCTTCTATTCAAATGTTGTATTTAATGGTTGTACTGTGCATTTTAACACTATTTTGCAGAAGTATGTTAAAGTATACCATTTAAGGAAGCGATCACGCGCTTTCTCACTTCTCCCAAACATTCTGACCTAGAATGAACCCTGACCTAGAATGAACCCTGAAATGCCTTGTTAATTCCTAGTGATTTGAATGCGAATATTGCACATTCGCCACAGGAGGCGCAAGATGGTATAACAGGTTGGTGTTGTCACACATGTTGCTGTTGTCACACACATTGCTGTTGTCACACATGTTGCTGTTGTCACACACATCGCTGTTGTCACACCCATTGCTGTTGTCACACATGTTGATGTTGTCACACACGTTGCTGTTGTCACACACGTTGCTGTTGTCACACACATTGGTGTCGTCACATACATTGCTGTAGATCAGAGACTACAACTATGCAAGTTTCTTTTCCATCGTGCTGTTGGGATTGGTGGATGCCAATTACCGCTTCTTGTCGTCTGATGTTGGTGGCATTGGTTCTCAGTCTGATGTCCAGATCTACAATGCTTTGGAACTAGCAGAAGTTCTTCAAAGCGGAGAAATCTACCTACCTGACGATGAGCCTCTTCCAAATGACGACAGACCACATCCATGCTTCCTGCTGAGTGATGACGCATTTATCCTGAAGTCACATTATGATGAAGCCATACTCGCGCAGGAATATGACATACAAGGAGAAGATAGCCAATTACCGCATATCCCGCATATCCCATACAGGAGAGAATTGAGACAGAGCAGTTTATTGTAAAGACATTCATGGTACTCCACAACACGGTATCCTGGTCAACAGGAAGCACTGGTAGACCAAGAGGATGCTAACGACAACCTCATCCCTAGCAAATGGTGACATAATGCTAACATGCATGACATGGAGCAAGCAAGAGGTGAAGTATGAATATCCACCAAGGTGAAGCAAGAGAATGCACCAAGGTCAAGCATAGAGAATCCACCAAGGTCAAGCATAGAGAATCCACCACAAGGTCAAGCAAGAGAATCCACCAAGGTCAAGCATAGAGAATCCACCAAGGTCAAGCAAATGAATCCACCAAGGTCAAGCAAGTGAATCCACCAAGGTCAAGCAAGTGAATCCACCAAGGTCAAGTAAGAGAATCCACCAAGGTCAAGCATAGAGAATCCACCAAGGTCAAGCAAGATAATCCACCAAGGTCAAGCATAGAGAATCCACCAAGGTCAAGCAAGAGAATCCACCAAGGTCAAGCATAGAGAATCCACCAAAGAGAATCCAACCAAGGTCAAGCATAGAGAATCCACCAAGGTCAAGCATAGAGAATCCACCAAGGTCAATCATAGAGCATCCACCAAGGTCAAGCATAGAGAATCCACCAACGTCAAGCATAGAGAATCCACCAAGGTCAATCATAGAGCATCCACCAAGGTCAAGCAAGAGAATCCACCAAGGTCAAGCATAGAGAATCCACCAAGGTCAAGCATAGAGAATCCACCAAGGTCAAGCAAGAGAATCCACCAAGGTCAAGCAAGAGAATCCACCAAGGTCAAGCAACAGAGGGAATATCTGAAGCTGTATATCAACAGCCCCCACATGATCAGTTCCAAGGCAGGACATTTCATGGCGCACATACTCCTGATAATAATGCTTTCAATGTTCATTCAGTGAAATATAATTGGATCATTCACCGAAGCACACAAATATCCCCTTAATATTATTATAAGCCACCATATTTCAGGGACTTTATTTTTTAAATTCTATAAAGAAAACAAACAAGTGAGAGTTCAATTAGTTACAAATAACAGTCATTGTTTATTATGTTCAAATTAAAGCTCATTACAGAAGGGCTGACAAATAACACAAGCACCCCTGGAATCTAGATTGTCACTGTAAAACTGTAATCATTTCGCATTTAGCGATTAGTCACTTTTCTCAGCATGTACGTGTTGCTGTATTGAGGTGTTGCTGACTGGGTACTGAGGTGTGTTGAGCAGGGAGGTGTTGCTGACTGGGTACTGAGGTGTGTTGAGCAGGGAGGTGTTGCTGACTGGGTACTGAGGTGTGTTGAGCAGGGAGGTGTTGCTGACTGGGTACTGAGGTGTGTTGAGCAGGGAGGTGTTGCTGACTGGGTACTGAGGTGTGTTGAGCAGGGAGGTGTTGCTGACTGGGTACTGAGGTGTGTTGAGCAGGGAGGTGTTGCTGACTGGGTACTGAGGTGTGTTGAGCAGGGAGGTGTTGCTGACTGGGTACTGAGGTGTGTTGAGCAGGGAGGTGTTGCTGACTGGGTACTGAGGTGTGTTGAGCAGGGAGGTGTTGCTGACTGGGTACTGAGGTGTGTTGAGCAGGGAGGTGTTGCTGACTGGGTACTGAGGTGTGTTGAGCAGGGAGGTGTTGCTGACTGGGTACTGAGGTGTGTTGAGCAGGGAGGTGTTGCTGACTGGGTACTGAGGTGTTTGAGCAGGGAGGTGTTGCTGACTGGGTACTGAGGTGTGTTGAGCAAGGAGGTGTTGCTGACTGGGTACTGAGGTGTGTTGAGCAGGGAGGTGTTGCTGACTGGGTACTGAGGTGTGTTGAGCAGGGAGGTGTTGCTGACTGGGTACTGAGGTGTGTTGAGCAGGGAGGTGTTGCTGACTGGGTACTGAGGTGTGTTGAGCAGGGAGGTGTTGCTGACTGGGTACTGAGGTGTGTTGAGCAGGGAGGTGTTGCTGACTGGGTACTGAGGTGTGTTGAGCAGGGAGGTATTGCTGACTGGGTACTGAGGTGTGTTGAGCAGGGAGGTGTTGCTGACTGGGTACTGAGATGTGTTGAGCAGGGAGGTGTTGCTGACTGGGTACTGAGGTGTGTTGAGCAGGGAGGTGTTGCTGACTGGGTACTGAGGTGTGTTGAGCAGGGAGGTGTTGCTGACTGGGTACTGAGGTGTGTTGAGCAGGGAGGTGTTGCTGACTGGGTACTGAGGTGTGTTGAGCAGGGAGGTGTTGCTGACTGGGTACTGAGGTGTGTTGAGCAGGGAGGTGTTGCTGACTGGGTACTGAGGTGTGTTGAGCAGGGAGGTGTTGCTGACTGGGTACTGAGGTGTGTTGAGCAGGGAGGTGTTGCTGACTGGGTACTGAGGTGTGTTGAGCAGGGAGATGTTGCTGACTGGGTACTGAGGTGTGTTGAGCAGGGAGGTGTTGCTGACTGGGTACTGAGGTGTGTTGAGCAGGGAGATGTTGCTGACTGGGTACTGAGGTGTGTTGAGCAGGGAGGTATTGCTGACTGGGTACTGAGGTGTGTTGAGCAGGAAGGTGTTGCTGACTGGGTACTGAGGTGTGTTGAGCAGGGAGGTGTTGCTGACTGGGTACTGAGGTGTGTTGAGCAGGGAGGTGTTGCTGACTGGGTACTGAGGTGTGTTGAGCAGGGAGGTGTTGCTGACTGGGTACTGAGGTGTGTTGAGCAGGGAGGTGTTGCTGACTGGGTACTGAGGTGTGTTGAGCAGGGAGGTGTTGCTGACTGGGTACTGAGGTGTGTTGAGCAGGGAGGTGTTGCTGACTGGGTACTGAGGTGTGTTGAGCAGGGAGGTGTTGCTGACTGGGTACTGAGGTGTGTTGAGCAGGGAGGTGTTGCTGACTGGGTACTGAGGTGTGTTGAGCAGGGAGGTGTTGCTGACTGGGTACTGAGGTGTGTTGAGCAGGGAGGTGTTGCTGACTGGGTACTGAGGTGTGTTGAGCAGGGAGGTGTTGCTGACTGGGTACTGAGGTGTGTTGAGCAGGGAGGTGTTGCTGACTGGGTACTGAGGTGTGTTGAGCAGGGAGGTGTTGACGCGGAAGCTGTCTCCTATGTTGCCCGATGCGCTTGCATGAAGAGATGGAATGTTATAGAATAATCTTGCACTGCCTGCTCATCATGCATGGATGTGCTGGAGATGTTCAGATCTGACAGACCTGTAACTTCTACTGCTGAGGAGAATGAAGTGGCTGTTGCTGGTACTGCCATGTCCAGGTGGATCTCGATGCAAATTAAGAATAATTAATGTACACTGATTCGGGGAAAACCACAGTCTACGTAAATTGATTTAGAGAAAGTAGAATGATATACATGTTCAATTCAGTCTTAACCTGCCAATCACGACTAAAGTCGCTTTTGCAAACAGCATAAAGGCATATCAGACGGAACCAAAAGTGCCATCTGAGCAGGTTATATGCTGTTTGCTATTCGGAGAGAGTTAAATCACTTGTCTGAATAGCAAAGAACATAGATCCTGATCAGATGCCACGGCTTGTCTAGATCTATGTTGTTTGCACATTCCGTCCAATTTATTCGGCAGGTTAAGGGTTAATTGAGTTTGGATACCCAGCTGTATGCGGTGCATCATATCTTACTGAAGAATATCGGAAGGAACATTTCAATATAGGTAATTGCTATCATATATAGCCATCTGAAACTTTCAAATTGATAGTATCACTGTTTTATGATGTTTAATAGACAGTTGAGTGTTTTATCTTCGTTTGCCTTTGCCTGTATGTATAAATGACTGCACCTTGAAGCATTAAAGCTCCGGGTTGTAAACACAAACACTAATGGGAGAGTAGTAAGGATTGGTTTGTAGGCTGTATCAAATCAATCTTGCTTTAAGCATCTACCTTCATCCAATCAATTAATTCAGAGTTTGAATCACGTGTATACCAAGAATGTTTAACAATCGGAAAATAGGAAAATTTAAGTCATATAGGGGCTTAGGTAAGGGAACCTGCCCTCAAGTAAATTTTCACTTAAAATGGATATCTTTAATAATAGCCAGACGAGGTACTGATAAGGTACCTTGCAACACAATTAAAATTTTTGAGAAACTTACAATAAAGTATGAATAGGCTTTGAGAAACATACGATAAAGTATGTATAGACTTTGAGAAACTTACGATAAAGTATGAATAGGCTTTGAGAAACATACGATAAAGTATGTATAGACTGAGAAACTTACGATAAAGTATGTATAGACTTTCAGAAACATATGATAAAGTATATATAGACTTTGAGAAACTTACGATAAAGTATGAATAGGCTTTGAGAAACATACGATAAAGTATGTATAGACTTTGAGAAACTTACGATAAAGTATATATAGACTTTGAGAAACATACGATAAAGTATGTATAGACTTTCAGAAACATATGATAAAGTATATATAGACTTTGAGAAACTTACGATAAAGGATGAAATAGACTTTGAGAAACATATGATAAAGTATATATAGACTTTGAGAAACTTACATATAAAGTATGAAATAGACTTTGAGAAACTTACGATAAAGTATGAATAGACTTTGAGAAACATATGATAAAGTATGAATAGACTTTGAGAAACGGATGAAATAGACTTTGAGAAACTTATGATAAAGTATGTATAGACTTTGAGAAACTTACGATAAAGTATGTATAGACTTTCAGAAACTTACGATAAAGTATGTATAGACTTTCAGAAACTTACGATAAAGTATGTATAGACTTTCAGAAACTTATGATAAAGTATGTATAGACTTTCAGAAACTTATGATAAAGTATGTATAGACTTTCAGAAACTTATGATAAAGTATGTATAGACTTTGAGAAACTTACGATAAAGTATATATAGACTTTGAGAAACTTACAATAAAGTATGTATAGACTTTGAGAAACTTACGATAAAGTATGTATAGACTTTGAGAAACTTACATATAAAGTATGTATAGACTTTCAGAAACTTACATATAAAGTATGTATAGACTTTCAGAAACTTACATATAAAGTATGTATAGACTTTCAGAAACTTACATATAAAGTATGTATAGACTTTCAGAAACTTACATATAAAGTATGTATAGACTTTGAGAAACTTACGATAAAGTATGAATAGACTTTGAGAAACTTACGATAAAGTATGTATAGACTTTCAGAAACTTACGATAAAGTATGAATAGACTTTGAGAAACGGATGAAATAGACTGAGAAACTTACGATAAAGAATGAAATAGACTGAGAAACTTATGATAAAGTATGAATAGACTTTGTTTGGCCTGACCATTGATTGGTACTTAATGCCACTTACAAATCTTGTTCTCTCTGAACACAATGTTCACTATTGTCCACCAGACATAACATCACTAGCCTTCAAGTGTTGGTTTATACAATTGCATTACTAATTGTAATGTAAGATCGTGTAATCATTAATTGTATTCATATTTCATGCTGTTTTCTAAATATTTAATTGAGAACCTGATAGCTGTCACTTGGTATGAATTTCTTTGGATGTATATATTTACATAATTTTACATAATTCTATGACTGTGTTATGTAAATATAGTGCTTTCAATAAGCAGAAAACTCGTAAAAATGGTTCAACACACAAACTAAGTATTTTACGTTACAAACACTGCTTTCTCTATAAAATAACAACAGGCGCTATCTGGATAAAAATTACATACAAAGGTATTTAACAGCAATGTAACAACTGCATACTACTAAAGTATGGTATCCAAGAAGGATTGTTAACAAATTAAGCATCATAATAAATATCCGAATATTTACCTATCCGAAATCTACTCAATGTGTTTATATAAAACGCAAGTGACGGTCAAAATTCGTGTGAGATATTGATTGTGCCGGGAATTGATAGTGGAAATACAGACAGGACATTATACATAGGCATGTTTGACGTGGAAATAAATTTATATTTCAAAGATCTTGGAATTGACATGGAAATAAATTTATATTTCAATGATCTTGGAATTGACATGGAAATAAATTTATATTTCAAAGATCTTGGGAGTAAAATCGCTCCATTAACCCTTTGCATACTGAGTAAATAAAATTAAATTTGCAAACAACATAGATCCAGATCATCTGCCGCAACTGATCAGGATCTATGTTGTTTGCTATTCAGCCATGTATTTTAGCTCCACTATCCGAACAGCATAGAGCCTGATCAGTTGCGGCATGTTAGGCACGTTCTGTGCCATCTGATCTGGCTCTATGCTGTTTGCAAAAGTGATTTTATCTGCCACTAGCGTGCAACGGGTTAATGTTAATTGCTGCTCTTGAATTACCTAGTTAAAATTGCTGGAATTGACAGTAGCATGATTATTATACACCGGAGTGTACATACAGATGGAGCGAGGAATATCATGTGATGTGTAACCCTGTTGGGCATCATTTAATATGACCTATACATTAGTTGTGTAAATATTGAACTTCATCACTGGAAGGCCATGTGGAAATACATGTATCAAACATGTTGTTCCACTGCAGGCCATGATCATTAATCTATCTAGCTGTCTTCTAGCTATTTGCATATGCTGTATGCTGTTATCATGTATCACCTTGTATCATGTTAGCACACAATGCCTATGTCATTTGCTGGTGCAGATCCAGAATTTGGGGTTAAGGGGTGTGTGAAATCAAGTATTATGTTATGTTATATTTCGGGTTTTACACCTGCATCAGCACCATTTTTGGGCTATTTCGCCGGCGGGCAGTTTACCTAACAACACCTTTCCTGGGCAGGCTCCAACGATTAACCAGTACTTGGGTGCACCAACCTCCGTAAGAAACTGCCAACTTTTTCATATAAATGAGACACGACCTGAGCAGGGCTCGAACCCGTGACCGTGAAATCAAGTATAGATGGTGTGAGTCTTGTATGGGGGTGTATGGGTATCTCCCCCAGATTTTTTTTGAATGTGTCACACCGTCCTCTGGAGGCATAACGGTATGTCTTAAGATTTTGACAACTTTCTTGTTCTCTTTTCAGACTGGAGACATGTCGATGCAGTCTGAGAGGACTGTTGATAGACCACAAACAGCATATTATTGAAGGCATGATTGAAACCGGCAGATATGTGGTGGTGAGTTTTGTTCATTATATACCAGATGACAATCTGATAACCTTTTGTGTGTTCGTGTTTTACGCCTTCACCAGCACAATTTTGGGCTATATCACCAGTGGGCAGTTTACCTAACATTTCTCCTGGACAGCCTCCAGCGGTTAACCAGTACTTGGTGCATCAACCTCTGTATGGGTATGAAACTGTCAAATTAAATTCTTTGTTGGTATGTGGTTGTATCCAGACTCTGTGTTGGTATGTGGTTGTATCCGGACTCTATGTTGGTATGTGGTTGTATCCAGACTCTGTGTTGGTATGTGGTTGTATCCAGACTCTGTGTTGGTATGTGGTTGTATCCAGACTCTATGTTGGTATGTGGTTGTATCCAGACTCTATGTTGGTATGTGGTTGTATCCAGACTCTATGTTGGTATGTGGTTGTATCCAGACTCTATGTTGGTATGTGGTTGTATCCAGACTCTGTGTTGGTATGTGGTTGTATCCAGACTCTGTGTTGGTATGTGGTTGTATCCAGACTCTGTATTGGTATGTGGTTGTATCCACACTCTGTATTGGTATGTGAGTTGGTGTGTGGTTTGGTGTGTGGTTATTTCCAGACTGTATTGGTATGTGGGTTGGTATGTGGTTGTATCCAGACTCTGTATTGGTATGTGGGTTGGTGTGTGGTTGTATCCAGACTCTGTATTGGTATGTGGGTTGGTGTGTGGTTGTATCCAGACTGTATTGGTATGTGGGTTGGTGTGTGGTTGTATCCAGACTCTGTATTGGTATGTGGGTTGGTGTGTGGTTGTATCCAGACTGTATTGGTATGTGGGTTGGTGTGTGGTTGTATCCAGACTCTGTATTGGTATGTGGGTTGGTGTGTGGTTGTATCCAGACTCTGTATTGGTATGTGGGTTGGTGTGTGTTGTATCCAGACTATATTGGTATGTGGGGGTGTGTGGTTGTATCCAGACTCTATGTTGGTATGTGGGTTGGTGTGTGGTTGTATCCAGACTCTATTGGTATGTGGGTTGGTGTGTGGTTGTATCCAGACTCTGTATTGGTATGTGGGTTGGTGTGTGGTTGTATCCAGACTCTGTATTGGTATGTGGGTTGGTATGTGGTTGTATCTGGATTCTGTGTTGGTATGTGGTTGTATCCAGACTCTATGTTGGTATGTGGGTTGGTGTGTGGTTGTATCCAGACTCTATGTTGGTATGTGGGTTGGTGTGTGGTTGTATCCAGACTCTGTATTGGTATGTGGGTTGGTGTGTGGTTGTATCCAGACTCTGTATTGGTATGTGGGTTGGTGTGTGGTTGTATCCAGACTCTGTATTGGTATGTGGGTTGGTGTGTGGTTGTATCCAGACTCTATATTGGTATGTGGGTTGGTGTGTGGTTGTATCCAGACTCTATTGGTATGTGGGTTGGTGTGTGACTGAGTCGCTATACGTCAGAGGAAGTATCTAGCAAAGCAAGAACAATTCCGTAACTTATCCTGATTGTCGCATTGCCAATATGTGGTATGGAGTAATTGATGTCATACTTAAACAAACACGCCATTCTGACATTATTCCCTATTGGTATGTATTGTCTTTCATTCTTACTGCCAAATTAATGGGCTAATTTCTACCATCTTTCAAACATGCTGTTTTATGAGCCAATGATTTTGAAAGCTTTCAAAGTCACTTATCGTTTTGATGTACATGTACTTAATGAAAACTGTTCCTTCAACTGTCTAATAATGATAAATATGGAGTGGGGAGACAGGAGAAAATCTCTTATCTGGACTCTATGTTGGGTATCCAGGTTCTGTGTTGGTATGTGGTTGTATCCAGACTCTATGTTGGTATGTGGTTGTATCTGGACTCTGTGTTGGTATGTGGTTGTATCTGGATTCTGTGTTGGTATGTGGTTGTATCTGGACTCTGTGTTGGTATGTGGTTGTATCTGGACTCTGTGTTGGTATGTGGTTGTATCTGGATTCTGTGTTGGTATGTGGTTGTATCTGGACTCTGTGTTGGTATGTGGTTGTATCTGGATTCTGTGTTGGTATGTGGTTGTATCCAGACTCTATGTTGGTATGTGGGTTGGTGTGTGGTTGTATCCAGACTCTATGTTGGTATGTGGGTTGGTGTGTGGTTGTATCCAGACTCTGTATTGGTATGTGGGTTGGTGTGTGGTTGTATCCAGACTCTGTATTGGTATGTGGGTTGGTATGTGGTTGTATCTGGATTCTGTGTTGGTATGTGGTTGTATCCAGACTCTATGTTGGTATGTGGGTTGGTGTGTGGTTGTATCCAGACTCTATGTTGGTATGTGGGTTGGTGTGTGGTTGTATCCAGACTGTGTTGGTATGTGGTTGTATCTGGACTCTGTGTTGGTATGTGGTTGTATCTGGACTCTATGTTGGTATGTGGTTGTATCCAGACTCTGTGTTGGTATGTGGTTGTATCCGGACTCTATGTTGGTATGTGGTTGTATCCAGACTCTGTGTTGGTATGTGGTTGTATCCAGACTCTATGTTGGTATGTGGTTGTATCCAGGTTCTGTGTTGGTATGTGGTTGTATCCAGACTCTGTGTTGGTATGTGTTGTATCCAGACTCTGTGTTGGTATGTGGTTGTATCCAGACTCTATGTTGGTATGTGGTTGTATCCAGACTCTGTGTTGGTATGTGTTGTATCCAGACTCTGTTTTGGTATGTGGTTGTATCCAGACTCTATGTTGGTATGTGGTTGTATCCAGACTCTGTGTTGGTATGTGTTGTATCCAGGTTCTGTGTTGGTATGTGGTTGTATCCAGACTCTGTGT
>CM026404.1:6030909-6067644 GCA_014843695.1 Archivesica marissinica
CGACTTGAAAGCATATAATACACTATACAAAGAATGGGAACTTCAGCGGATATGTTAGGTCGACTTGAAAGCATATAATACACTATACAAAGAATGGGAACTTCAGTGGATATGTTAGGTCGACTTGAAAGCATATAATACACTATACAAAGAATGGGAACTTCAGCGGATATGTTAGGTCGACTTGAAAGCATATAATACACTATACAAAGAATGGGAACTTCAGCGGATATGTTAGGTCGACTTGAAAGCATATAATACACTATACAAAGAATGGGAACTTCAGTGGATATGTTAGGTCGACTTGAAAGCATATAATACACTATACAAAGAATGGGAACTTCAGCGGATATGTTAGGTCGACTTGAAAGCATATAATACACTATACAAAGAATGGGAACTTCAGCGGATATGTTAGGTCGACTTGAAAGCATATAATACACTATACAAAGAATGGGAACTTCAGTGGATATGTTAGGTCGACTTGAAAGCATATAATACACTATACAAAGAATGGGAACTTCAGCGGATATGTTAGGTCGACTTGAAAGCATATAATACACTATACAAAGAATGGGAACTTCAGCAGATATGTTAGGTCAATCTGGAGAAATAAATGAACAAAATCAATTAGATTTTAATTGGTTTGGTGGGTTTTCTAGGATCACAAAGTCATGGTGTCTGTAGAATTATGAGGTTTTTCGTGAACCATGTGTGGTCCCCAGGGGCCAATTTCATGAAAGGTTTTAAATAAGTTAACTTTCCTGCCAAATTCGAAAGTTGTGTCATGGAAGTCGTGATAGCGCAGTGGTAGTATATTCGCTCCAGGTGGATAGTTTCGGAGTTCGAACCCCGCTGGAGCCGTTACGATTGTGCCCGGCAGGGCATTTAAATTCCACATTTCCTCTTCTCTCTCCCTTGTGGTGGTGCATTCCATCAGGAATGAGGTCTCGAGAGTGATTAATATAAGTTATAGGAGAACTTGTTTCGCAATCGAGCTAAAATAAATTTGTATAAACTAATTCGACAACATTTTTAGGATTGTATATTTAGATAGCCAATCAAGCAGCTAATTTTTGTACGTAAGTGTGAGCAGAAAGTTGAGATATATTGTGGAACTGGCATCGGGTGCATTACATTAATGGCCTGATATCTTCCATCTTCTTTGATGCCATACATCAATTTTATTGATTTAAAAATGTTAAATGCACTACTGACAATGTTTTATAATGATCTATTTAACTTTAACCCTTTCAACACCACAGACCTCTAAATAGGCTTACAAAAAGTGTAGATCCAGATGAGCCGGCTCGTGATGAGCCGTCTCATCAGGATCTGCACTTTTTGCCAGTGATATGACTATTTTTAGACATAATTACCCATTTTGATAAATGAACTTGTCCAAATGTGATTTTCTGATTCATTTATTGGTTTATGAATATCATGGACCAGTCCATGTGAGTTACTTGGTGTTGAATGGGTTAACATGCTGTAGGCGGATGAGACGATTTGAATGATATGCCACAAGCCCTACTTTCTAGGAAAAATATTACACATTACCCACGTCTTGACCATAAAAATATGAACAGTCTTTAGGATGGGACTTTAAGCAGAGGTCACGTGTCGGTTGTTTACACCGTGAACGTTATAGAACCAGAGGACACTCTGGAATGAGTCGCTGTCTGTATCATTACACTATCCTCCAAAACCTAAAATGACTAATCTCTTCAGCAGGCATTGCTCATATGGGCAAGCGGTAGCGACGATAAATAAATTTAAAAACACAGCAGATGACAATTCATTAAATTATGGAAATATGTCGTGGAATTTCATTAGAATTGTGTCAGTACGACACAATTCTATTGAAATTGCATGAAATATTTTGACTGGTATTTTCGTCCCTAGCGTGTAAAGAGTTCAACAAACTGGTTTCTCAGGGATGTATAAAGATGCTCTGGTAGACTTCATCATTATCATCTCTAGTGATTGCTACACTACGCAAGAGTGTGCTTGCCATGTTTGCATTTAGGAAAGCAAAATATGATGAACTAATTCCAGTAAATAATGAAGTTGTTTCCTGTAAAAAATAAATGTTGCTCATGGTTGATAATTAGGTAAATGAACAGAACCACCATCTTGTGGTCCGGCTCTTCAGTTAGTACACATGAGTACAATCACTCTCGCTTGAATTGTGTCTAAAAATAGATTTATTGTCAAGATTTTCTCCTAATCATTTTTGTATGTAGCTTATTAGTGTCATCTTCACTTTCTTGCACTCTATTTCTGTTTGTTTGAGATATAATAATTTGATGTGTGCTGTATTAAACGGCTATAAAATCAGTAGTGTGCTGTTCTATTTGCAAACGTTTCTCGGTTATTGTTGGATATAAAAGAATGTTTTCATCTCGGTGACAATACGGTCATTTTATGCTGAGAGATTTGAGCTCAGCCAGATGTCCTGCATTATTGAGTGAGAGATTTGAGCGCAGCCAGATATACTACATTATTGAGTGAGAGATTTGAGCTCAGCCATGCATCCTAAATTATCGAGTGGGTGTGTTGAGAGCTACCCATTTTGGCTGTCCGATTAGCGCAGTGGTTAGCACGCTCGCTTCTCACCAAGGCAACCCAGTTCGATCCTCGGACCGGGTAGTATGTGAGATGGTACGGTGTTCGCCAGATCGGACAGTTTTCTCTGGGTACTCCGGTTTCCCCCAACACATTAAACATCACATATACGCTTTCACGAGAGAGATTTGAGCCGAGCTAGGTATCCTGTATTATTCAGTGAGAGATTTGAGCCTAGCTAGGTATCCTGTATTATTCAGTGAGAGATTTGAGCCTAGCTAGGTATCCTGTATTATTCAGTGAGAGATTTGAGCTCAGCGAGATGTCATACAATATTGAGTGAAAGAATTGAGCTCAGCCAGATATTTATTTAGTGAGAAATTTGAGCTCAGCAATGTATTATACACGACAGCTATCGAGAGATATGAGCTCGATATCATATAAGATAAGAGTGTAAGATTTCAGCTCATTCATTCATTAATCCTTAAATTTGAGCTCAGACATTTATTATGTATGATGGAGTGTTGTGATTTTGGAGCTCAGCCATTTACTATACATGATCGAGTGTGATATTTGAGCTTAACCATTTACTAATCCTATGCATGATTGAGTTTGATATTTGAGCTCGGGCATTTATTAAACATGATGGAGTGTGATTTTTGCCACTTATTATACATGTATTGTATAGTGAGGGAATTGAGCTCAGCCAAGTAACATACATGATAGAGTGTTTTATACATGTATCGTATAGTGAGGGAATTGAGCTCAGCCAAGTAACATACATGATAGAGTGTTTTATACATGTATCGTATAGTGAGTGGAATTGAGCTCAGCCAAGTAACATACATGATAGTGTTTTATACATGTATCGTATAGTGAGGGGAATTGAGCTCAGCCAACTAACATACATGATAGAGTGTGATATTCTCAGCATTTAATTATTATTCATGACACAGAGTTCAGAGGATTGACCCACAAGATGGTGGCATGTTGAAAGACACATGGTATTTGGTCACGTTATTACAAACTATACAAATTTACATAGATTTCAGATGACAGCCCAAGCATCTGGGTTATAGACCTGTGTCGAGATACAAATTACAACCCTTAACGGTTTATCCCGTTTTCAATCTTTTAATCTGTCCATTTAACACTAAAAAGATTTCCACACTTCTTCACCCACAAGATGGCTGCTGTGTCACGTGACATTTGATATTATTATCATCCGCCTCCGTGATTGAGTGGTTACGGTCGCTGACTTGTATATCACTGTAACCTATCATCACTGATGGTCACTGGTTCGAGCCCCGCTCGGTCGTGTCTCATTTATATGAAAAAGTTGGCAGTTTCTTACGGAGGTTGGTGCACCCAAGTACTGGTTAACCGCTGGAACCTGCCCAGGACAGGTGTTGTTAGGTAAACTGCCCGCCGGCGATATAGCCCGAAATGGTGCTGATGCCGGCGTAAAACCCGAAACATAACAATATTGATATTATTATCTATATTTATAAATGTATTTGTTTATTTCAGCTATGCTCGAATATTAGCCCATTACCCATATGTGGTACTGATTGCTGTCTTGGTGGTATCTGTCACCTGCCTGATTGTTACGGTAACCATTGGAGATAGACCAACCTTTGAGGAGCCAATGGCTGTAAGTATTAAAGGACTTGATAGTCACATGATCTAGTCACGATCTAGTCACATGATCTCTGTTCACTCCAGTATAAAATATACTTAACCTGGCACTATATAGTCTAATCCAGGGATCGCAGGTTCGATCCCCCGTCTGACTCTAATAAAATTAACAGTCTTTCAGATGGGACGTTAAGCCGAGGTCTCGTGTCGGTGCTTTACACTGTGCAGGTAAAAGAACCAGAGGAGACTCTGGAATGTGTCTCTTTCTGTATCATTGCACTACCCTCCAAAATCTAAAATGACTAATCTCTTCAGGAGGCGTCGCTCATATGGGTAACCGGTAGCGACGATAAATAAACGTAAAACACACTATATAGCCTGAACTGTGCTGATGCGCCGTTAAACCAAATACTCACTCACTCACTCACTGTTCACTCCATATGTACATGGTTGTTGGAGATTTGCACACCCCTGACATAAGCATTTGTACACATAGGAATGACACTATTCAGTAAGTGGCATGGCGAGCAGGGCTTGTAGTGCTTCTCTGTGGGCTAATAATACAACTGCATCTTGGTTGACCTATCACCAGTCACTGTGTCTTATTAACTGAATTCTGATCTGGTTACTTGACCTAAAGACAGCAATAAAGCCTCACATTTATGAAGCTGGGGTTATTCATGTATATTCAGATCAGGTTCTCTCTCCACATTATTATTAAGAAAGCTGTATAAATTGACACTTGATTACACATCGGGGATGAGGTTTATTACAGCCTTCCTCTGAAGCTAGAGGATATTGTTAGCAATTATTAACTTCATATGAGGACATATGTCGTGATGTACAGGCGACATTGACTTGTAGTTGTGGGTGCTGATCTCATGTTGTGATATGGTTGATATATTGGAACTAGTAAATACCGATCATACATGTACAGTCAAACCTGTGTTAGTGGTCACCTCTATTAAGCAGCCAACCTGTATTAAGCAGCCAGTTTCCAGATTCCCAATATGTTGTTTCATTATACATTTGACCTCTATTAAGCAGCCACCTGTGCTAAGCAGCCACTTTCTGTGATTCCCTTGGCTGGTTGCTTAAGACAGGTTTGACTGTATTATTATACATTTGACCTCTATTAAGCAGCCACCTGTGCTAAGCAGCCACTTTCTGTGATTCCCTTGGCTGGCTGCTTAAGACAGGTTTGACTGTATTATGGTTAACCCTTTGCTTGCTAGCGGCAGATAGAATCACTTTTGCAAACAGCGTAGAGCTAGATCAGGCTCTATGCTGTTTGCTATGTGGATAGTGGAGCTGAAACATTTGGCTGAAGAGCAAACAACATGGATCATGATCAGACACAGCGTCGCGCCGCGGCTGATCTGGATCTATGTTGTGTGTAAATGTGATTTTATTTACTCCGCAGGCAAAGGGTTAGCATTGGAACCTGACTTGTTGTCAGGTGTCCTAATAAGCGTTGCAGTTAACCCTTTCAACACCAAGTAACTCACATGGACTGGTCCATGATATTCATAAACCAATAAATGAATCAGAAAATCACATTTGGACAAGTTCATTTATCAAAATGGGTAATTATGTCTAAAAATAGTCATATCACTGGCAAAAAGTGCAGATCCAGATCTACACTTTTTGTAAGCCTATTTAGAGGTATGTGGTGTTGAAAGGGTTAATCTTATGCAATCTAATTCAATATTACATGTATATACATACTCTTGTCTAAATTGTTACACCAGAAATTGAAATTGAATAAAACAAAAAACAACATTGAACATGAAACAACTTTTAACAATGTCTCTCTCCACAAAGTATGTAGAGAGCAAATTTAATAATGTCTCCATCACTGAAGTGTGTAGGTAACACATTTAATAATGTCAACCTTTAGTTGCTTCACAACTTGTGTGGGAGCAAACAGAATAAATGTCAACCTTCACAATGTGTGTACGGACCTAATCTAATAAAGTCTCCCTCCACAATGTCTTCATCAATAAAGTTTCCCTCCACAATGTCTCCCTCAATAAAATCTCCCTCCACAATGTCTCCCTCAATAAAGTCTCCCTCCATAATGTCTAACTCAATAAAGTCTCCCTCAATAAAGTCTCCCTCCACACTGTCCCCCTTAATAAAGTCTCCCTCCACATTGTCCCCCTTAATAAAGTCTCCCTCCACACTGTCCCCCTCAATAAAGTCTCCCTCCACACTGTCTCCCTCAATAAAGTCTCCCTCCACACTGTCCCCCTTAATAAAGTCTCCCTCCACACTGTCCCCCTTAATAAAGTCTCCCCCCAAAATTTTCCCTCAATAAAGTCTCCCTCAATAAAGTCTCCCTCAATAAAGTCTCCCTCCACAATGTCCCCCTTAATAAAGTCCCTCCACAATGTCTCCCTCAATAAAGTCTCCTGCCACAATGTCTCCCTCACTAAAGTCTCCCTCCACAATGTCTTCCTCAATAAAGTCTCCCTCCACAATGTCTCCCTCAATAAAGTCTCCTGCCACAATGTCTCCCTCACTAAAGTCTCCCTCCACAATGTCTTCCTCAATAAAGTCTCCCTCCACAATGTCTCCCTCAATAAAGTCTCCTGCCACAATGTCTCCCTCCACAATGTCTCCCTCAATAAAGTCTCCCTCAATAAAGTCTCCCTCCACAATGTCTCCCTCAATAAAGTCTCCCTCCACAATGTCTCCCTCCACCATGTCTTCCTCAATAAAGTCTCCCTCCACAATGTCTCCCTCAATAAGTCTCCCTCCACAATGTCTCCCTCCACCATGTCTTCCTCAATAAAGTCTCCCTCATACTGTCTCCCTCAATAAAGTCTCCCTCCACACTGTCCCCCTTAATAAAGTCTCCCTCCACACTGTCCCCCTCAATAAAGTCTCCCTCCACAATGTCTTCCTCAATAAAGTCTCCCTCCACAATGTCTCCCTCAATAAAGTCTCCATCCACAATGTCTCCCTCAATAAAGTCTCCTGCCACAATGTCTCCCTCAATAAAGTCTCCCTCCACAATGTCTCCCTTTAACAAAGTGTCTGTTACCTTTAGCTGAATGGCCACATGTATTGCAGACAATGATCAGATCAGTACTTGCAGACAATGATCAGATCAGTCTACTTGCATACAATAATCAGATCAGTCTACTTGCAGACAGTCACCAGATCAGTCTACTTGCAGACAATGATCAGATCAGTCTACTTGCAGACAATGATCAGATCAGTCTACTTGCATACAATAATCAGATCAGTCTACTTGCAGACAGTCACCAGATCAGTCTACTTGCAGACAATGATCAGATCAGTCTACTTGCAGACAATGATCAGATCAGTCTACTTGCATACAATAATCAGATCAGTCTACTTGCAGACAGTCACCAGATCAGTCTACTTGCAGACAATGATCAGATCAGTCTACTTGCAGACAATGATCAGATCAGTCTACTTGCATACAATAATCAGATCAGTCTACTTGCAGACAGTCACCAGATCAGTCTACTTGCAGACAATGATCAGATCAGTCTACTTGCAGACAATGATCAGATCAGTCTACTTGCATACAATAATCAGATCAGTCTACTTGCAGACAGTCACCAGATCAGTCTACTTGCAGACAATGATCAGATCAGTCTACTTGCATACAATAATCAGATCAGTCTACTTGCAGACAGTGACCAGATCAGTCTACTTGCAGACAATGACCAGATCAGTCTACTTGCAGACAATGATCAGATCAGTATACTTGCAGACAATGATCAGATCAGTCTACTTGCAGACAATGATCAGATCAGTACTTGCAGACACTGATCAGATCAGTCTACTTGCAGACACTGATCAGATCAGTCTACTTGCAGACACTGATCAGATCAGTCTACTTGCAGACAATGATCTGTCTACTTATGCATAGCCTCTGCATGCATTATACCTGATATTGTTTGACTGCAATTATGGCCCTTTGAAGATTTTGAAATCAAAGAATCTCTTTAATTATGATTGTGTATTGTATTCATGATCAAAATGGATAATGTATGCATCTTAAGCAGCTTGATGAATATTTAACTCTTAAAATGCTGAATAAATTGAAAGGAATGTGCAAACAACATAGAACCTGAACTATGTGAGTTAGCACAGTAATTGCTTGATTGGACAAGGGCCTCTATAGCTGAGTACTCGCCTTTCATCGCTATCATTAGGGCTGCGGTGATAAATGTTGATATGTGAGAGAGTTGTCTGTCCCTTACGTAGGTTGGAGAGTCTAGTACTGGTTCTTGCCCAGGAACTGCGGGTGGTCTAATCTCCGCCACAACAATTTATAATGTAATGACAGGTAATTTCATATCTATTTCTGACTGTTGCAGGGATTTGAACCCAGAGGAACCGAAATCAGCAACCGACTCACGGCATACAGCAACCTCCTAGATGATCCAGATCTCTCCCCCATTCCTCAAGATCAAGATGCGATCATACAGAAGCTTGACAACAAGCTAGTGTACCTAGATACAGCTTACCCCAAAACCAATACAACGTCACCGGTTTACAGATTTAAACGATCGAGACGAAAAAGACCCAAACCTTTCTTCTGTGATGTTCCTGGTTTGTAAATGAATGAATTATGGGATAGTTATGAAATCTTTAGGAAATGTCATTTGATACTGAAGTCTGTACTGTGGTAATTGTGAACAGACATTTTCCTGATTTACAGGGACTCATATTTCAATATTAATTAGTGCTTAGCAGTAACTAGAACTGTTGTTGGATAGTCTCAAAGTAATTCTTCAAGTCTTCGCTTGTAGAAATGGCACACAGAATATCGCATGCACTTTTGAATGGAAAATTGGACATGAATTGATGTCTTTCATAGAAAGCCACAAGCTATGCTAGCATCCTTGGTACATTTCATAGAAAGCCACAAGCTATGCTAGCATCCTTGGTACATTTCATAGAAAGCCACAAGCTATGCTAGCATCCTGGTACATTTCATAGAAAGCCACACAAGCTATGCTAGCATCCTGGTACATTTCATAGAAAGCCACAAGTTATGCTAGCATCCTGGTACATTTCATAGAAAGCCACAAGCCATGCTAGCATCCTTGGTACATTTCATAGAAAGCCACAAACTATGCTAGCATCCTTGGTACATTTCATAGAAAGCCACAAGTTATGCTAGCATCCTGGGTACATTTCATAGAAAGCCACAAGCTATGCTAAGCATCCTGGTACATTTCATAGAAAGCCACAAGCTATGCTAGCATCCTGGTACATTTCATAGAAAGCCACAAGCTATGCTAGCATCCTTGGTACACGTTTTACATTTTCAAAATGTGTTGACAAACAGAATGTGTGGTATAATACAGTGTTAATTGCGATATTTATAACTGTCCATACAGTGTTAATTGCGATATTTATAACTGTCCATACATTCTAACGTCCGTTTGTTTCCTGTCATGGGGGGGTGGGGTGGATCTCTGACCTTTTCTTCTTTGTTCCATATAAATATTTGTCTGTTCACCTTTGGAATGAGTCGATTCCCTATTTGGCTCTAGAATTGGTTCACATGTAAAAACTGGGTAAAATCTTGTGTAACATTAGTTGTATTTTGATGAAATCTCAGTATCCTTCGGTAATTATACCAGTCCTGAAAACACACTAGAACACTAGTTCACTGGTTTACTAGGACACTGGTTTACTAGGATACTAGCTCACTGGTTTACTAGGACACTGGTTTACTAGGACACCAGCTCACTGGTTTACTTAGACACTAGCTCACTGGTTTACTAGGACACTAGGTTACTAGGACACTGGTTTACTAGCTCACTGGTTTACTAGGTTACTAGGACACTGGTTTACTAGGATACTAGCTCACTGGTTTACTAGGACACTAGCTCACTAGGTTACTATGACACTAGCTCACTGGTTTACTAGGACACTAGCTCACTGGTTTACTAGGACACTAGCTCACTGGTTTACTAGGACACTAGCTCACTGGTTTACTAGGACACTAGCTCCCTGGTGTACTAGTACACTAGCTCACTGGTTTACTAGGACATTAGCTCACTGGTTTACTAGGACATTAGCTCACTGGTTTACTAGCTCACTAGGTTTACTAGGACACTGGTTTACTAGGACACTAGCTCACTGGTTTACTAGGACACTAGCTCACTGGTTTACTAGGACACTAGCTCTCTGGTTTACTAGGACACTAGCTCACTGGTTTACTAGGACACTAGCTTACTGGTTTACTAGGACACTAGCTCACTGGTTTACTAGGACACTAGCTCACTGGTTTACTAGGACACTAGGTTGCTAGATTACAAGACACTAGATCGCTAGGTTACTATAATAAGGTCACTAGTTTACAAGACACTAGATCGCTAGGTTACTATAATAAGATCACTAGGTCACTAGATTACAAGTCACTAGATTGCTAGGTTACTAGATCACTAGATTACAAGACACTAGATCGCTAGGTTACTATAATAAGGTCACTAGATTACAAGACACTAGATTGCTAGGTTACTATAATAAGATCACTAGATCAATAGATTGCATGGTTACTAGGTCACTAGATTACAAGACACTAGATCGCTAGGTTACTATAATAAAATCACTAGGTCACTAGATTACAAGTCACTAGATTGCTAGGTTACTATATATAATAAGATCACTAGGTCACTAGATTACAAGTCACTAGATTGCTAGGTTACTATAATAAGATTGCTAGGTTACTAGATCAATAGATTGCATGGTTACTAGATTACAAGACACTAGATTGCTAGGTTACTATAATAAGATCAATAGGTTACTAGATCAATAGATTACAGGGTTACTAGGTCAATGGATTACATTGTTGCTAGGTCAATAGATTAATTGATTTATTTTACAACGATTGCGAAGCAAGTTTTATCAACTTATATTAATCACTCTCGTTGGCGCGGTTGAATGTGGTCATTCGTGTGGGAGGAAACCAGAGTACTTGGAGAAAACCCACATGTCCGATCTGGCGACCACCGTACCATCTTGCATACTTCCCGGTCCGAGGATAGAACCTGGGTTGCATTGGTGAAAAGCGAGCGCGTCATTAGGTCAATGGTTTGCATGGTTACTAGGTCAATAGATTACATGGTTACTAGGTCAATACATGGTTACTACATTATATCACAAGGTTACTAGACACTAGATTGAGTGGAAAAAATATACAGACTTCACATTATATACATTTAGATTCAAACAATTGTTTGCATATTTCAGATGGCCGTTGGGTGAAGGTTGTGTATACAAGTGTCGCCAAGGATGATTTATTCACGCTTTCTAACATACAGAACATGTGTATACTGGAGGAGCACTACATCAAGTCGAACACAATCTACGCTCGCAACTGTCTCCGACAGGCCGATAACTCAAACTGCTGTCGAAGTCTCTCGCTCGGCAATTACATCGCACTGCTCATGAAAAAACCGAGTTGCTCAAACATTACAGAAGCAGACGTAAAATCAGTGAAGAAATTGATAGAAATGTGTGTTGGGTTTTATCAGAATTTTTCTCTAAGTGATAGCTGTGATAAACAACATTCGCCGTTCGGTGAAAAATATGGCTGCCATGACAAAAAAATCCCAGCACAATGTAAAGATCATAACGCAGTGTATAATATTATGCATTTTATATCGGATCGCTCATTCCAGAGAACAAACCGAAAATTAACATATGCTTTATCATTCTTGCCATTATCATTCCGCCGGAGAGCTACATCGCAGAAATTGGATGATGCCATTAACCTATATTTGGATATGGAATCGAGCATCGACCAAGTCGGGAATGTTGTGCTGGTTGCCGCAGATTTCGGCATAAAGGATCGTTTATTTCATCATTATTTAACCAAAGATAGTAAATGGATTACTGCTAGCGGAGTTATTATATTTTTTGTTATTTGGATATTTACCGGATCTATTTTTATAACCATTATGACATTTCTGTCAATGTTCTGGTCTTTGGAACTTGCATATTTTTTATACGTTTTTGTTTTTGAAATCAAATTTTTTCCATATATAAACCTTGTTACCATTTTACTAGTTATCGCTATCGGTGCAGACGATGTTTTTGTATATTCAAAAATTTGGCATCTTTCCAAAAGGGAAAGAAATAATGGAACTTTGGAGAAGTTAGTATCGGACACATTGCGACATGCATCATTATCAATGTTTGTGACGAGTCTAACGACAGCAGGTGCTTTGTTCTCCAATATTGCCAGTCCAATTACATCAATTAAGTGTTTTAGCATCTATGCAGGGACAACGGTACTGTGTAATTTACTCATCATGGTCACATGGACGCCTGCGGCCATTGTTGCTGAGGAGAAATGGTGCAATTTTTGTTTCATTAATAGTCCTAGAATTTACAAGAGACTTCATGAATATTACCGTTGCTTCTTTGAAGAACTGCTGCCAAAGTTCATTTTACATCTTCGGTATTTGTGGATTATTCTGCTTGGTGCTTTAGGTATCATAGGAGGAATGCTAGTATTTCATAATCCAAAGTTACGACTACCTACCTCGTTTCATTTTCAAATGTTCAGAGACAATCATTTGATGGAAATGTATGACCAAGAGCTGCGTGAAAATTTCTGGTTTGAAAAAGCGGTCGGAGATCAGAATCCACTTATGCCGTTGACGATTGTTTGGGGCGTTGAAAACGTTGATAATGGAGATAAATTGAACCCATATAGCAAAGGCACTGTGGAATATGATTTGAGTTTTAATCCAAGCACACCTCGATCACAAAACTGGCTACGTCAGTTCTGTCGGAATTTAAGGGAAGCAGGATTTTATAAGAAAGTGTCGCCTTTCGAAATATCAAACTGTTTTATTGAGCATTTCGTTCATTTCATGAAAATGCCATGCACAAAGAGTGAAATTATTTGCTGCAGAAAGACATTTCCGTACAAAGAAGATATTTTCAATGCATGTGTAAAGAAATACATTCCAATAGCAATGGAACAAGATGTTTATTTTATGGATAAATTTTCTCCTGGATTGAAATTCCGGCGTGGCAAGATCTCGGCACTCGTTATACAGTTTTCTTCAAACCTGACGTACACGTATGAATATGACGTTGTTGATGCATTTTTTAAAAGAATGAACAAATGGGTGCATGAACAGCTGTACACAGCACCAGATGAATTGCGAAATGCTTGGTTTACTAGTGAACTTAAGTTCTTCAGCATACAGAAAAGTTTAGTGGAAGGTTTACCCGTAGCGTTCGGGATTTCGATCTTGGTGGCGACCACTGTGACATTCTTAACCTCGCTGAATATATTGATCACCCTATACGCCATGCTGACCATATCATTTACTATGTTAGTGATTATAGCATCCATAGTGTTGATGGACTGGGAGCTGAATATTCTAGAATCAGTAATTATTACAGTAGCAGTTGGACTGTCCATAGACTATACATTACATTATGGAGTAGCGTATCGGCTCGCACCAGATTTGGACAGACAGAACAGAGCGTACTGTTCATTTACTCGTGTAGGCAGCGTTATATTCGTGTCGGCCCTCTCTACATTTCTGGCCGGGATATTTATGCTGCCCTCCATCACATTAGTGTATCAGAAGTTTGGAATATTTCTCGTGCTAGTGATATCTATCAGCTGGATCTATTCTACGTTGTTCTTTCAATCTTTGCTCAATGTGATGGGCCCACAGGGAGGTTTCGGACAATTTCATTGGCCGTCACTGGATTGTTGCTCAATGTCCCCTCAAAGTCACATTGACCGTACCGTGTACACTATGTCCGAGTCGACCATGTCTACTTCTAGCTCCAGTTATCCCTATCATCCAAGCATAGATACAAACGCAACGGAACACGAGTACCTCACCGACAGATCTGACTCCCATCCAGGTACCCCATTTTACAGGACTCGACCGGGGCGGTACTATGCCAGACCAAAAAGTGAAAGCGTAAGTCCAGACAACCACTCGGAACGTAAACTGCTCAACAGTGATGACAGAAGTAGTACTGTAGATAGAATGAATGCCAGTGAAATTGCATGTCGTATTGCTGTGGAAATCCATGATTCTACAAAACAAAGTACCGACGTTTGAGATTCATTTAATCTGTTGTATAATTTCTAGTCGGAGATTAAGTAATACATGTGTATATTATATCTTTTCTTGTTTGTAGCCCAGATATTACATTTGTATTGCATTGAGTGGAAAAATAAAAGTGTATGGCATTAGCCACTTCGCTGAAATTTACAGATGTGGTCATTAACCCTGTGGACAAGAGACAGTTTCGCGAATTTGCAAGGGTGCTAATTAGCTCCTTACTAATTTACAAAATTAATACCAACTTTACAATTACTTTCAACAGTTTTACAAAATTTTCGTAAATGCATATATACTGAACAAAATAAGAAACTTCCGTTAACTTTGCTTGAACATAACTTTATGAAAACAAACCTGGGAAATAATTGTTATATATGCGTTTAAAGAGTGTTGCACGCTGCATCGTTTTGGTGCAAGAAATATGGCTAACAGTAACTGGGAGACATTTTTTGGAAGTAAGGGTTAAAAACATGATTAAAGTGTTGTTTTCGGCCTGAATTTGGTTATCGTGAAGCAGTGTGTGTGTGTTTTACGTTTATTTATCGTCGCTACCGGTTGCCCATATGAAAGACGCCTCCTGAAGAGATTAGTCATTTTAGATTTTGGAGGATAGTGCAGTGATACAGACAGAGACCCATTCCAGAGTCTCCTCTTGTTCTTTTACGTGCACAGTGTAAAGCACCGACACGAGACCTCGGTTTAACGTCCCATCTGAAAGACTGTTAATTTTATTAGGGTCAGACGGGGGATCGAACCTGCGATCCATGGATTACCAGTCCAGCGTGTTACCACTGGACTACAGATCCGTGAAGCAGTGAAAGTTTGGAATTATTTTTATTTGCCCTTTTAAAGTTTATGAGTTTAAAGTTTTAAAAACAGTTTGTCTAATAGTCTATATCTAAGTATCAAAGGGCTATTATTATTTGTCCATTCAATTTTGAGAAGGATCTAATGCCAATCTCAGCATATGTCAGCAATGGAGCTACTGTCTGTATGGGTTAATGTCCATAAGGGTGTATGTCGATTCTGGGAGAGAAAAAAAATCAATTGTAAAGTGTAAATTTAATTCTCAATTATTTTTTTTAGCGATAGCTTTAGTAAATCACCATTTACAATGTTATTCATGAATTTTTGTCTCGCCCACTTTAGTGGAAAGCAAGACTAAGCAGGTCACCTTTACAGGGACCTGCGCCATCAACGTTACATATTTGCATATAACCCCAAAAAAACCGTCAAATATAATGCTTCTGATAATTTGCTTACTGTTTCTAGCGGTTGCCTAGCAAGTCCCATTTCCAGAGAATGACCGTGAACCTGAATTGTGACCAAACAGTACCGGTAGTCCAATTTTAGAAATTATTTATGTGTCCAATAAAAACCCACCACAAACATTGTCATTTCTCCAAACCCATCAAAGTAATTGCTTTGAAACTTTGCATGCACACCCATGGGACTAATTTTCTACACCCACAGTAAGTTCCCAACCCCCAACAGTGGCACTGAACTTGAATTTGGCCATAAATAATCTGATTTCAGAAGTTATTTTATGTGTCAAGAAAGCGTCAAACATTATCATTCCTAAAATACCGGTACTGTCAATGTTATTGCTTTGAATCTTTGCATACACATCCGAGGACTAATTCTACACACCCGCAGTAAGTCCCCACCCTTTCACTGACCTAGAAATTTGGCCAAAATTAGTCCAATATCGTCAAAACTAAGTCCCCACCCTACCACTGACCTTCAACATGATGGCCTGGAGTTAGACCCCCGCTGGAGCCATTACGATTGTGCCCTTAGGCAGCAAGGCATTTAATTTCCACGTTGCCTCTTCTCTCTCCCTCATGGCGATGGATTCCATCAGGAATGAGGTCTCGAGAGAGAGAGAGATTAATATCAGTTGAAAGAACATTTTTTGCAATCAAGCTAAAATAAATTTGTATAAACTAACTTGAAATTTGGCGATTTATTTGGAAAGCCTAAAAACGCCCTTAATTTGTGGGAAAACTGTAATGAAAGTCTGAATAAATCATTATTGAAAAATGGAAGTATAAGCCAGTATGCAATGTTCGTTCATTTTAAAATGATGTTAGTTTATACAAATTTATTCAGCTCGATTATATAAATCGCTCTCGAGACCTCATTCCTGATGGAATCCATCGCCACGAGGGAGAGAGAAGAGGCAACATGGAATTTAAATGCCTTGCCTAAGGGCACAATCATAACGGCTCCAGCGGGGCTCGAACTCCGGACCTTTCGCACCTGAAGTGAACGCATATCCACTGCGCTATCACGACTTCCAACAATTATGTTGGTATGTTCAGAACATTTTGAGTGATATGTGACTTTATTGCAATTATGAAATTTTGTTTTAATTAATAATAGTAGATTATAGTGTATCTGGTGATATTGTATTGAAAATAAATTTTGACTATAGTGCAATTTGTTTTTGCATTCCATTGAAAAATGTGTATCTCAATAGAGCTGTGTGGTATGTATATAAGCCAGCAGCCTGTTAATAATCTGTATTACTAGGACGTTTTATAGCTGCCGGCCAGTCTGTGTCGCTCATACTCTTGAGCTCTATTCAAAAACAAAAAACTTTGTGATAAAATTGGTGAGTAATTTTTCAATAAAGTTCCGTTACTGCATAATATTTTAAACTGATATCTTACCCAAAACTTGGAACAGTTGCTTCCATTTTGCAATAAATCAAAATTTTCCTAAAGCGGTTTAGTAGTAGCCAGATATATATATATACATTTTGGACACTTGTTTATTGTACTGCTTGCTCTGTTAATGCTCGAACTACAACATTTTGGACACTTGTTTATTGTAATGCTTGCTCTGTTAATGCTCGAACTACAACATTTTGGATACTTGTTTATTGTAATGCTTGCTCTGTTAATGCTCGAACTAATACATTTTGGATACTTGTTTATTGTAATGCTTGCTCTGTTAATGCTCGAACTAATACATTTTGGATACTTGTTTATTGTAATGCTTGCTCTGTTAATGCTCAAACTACTACAGTTTGGACACTTGTTTATTGTAATGCTTGCTCTGTTAATGCTCGAACTACAACATTTTGGACACTTGTTTATTGTAATGCTTGCTCTGTTAATGCTCGAACTACAACATTTTGGACACTTGTTTATTGTAATGCTTGCTCTGTTAATGCTCGAACTAATACATTTTGGACACTTGTTTATTGTAATGCTTGCTCTGTTAATGCTCGAACTACAACATTTTGGATACTTGTTTATTGTAATGCTTGCTTTGTTAATGCTCGAACGTAGCTATGGCAGTTGTTAACATTGATGTTAAATGCTTTACTGTGCTTGCTACATGCGATACAGATTCATTTGCTGTGGAAAGGGGTCAGGGAGGGAGTAAGCGCACATGTGACTAGAGTAAAGTTCTTTATACTGTGAAGTGAAATAATAAAAAAATGATGTATTAATGGGTGTTGTTTTTATTTAATTGACCTTGTTATGATATAAGGTGTATATATTAGACGCCATTCAATCTCGTATATTGAACCATTTTCTTCCGTGTTTAATGTTATTTCAAGATTATTAAATTATGTCCATTTATGGGTTACCTCTGAGCTCTTACCATAGGTATATTACTTTATGTCCTGATCCACTGTATGATCCACTGTATAATCCACTGTATAATCCACTGTATGATCCACTGTATAATCCACTGTATGATCCACTGTATGATCTACTGTATGATCCACTGTATGATCCATTGTATGATCCACTGTATGATTAGACAAGAACTTATTACTTTGGCATCAAGGAAGCCAAAATGTCCGAAATCCAAGATTACTGTCCATCTTGTTTCTTTGCAGAATGTAGTAGCTAGCATCACTCTGGTGACATGGTGATTTATGAACTATATATACATATTATGAAATATAAAGAATTAGACTTCTGTTATCATGTTCCTCAAAAATCGAAAAATTGTGGAGAGCATATAATTATGGCATCATTCATCTGTCTACACTATTTTGTACATTCATCTGTCTACAATATATTCTACTTTCATCTGTCTACACTATCTTGTACATTCATCTGTCTACACTATCTTGTACATTCATATGTCTATACTATCTTGTACATTCATCTGTCTGCAATATCTTGTACATTTATCTGTCTACAATACATTGTACATTCATCTGTCTACAATACATTGTACATTCATCTGTCTACAATACCATGTACATTCATCTGTATACAATACCGTGTACATTCATCTGTATACAATACCGTGTACATTCATCTGTCTACAATACCTTGTACATCCATCTGTCTACAATACATTGTACATTCATCTGTCTACAATAGCTTGTACATTCATCTGTCTACACTATCTTGTACATTCATCTGTCTACAATACATTGTACATTCATCTGTCTACAATACCTTGTACATTCATTGTCTACAATACCTTGTACATTCATCTGTCTACACTATCTTGTACATTCATCTGTCTATTATACCTTGTACATTCATCTGTCTATAATATCTTGTACATTCATCTGTCTATAATAGCTTGTACATTCATCTGTCTACACTATCTTGTACATTCATCTGTCTACACTATTTTGTACATTCATCTGTTTACAATACATTGTACATTCATCTGTCTACAATATTGTGTACATTCATCTGTCTACAATATATTCTACTTTCATCTGTCTACACTATCTTGTACATTCATCTGTCTACACTATCTTGTACATTCATATGTCTATACTATCTTGTACATTCATCTGTCTGCAATATCTTGTACATTTATCTGTCTACAATACATTGTACATTCATCTGTCTACAATACATTGTACATTCATCTGTCTACAATACCATGTACATTCATCTGTATACAATACCGTGTACATTCATCTGTCTACAATACCTTGTACATTCATCTGTCTACAATACCTTGTACATCCATCTGTCTACAATACATTGTACATTCATCTGTCTACAATAGCTTGTACATTCATCTGTCTACACTATCTTGTACATTCATCTGTCTACAATACATTGTACATTCATCTGTCTACAATACCTTGTACATTCATTGTCTACAATACCTTGTACATTCATCTGTCTACACTATCTTGTACATTCATCTGTCTATTATACCTTGTACATTCATCTGTCTATAATATCTTGTACATTCATCTGTCTATAATAGCTTGTACATTCATCTGTCTACACTATCTTGTACATTCATCTGTCTACACTATTTTGTACATTCATCTGTTTACAATACATTGTACATTCATCTGTCTACAATACCGTGTACATTCATCTGTCTACAATATATTCTACTTTCATCTGTCTACACTACCTTGTACATTCATCTGTCTACAATACCTTGTACATCCATCTGTCTACAATACCTTGTACATTCATCTGTCTACAATACCTTTTACATTCATCTGTCTACAATACATTGTACATTCATCTGTCTACAATACCTTGTACATTCATCTGTCTACAATACCATGTATATTCATCTGTCTACAATACCTTTTACATTCATCTGTCTACAATACCTTGTACATTCATCTGTCTACAATACCTTGTACATCCATCTGTCTACAATACCTTGTACATTCATCTGTCTACAATACCTTTTACATTCATCTGTCTACAATACATTGTACATTCATCTGTCTACAATACCTTGTACATTCATCTGTCTACAATACCATGTATATTCATCTGTCTACAATACCTTTTACATTCATCTGTCTACAATACCTTGTACATTCATCTGTCTACAATACCTTGTACATCCATCTGTCTACAATACCGTGTACATTCATCTGTCTACACTATCTTGTACATTCATCTGTCTACAATACATTGTACATTCATCTGTCTACAATACCTTGTACATTCATTGTCTACAATACCTTGTACATTCATCTGTCTACAATATATTCTACTTTCATCTGTCTACACTATCTTGTACATTCATCTGTCTACACTATCTTGTACATTCATATGTCTATACTATCTTGTACATTCATCTGTCTACAATACCTTGTACATTCATCTGTCTATTATACCTGGTACATTCATCTGTCTATAATATCTTGTACATTCATCTGTCTACAATATATTGTACATTCATCTGTCTATAATAGCTTGTACATTCATCTGTCTACACTATCTTGTACATTCATCTGTCTACAATACCTTGTACATTCATCTGTCTACAATACATTTTACATTCATCTCGTCGCCTTAATTCTACACTGACGTAAGTAGCATTTTTCTTGTTTTGAGAAATAAGCGTTTAAAACTTGGAGTGTCAATAACTTTTTCGTACAATTATAGATTTTTCCGGTTTTTTCTGTGGAGATTTTAATTATGGTTATCTGCTTAATTATTATTTTTTATAAATATAACAAAAATACTTTTTATTTTAGAAAACAAAAAATATTATAAGTCTTTTTAACACTTAAGTGCATTACTGATCAATTCTACACTGCCACATTGACATACAACGTTTTGGAATTCACAAATTATATTGAAATTTGACTTACGTCTGTGTGGAAATAAGACATCATCATACCTGTTGATATAAAATTAACAAGAATAGTATTGAAAATGAACTTTATTGAAAATAAATCTAGTAACACCAGAAGAAATATGGAAAAAAAACTCTTAGAAACATCATACTATAATTCATGTACAGCCACAATGTCTCTTTTTCTCACTGGACATCACAGGTACTTTGTTCATTGCTCGTGCAATAGGTAGGAATTGATGAGGTCCGCTCGCACGCGTAGTTCTGTTTACGATGGTTGCCTGTCTGAATCCAGTATCAGCAAAAGCCAGTTTAAACTCTACAAGGAATGGCTGCGACTTTGTGTACTTCAGGCACTTTACTTTTGTAAATTAATATTTATTCCATTGAATTTTAGGCCCAAAATAGACTTCTGGTAGTCATGAAAGTTATGTTTTTGCATCTGGATGATACAAAAAGGATTTCTCCGACGTGTCCTCTTAAGAACCCGTACAAAGTGATATTGGACTATATATTTCAGCAAGCCGTAATGTTTTCTCAATACTGCTATGAATGTTGTCAACCTCCTGTATGCTAGAATGACCTGGGCAGCAGAACTTCTGAACGATTGTATCTACATTATAGTCGATCATGAACCTTTTCAATGCATAGTACATTATTGAGTTCTTATTCTGAGGTACACAAGAGTCTGACCACAGTATAAATGATTTTACTGCAGTGTGTTTCCCTTATCTATATCTCTCAGTATAGTCACAATCGCACTAGCTATTTCATTAGCACCCCTTCCACATACTGCTTCGTTCCAAATGGCATTATATGCAGCACCATCGATTGAACAGTGTGCCGTTAAGTTGAATGTACTGAGCTTTCGTTTATAGAAAAAGTTGCTAACATTTGCTTTTGGTAATACTATTACATTTTCGAGGTCAAAACAAACTATAGCCTGCGTTTTATCACTGCGATCGTTGTCCCGTTCAGTTTTTGTCTGTGTCTTGTTTGCTTCATGTGCATTGTATTTCTGTTGTAATTCACTTTTTATTTCCTCACACAAACCCCCCCCCCCCGTTCCTTTTTGGAATATGGAAACCAATCTGATATTCTTCTTTAAATATCTTTCTATACATGCTTTTTTCCAATGGATCCACATTACTGTCATGGTACTTTGTAACATACATATCATACATTTCTGCAATAGATAGACCTGGTTCTAAATATTCTTTTTTGGTTGAAGAGCGACAGTAGTGCGACGGTATCCGAGGAAAGGAGTCTATGTGAGCGTGAATGACGTTAATATCCTCTTCTTTAGTCCTTCGTTTTGTGTTTCTACCTCTCATATCAGTATACTGATTCCCATCACCTTTCTCTAACTTTTCATAGATTTTGCGGATACGTTTGTCAGAGACTTGCAGGACTGACAGATAGAAGTCCTTACAGACATGCACCTTTTCTGATTCTCTTAAAAAGAAATATCTGTACTTAAACCTCCTTCTACTGTTAGCTTTCTTACTAGAATGTATCAACTTTTCAGTTGTTTGAGAAAAATAAGAATACTTTTCGCTATCAGAAAGAGACCAAACGTTTCTACTTATGCTGCCAATTTCATCTCTGTTGAACAAATGACCACATTTTCTATGTCATTTACCCTGTCAATCTTTTGTTAATTTCATGACTTTCTTAGGAATCAGTTTGCCTCTTGAACTCGTGTACACCTCGCCAGCCTGACGTTTTCGTTTTCTGACTTCTTTTTGCCAGGATAATGGATCTTTGACCCGTTTCCTTCCACGCTGTATTTGAAATTTTAGCATTACATCACTTTCATTTCTAACCTTTTCATTTTCATTGACCAAACTTTGTTCAGGAACTTTCTCACTGTTTGTTTCATTCTCAGACATCACCTCTGAATTGCTAACATCGTTCACAGTCATGCTATTTATGCCGATATCACTGGCTTGAATCATTGCATTAAAATCCTATTCTAAATACACATCCAGCACATCTATTTCACTGTTTTGTTCATAATGTATTATATTCACTGCAGCTGTATTTCTGACATTAGCTTCACTACAACATGTAACACTGTTATTCACAATGTTATTATTGTTATTGTCTTTGTCTAGATCTTTATTATTGTCAATTGTGTCTCTTGTTATATTCCTCTCTTTGTCTCTTTGTGTATCTTCATTTGGAATGATATTTAACTCTGTATTTTTGTACATTAATGTATCTATATTCCTTTTATTTCTGTCTAGATTCATGTAAACGTCAACGTTGCTATCGGATACCATCCAAATAGTTTCATGTTGAAATGGTATTTCACATTCAAGTTCCTCAACAAAAGAATTTGGTAGAGTTTTTAGGGTCGTAAGATTTGGTGCCCCAACCAAAAAGCACAAAGTAGAAATTGGCGAATCACTAAGATCAAGCCAAACTATAAAGACTTAAAATTGGCTCTGGTAAATACCCAGTCTGTTTCCGGAATGTTACATGTAAACGTCGTACATGGCAAAATCAGTTCTTCGATCTTCGTGGAATGACATAAAATGGACTGTAAATTTTCTTTCGATACTTGCACTGGATACTCAAAACATCTCATTCCACAGAACTGATGTATATTTGATTATTTCCCAAACCTATCTCATTCCACAGAACTGATGTATATTTGATTATTTCCCAAAACCTATCTCATTGACATTCCACAGAACCGATGTATATTTGATTATTTCCCAAAACCTATCTCATTGACATTCCACAGAACCGATGTATATTTGATTATTTCCCAAAACCTATCTCATTGACATTCCACAGAACCGATGTATATTTGATTATTTCCCAAAATCGTCTGCACACTCTGCTAACATTTGTCAACAGTTCAAGAATTGGAATGTACCAGAATATCTCAACTAGCAAATCATTTGGAAGGTCGGTCAAAACACTACGGAAATAAATAAAGGGAATGGTTATAAAATCTGGTAATTAAACCTTTTAGTGGAGCATTCTACGATTGTCTTAACCCCAAATGAAGTTCACCAGCTTTTGAAAATATATAGGTAGGATGGTAGCAATGCTATTAAAGTATGTGACCTCAACATACCGTCTGTATTTGACTTCAAGACACACGAACTGACAGTATTGCCTCCATGCACAGTCACATAGTCACATAACTGGATCTGGATATCTACGTTGCAGGGCCAGTTACGGCATAATGTGCAACGGGAGAGAGTCTAGTAGAGCGGATTTAGAGCTGTCCTGAAACCGCCTATTGTCTCTGCACACACAACATTGTCACTTAGTTTATTCCAGTCTAGTACTGTTTTAGGGAAGAATGATTGTTTATACTGCTCTTTATTACAAGTGAAAGTTTTGAAGCACTTTGAATTATTTGTAATTTGATTTTCTAGAATGTTTGTAGTAGTATAGTCAGTGAATTTACGTATTTTTACGTTTCGCTTAGCCCTTATGGGTGTGAGTATGTCGTGACAAGGTAAAGCTGGCACCTTCCCCTCGACCACTTTGTATAGGAACATCAGTCTTTTGGCCTTCCTTCTGGACTGTAGGCTCTCGAGCTCCAGTTTCTGCAGCATGTTTGTGATGCAGCCTTCTTCTCGGGAATGGTAGTCGCCAGTGATGAATCTGGCCGCTTGCCTTTGAACTTTCTCAATTCGCTCGATGTCTTTTACATAGGTAGGGTCCCAGACTATGGAACTATACTCAAGTGATGAGCGTACAAGAGCTAGATATGCTGTCTTTCTGCAAGTTGCTGGGCAGTGGTTTAGGTTGCGCCTGATGAAACCGAGCGATGAGTTTGCTTTCTTTGTACGTTTTAGGATGTGCGAGTTCCATTTCAAGTCAGACTGTATGGTGACACCGAGATAAGGGCGTTCGTCAACTTGTAGGAACTGCTTGTCTAATTCGTAAAAATGAGATGATTTGCTGTTGATGCTTAGTATATAACATTTCTTGGCATTAAAGCGCATCCCCCATACTTCCAATGCCTCCAGGTCTCTCTGTAGTATCACGTGATCCCTTGCTGATCGGATGCATCTATACAGTAGGCAGTCATCGGCAAATAAACGAACTTGAGATTTCACTGTATCTGGCAAGTCGTTTATATGGCACAGGAACAGAAGCGGTCCTAGGACAGTGCCTTGTGGTACTCCAGAGTCGACGTGTACTGGTTTTGACGATTCACCATCAACTACCACTTGCATGTGTCTGTTTGTTAGGAAGTCCCTGAGCCAATTGTTGGTTTGACCATCAATGCCTTAGTTTCTCAGCTTGTATAGTAGCTTCTCGTGGGGTACGGTGTCGAACGCTTTAGAGAAGTCTAGGATAGCAATGTCAATTTGGGATCCCTTATCGTGGTTTATGAATAGGTCGTGCATCGTTGTGATAAGCTGTGTTTAGCAAGAGTATCCTGATCTGAATCCATGGTTGAGTGATGTTAGGATGTTATGATGATCGAGGTGGTCTAGTATGTGTTTGCAGATAGTATGTTCTAGTAGCTTGCAGGAGATGGAGGTTAGAGATACTGGTCGATAGTTTTCTGCAAGATGTACATCCCCTTTCTTGAATACAGGAGCGACGTTTGCATTCCTCCAGTCTTTGGGGAGCATGCCGGAGTCCACTGATCTTTGGAAAATATAGCGTAATGCGGGTGCAAGTTGTGAAGCACAGTTTTTCAGCATTATATTTGCAATGTCATCAGGTCCTCTAGCTTTAGCAATGTCAATTTTGTTCAGCAGATTTTCAACTCCTTTGGTGGTGATCTGGAGGTCATGGATATTTGGTGTCGGTCTCCGATTTATGTCAGGGAGGGTTCCAGGGTTTTGAGGATCTTCTTTAGTGAATACGGAGCTGAATTGATCAACGAGTATTTGGGCTTTGTCTTTACTGTTGGTTAGGAGCTGTCCCATTTTCTTTAGTGGAGAGATGCCTGTGTTGTCTTGTCTGCGAGAGTTCACGTATCTCCAGAAAGGCTTTGTGTTATTCTCGTCTAGTCCTTTTTGGATGGTGCTGTTGATGTGGTCGATCTCGGCATTTTTAAATGTTCGTTTGCACTCTTTCTGGTATTCTTTGTAGGTTTGCCATTGGTGACTTTCCTTTGCATGTTTGTAAAGACGGGCCTTCCTCTTTGTCATCTTCTGGAGCTTTCTGTTGAACCATGGTAGTGACTTCCGGTGTTTACTCATTTTAGATAGTATGTGTTTGTCCATAATGTTTGATATGCCAAGTTTGAAAGTTTGCCAAAGTTCTTCTACAGATGTGGAATGGTCTATGCTAGTGGTGGAGACGGATAGTAGACTAGCATCTTGTTGGATCTGCAGCCAATCAGCTTTGGAATAGATGAATATCTTTCTGGGTTTCTGTTTGATGATACGTGGTATGATGTTGATGTCGGTCACTACCATTGCATGGTCACTGATACCAGGAACTGAAGTTGATGTCTTCACAAGAGAAGGGTTGTTTGTGAACACCAGATCCAGGATATTGTCAAGCCTAGTAGGTTGGTCGTGGATCTGTGAGAGTCCGTGATCGACAAACAAGTCGAGTAGTGCTTGCTGAACATCTCTTTCTGCTGCGCCTTTCTTTACGGTATTGGTAGACCAGTCGATGTCCGGGCAGTTAAAATCTCCTCCGATGATAATGGTTTTGTCCTTGGAGTGTTCAGGAAGTTTGTTCAAAGAGTCATTTAGTTTCTGGATGTCATTTATGTTTCGATGGGGCATGTAGAATGAACAGAGAAGAATGTCTTTCTTGCTTTGAACTTTTACCTTGGACCATACAATTTCGCAATCAGTTGTCAAGTCGGGTTGGGCGTCCATAACAATCCCACCTCGCGCTGCGGTGAACACACCTCCACCTAGTCCTGATGATCTATCGTTTCTATGCACTGTTAGGTTGTCGGGAAATACCTCAGAGGATTTGATTGCATTTTTCTCATAGTCTTTGCCTGGTTTGGATCCACGTAGCCATGATTCAGTACCGCATACAAGATCTGGTTTTATGTATTCAAGTGCTGTTTTAAACTCAGATTTATTAGTGCGTATACTACAACAATTTACCGTTAATAGTCTAATGTTTGTTGTGGTAGGTGGGGGAACTATTCCAGAGTCAGTAGATGAGCCTGTGCCGATACGCGACCGAATTGAAGCTGTCGTTTTATTGTGTGATGGCAGATCACTTCCAGAATGGCGCTGATTCGTATGTGGACTACTGGTGTGCAGTGGGCTAAAACATGATTGGGTCACCGATTCCATAGTTGAGTCCATATGAGAAAGTGGCTCGAACATATTTGTGGTGTAAAGTTCAAAACTGTTTAATGAAAAATTGTCAACATTGATACTGTCACACTTACAGCACAGCCAAACGACATGGGATTTCTCTAGATAAGACATGTTCTTAGAGCTAATGTCACCACAGGTTTTATGAAACCAGATACTACAATTATTACAGCAAACACCTTTTTGTGTCCATGTAACTGGGATCTCGCATGTGCCGCAGGGGAAAATGGATCGGTTTCCTGGTCCTGGGTTTGGTTGTATGTCGCCTGATACGAGGATTAGTAGCGTAATCAGACACCGTCTCTCAGATGTATTGGTGCCCTTCAGTGACACGTTCCCCGCATTAGTAAAAGTAAAGTTCTTTGGGCTGGATGCCGAGAAGCTGATTCCCACAAGTGCTGATTTGCTGAGAGTGGGTGAGAGTGGCTCATTGTACTTGAGGAGAATATGGGTTAGCAGGACTACCATCAATGAAAATTCAAGCAAAACCGGTGCCCGTTTTGTTGTGGAGGACGCCATCTTGGATAATCCAGGTGAGACGAAGAAGTGGTCGATATTTGGACAGCTTTGTACAAAATTGTTTCAGATAGGACCATTTTACTGATCGATGCGAAATCTGACATCCCACAGAGTAGAATCCCTGTACTTAAATATATATACTAGTACCCCCAAACGTGCCGAATCTCTGTGCATCAGACGGTGTCTCTATAGGAACCAAATTGCCATTCACTACACTCCTCCCCACTTTATCTGGAAGGACTTCCTCCACATCCTTCTGGCAATGGGTACGTTCTTCAGGCACAATCAGTCTGACCGGCTTGTGACATCTCTCGACGGAAATGACATTCTCTAGCCCTACTTGGTGTCTGACCCCCAAGTAGGTATCCTTCAAGTTCTCTACTTTTCCTGGGCAGGCTTAGCGGTTAACCAGTACTAAGTCCATTCCTGAACACCTATATGGCTTAGTGTCTTACCCCTAAGCTTACACCTACCTTCCCTGGCTTGGTGTCATACACCTAAGCTTACCCCTACCTTTCCTGGGCAAGCCTACATATGCAGTTAACCAGTACTACGTCCATTGATGACTCCTTCACTGGCTTGGTGTCTTACACCTAAGCTTACTCCTACCTTTCCTGGGCAAGTCTACATAAACAGTTAACCAATACTACGTCCCTCAATGAACCCCCCTCTGGTTTAGTGCCTTACATCTAAGCCATACTTCCAAGAGATGCTCCAAGCATTTCTACGGTTCCTGGGCAAGCTTTAGCCGACTCAAGCGGATCACCAGTACTAAGTCCCTCCCCGGACCCGAATCCAGATCTGGCTTAGTGTCTTACCCCTAAGCCATAATTACATGCAATCCGGTCCTTTCGGTCGGCTTACTTGGGAGGTTGACGATGCAAGTAAAGACGACGTGCGTTTTCCACTGCCGTCTTCATCACATCATCCCATTTGCCTCCCCTGATCCTGGCCACTTCCGCAACCATGCCAATTAGGGCTGGCGTTGTCCGTTTATGTCCAAAGAAGTGGAAATATGGAGCATCTGTTTCCAACAACAACCGGGACCCCTCCATTTCCTTTACCATACGGATGTGGTCCTTGTCTTGCTCCCTAACGAACTGATGGACCAACTTGGTAAAACCAAAGTAAGTGTTTGGGAAGCTCTCCAGCCATTGTCTGACAATGCTGGAATCCCCACTGAAGCAATGCAGATGTATAAGCTGCTACCGCTTAACAATGGTCAGTAGAACAAATAGCAGGCTAGTGTAGGCCTCACCATTGACTACTCCAGTCATCCCTCTGCAATGGAGGACAAGCACATGTCTCGCCTGGAGAAACCCCAGGGTTCGCCTCAGCGTCTGCATCTATCCAGGCCACTTTTCAACTGGTTCGGTGTGATCTAACCCCACCTCACCAAGTCCGGATACATCCGGGTTCTCTAGGAGCAGTTGCAGCCGCTCGAGGTCGGGTCCTGTAGCCTTCTTTTTGGGGTGTAATCCCACACAGATTACCACCCCCTGTCCCTTCCAGGTATCAATTTCCTCGGGAGTTGGGTATGTTTCGGGGTCACAGAAATTTGCGACTACCCCGACCAATCTCACCGCATGGTCTTTGTCCGGTGTTGACGAGTCACATATTGTTGCCAAACTAGAATCCCGAGGAAGCCTATATTCTATACGGGTTCGATTTAGGTGGCAGTGACTGTCAAAGGCTTCAGGGATCCTCTCCACCTGAGCCAGTTCGTCCTTCGTTAGGGAGAACTCATCCATCAAGGACTGTCGTTGTTGGGGTTTCAACACTGAGAGTAGGTCCAGCAGAATACTCCAGTTCACCAGGAGAGCCGGCGAGTTACCGGATGGTTTAACCATCCAGCCCGTTGGAGTGACCTCCCCTAGGGCCACACACATGCTCTCCATGGCTTGCCTTGGTAACGGACCTAGGACCACTCTCAGAGCAGGCAGATTAGTCATTAGCTCCACGTATCGCATCAGGTCATGCAGAGTGGAGCGATGACCGAGCATTCATCTTGTGACTAGCCTCAGCGCCGTCACCCTGCGATCTGTAATGTCGTCGGACATTACCTCCAGCTGAAAGATACCTGGAAGATGGCAGCTGAACGCATGTACCTGCTGCCATTTCCCAGGGCACTCTGGTACTGGGCACCGACGAACCAGCATACTCTCTTCCGGCCCACATTCTCTGGAGCTACCAGGTGATGTCACTGTGGCGGCACCAACTGTAGCTTGGTGGTAATCTACAGTCATACCACGACCCACAGGTAACATCACCTGGTCTACCCGGCTTCGCTTACTTGGGTATGATTGGGAGGTGTTATGTTCGGTGACTGAGAGGTCTCTTCCACTCCTCTCCGAAACCGATTCCTCCATGTAGGGCATCCTACTAGGGCCAGGTCCATAATGACCTTGACCTCTACCCACAGCTGCTTTGCCGGATAGCCTTTCCTTCGGGTAATGGCGAGAACGATGACCTGCACCTCTATGCCTAGGCTGCCTCCCGCATTCAAGCGTCACTCGTTCATCCTGCCATGGCCGTCCACCTCTACTCGGCCGTCCCCGACCTCCAGAAGGCCGATGGTCACCACCCCTCCTAGACTCCCCCATAGGAGAGTGATGGCCTCGTCCAGGCTGCCCCTGCTTGGGTCTGGCACCTCCATACCCCTGAGGGACTGAGCTGCGGGCCTGACCCTCGCACTCAGCCGTCTTGGGTTCATTCCGAACCCGGACTGGAGATCTGCACTCCACCTCCAGACAGATCTCGCTGTCCGATGCCAACGGCCTGTCTTCCTCTGCGGAATCCAATTCCATGGATTCAAGATTCTCCCCGCTACGCTCGATACTGGGGTCCTCCTTTAACCTCACATCCCTCCGACAACTAGGTCCGGAATCCTTGGGAGTGACCGGTTTCTTAACCCCACTATCCTGGATATTTTCCCGTATCCACGTGCGGGAGTGGAACTGCAGATTCGCGCCGCTAATCGGCGCCACTTGGTTCATTCTCGACCCACTTACTAAACTGATCTACTACCATCAAAATGTGTGCATTTCCGCCGAGTGTCTTTGGAAGTGGACCCAGGAAATCTATATGTATTCGTTCCATCGGATCCCCTGCCTGGTATTCTGTCATAGGACACCGCCCATGGCGGTCTGACTTTTTATTGCGATTACATGTTTCGCAACCAGCTACATAATTAGCCACATCTCGACTTATTCCATACCAGGCAAACTTATCCTTAACACGTTCAGTTGTCCGTGCCACCCCCTGATGTCCTGCAGACGGAAGATCATGGTTGCTATGTATAGCATCCTCTCGCATACGGCGAGGAACCATTAACTTCTTCTCCCCAGAAGCTGCATCATCCTGATACAACACATCATCAATCAATAGGATCTGTTCCTTGTTTAACCAATAAGACTTGGTGGCCGGGCTAGACAAGAACAACTCAGATTCACTTGGCTTGACTGACGTTTTCAACCAAGTCCTAATGAGAAATAGATCCTCATCTTTCTCCTGGGCTTCACTAAGATCCAACAAGGTGAAGCCCCATGCCGATGGCTGAATATCAGTATTATGTACAGTGGTGCTCAATATGGAGCCACTAATTCCCTGCCCTACTTGATTATGGCCAGCATTAGACATACCCTTCACCTGGGTCACTTTGCAAGTCTGTGTCTCATCCTGGTTCGAACTTACACCTGCACAGTTCAGCCTTTTAGCTTGAACTGGCTTGCCACTGTCGTATAACTGATTTTCTGCAGTTCCCTTCGAATCCCTGTAGACCGACCAGTACCCTATACGGCTACCCTTAGTACTGATCCCGTCGCCGACCTGCGCAGTATCGACAGTGGATCCCTGTACTCTCTGCGGAGCCTCCGGGTCTGCAATGTCTACGGTGTCCATGGACGATTCTAAATCCCCGTAGACCGACCAGTACCGTCCTCGCCTACCCTTAGTACTTATCCCGTCGCCGACCTGGGCACTGTCGACCGTGGATCCCTGTACTCTTTGCGAGACCAAAGGGTCTGCAATGTCTACGCTATCCATGGACGATCGCTTATCTCCATAGACCGACCAGTTCCCTCCTCGGTTGCCCTTAGACTGATCCCGACGCCAACACGGGCAATGTTGACCGCGGATCCCCGTACTCTTTGCGAGGCCAACAACATGACTGCAATGTCTACGATCTCGATAAATGATCCCCACTTTTCTTCTGCCTTTAAGCAGTAATCACACCAGCCACAAGGCAGATCCTCAGGCAGCCTCTGAGCACACGCTTCCTCTCTAGGTTTTCTAGACAAGGCATCTGCGTTTCCATGCTTATTGCCTGGCCGGTGCCGTAGCACCATATTATATTGAGATAGCTACTCGAGCCATCTCGCCAACTGCCCTTGTGGTTCCCTGAACCGCATCAACCAGGTTAGACTCGAGTGGTCCGTCCTAACCGTAAAGGGTCTCCCTAACAGATAGTGTCGATATTGGCGTGTGAACCGCACGACTGCTAAAAGTTCTTTTCTAGTAACACAGTACTTGCGCTGCTCGCGAGTTAACGCGTAGCTCCCATAAGCTATCACTTTTTCGACTCCATCTTGGATCTGGATAAGCTCGGCTCCGATTGCTACATCGGATGCATCCGTATCCAAGATGAACTCGTCGTTATGATTTGGAAGACCTAATACAGGTGGTTCCGTGAGAGCTTTCTTCAAAGCGTCAAATGCTGTCTGCTGGTCAGTTTCCCACCGAAACTTCTGTTTACCCACGACGCTGTACAATGGTTCCGCCAACCGAGCGAAGTCCTTGACAAACACTCGGTGGTAGTTAACCAACCCCATAAACCGTTCAACATCCTTTGAACAGGTTGGTAACGGCCATTCCCGTACCACTACAACGTCTGCCCCTGACATGGCTAGGCTATTGCTGCTTACTCTCCTGCCCAGGAACTCTACCTCTCTTTGGAAGAGTATGCATTTCTTTGGCTTTAACTTCAAGCCATTGGCTCTAAATCTGTCCAGGGCCTCTCTTAAATTGACTAGGTGGTCCTGAAAACCCTTCCCCAGAACCAATACATCATCCAAGAAGGCTAATACTGTCTTCCAGTTTAGCCCTCTTAGGACAAGGTTCATCACTCGTGCATAGGTAGCCGGTGCATTACATAATCCGAAACCCATCTTTACATGTTCGAATAGACCATATTTGGTAATAAAGGCGGTCTTCTTTCGATCTTCCTTCTCTATGTTTACCTGCCAATAAGCAGAATTGGCATCTAACTTAGAGAACCACACACTGCCTGCAAGGGTATCCAGACAGTCGTCTACTAATGGCAGTGGAAACACATCTTTAACCGTCACATCATTTAGTGCACGGTAGTCTATGCACCACCGGACCGACCCATCACGCTTCCGTATTAACACGGGTGCTGAAGCCCATTCTGAAGTCGATTCCTCAATCACTCCAGCCTTAAGCATTTTCTCAAGGTGGGCTTCTTCCTCTCCCACGGAACAAGCTGGCGTTCGCCTAACGCGCTGTTTGATAGGCCTAGCCCCTTCAGTGTTATGCTGTGTTTGATCTTAGTGAATTTCCCTAAGTCAAACTCATATTTGGCAAACACATCTTGGAACTCCGATAGCAACTGCGCTAATCGAGTACTCTGGTCTCCTATCAAATGCTTGCACGACTCTGCATATACTTGTTTCAAATGATCTGGGAGTATATCTATTAGTGACTCGGGCTCAGGTTCAACCGGTCCGACTGATGGGTCCTCCCCCCGATCACCCTGCCCCTGTATGTCATGCTCAGATTCACCTGCATACATAATACGGTCCGTCTCTAGGAACCAAATTGCCATTCACTACAATTCTAAGTCAGATCAATGCCATGTTTGTCTTGCGTTGTTGAATTTGATTGGTTCATCTGTTACGGCGTTGTGGAAATAATATTAAGCCATTAACACGAACTTACGTCTTTGTGGAATTGAAGTTTAGCCTACTTAGAACAATTACACAAGGACATATATCTCACAATCATGTAGAGCTCGAAGAGACGATTACAACGATACCAAACACTCAAAATTTCCAAATATTGACTTACGTCCCTATGGAATTAAGGCGACGATCTGTCTACAATACCTTGTACATTCATTGTCTACAATACCTTGTACATTCATCTGTCTACACTAGCTTGTATATTCATCTGTCTGCAATATCTTGTACATTCATCTGTCTACAATAATTGTACATTCATCTGTCTGCAATATCTTATACATTCATCTGTCTGCAATACCTTGTACATTCATCTGTCTACAATATCTTGTACATCCATCTGTCTACAATACCGTGTACATTCATCTGTCTACACTACCTTTTATACAGTCATCTGTCTATTATACCTTGTACATTCATATGACCGCCTCCGTGGTCGAGTGGTTAAAGTCGGTGACTTGTATACCACTGTAACCTATCATCACTGATGGTCCTTGTCCGCCTCCATGGTCGAGTGGTTAAAGTCGCTGACTTGTATACCACTAACCTATCATCACTGATGGTCCGCCTCCATGGTCGAGTGGTTAAAGTCGATGACTTGTATACCACTGTAACCTATCATCACTGATGGTCCTTGTCCGCCTCCATGGTCGAGTGGTTAAAGTCAGTGACTTGCATACCACTGTAACCTATCATCACTGATGGTCATAGGGTCTAGCCCCGCTCAGGTCATCTCTCATTACAGTCTACATTCATTATATCAAAGTCGGTTATGTCAAATTCTCCGGTTATATCAAAATTGGTTCCCAGTCCTGTTTCAGATACTATTATACTTACATATAACTGTCAAAAAGTCAAAACTTTCGTTATATCAAATTTATTTTTGGTCCCTTCAGTATAAATATGTGGTATTTCACACTTGTTATGTCAAAGCGTTAGCTTGCCGCCGAAGTGTGACTTTCATTGGGCAAATTTATCTGATCAAATACGTACCGCAGTGTGTGTGGAATCGATCGATAAAGATAGTTGAAGGTGTTTACCATGACAGTAATTACAATATGTTCACTACAGGTACACACATCCATTTATATGAAAAAGTTGGCAGTTTCTTATGGAGGTTGGTACACCCAAGTACTGGTTAACCGCTGGAGCCTGCCCAGGAAAGGTGTTGTTAGGTAAACTGCCCGCCGGCGATATAGCCCAAAATGGTGCTGATGCAGGCGTAAAACCCGAAATATATAACTACAGGTACACACTTATCGGCAATTAACCAATAATTGGATAAACGGCTCATCGTAATAATAGTAATTAATCAGTTTGCTTTGGCTTTCAGCTTTAACTTGTCAGTAATTAGTGCAAAATGACTATGTTTAAATTCTACAGAATACAGCAGACTATTTAATCGAGTATCAGTTTATTACAGAAGTAATACTACACCGTTAATGCACTGTTACTACATTGGTGATTTGTTATCACAGTTTCGTATATAAATGTTATTTACATGTATGTGGTGCATTTAGTAAATATTAAATACAATATCATAGTGTTTTTTTTATCATGTCATGACAATGACAACTTGGAAAATAATTTATTATGGGACAAGTGTAAGACCTGTGATCTGCAAGAAACATCTTGGGAAATATGGTCAATATCCGTTATGTCGAACTTCGGTTATGTCGATGTACATTGTATTTTGTTTGGTCTGATCGAATTTGACATAACGGATGTATACCGTATATGAAAAAGTTAGCAGTTTCTTATGGAAGCACCAAGTACTGGTTAACTGCTGGAGCCTGTCCAGGAAAGGTCCCCACTGGCGTTATAGCCCAAAATGGTGCTGATGCAGGCGTAAAACCCAAAGAAACTTCCTACTTCGGTGAGCTAGCCAGGATCATCGTGGCCATCGTCCTACCGCAGTGAGCTAGCCAGGATCATCGTGGCCATCGTCCTACCGCAGTGAGCTATCCAGAATCATCGTGGCCATCTTCCTACTGAGGTGAGCTATCTAGGATCATCGTGGCCATCTTCCTACTGAGATGAGCTATCCAGGATCATCGTGGCCATCTTCCTACCGCAGTGAGCTATCCAGGATCATCGTGGCCATCTTCCTACTGAGGTGAGCTATCCAGGATCATCGTGGCCATCTTCCTACTGAGGTGAGCTATCCAGGATCATTGTGGCCATCTTCCTACTGAGTTGAGCTAGCCAGGACATTGTGGCCATCTTCCTACTGAGGTGAGCTAGCCAGGATCATTGTGGCCATCTTCCTACTGAGGTGAGCTAGCCAGGATCATTGTGGCCATCTTCCTACTGAGGTGAGCTAGCCAGGATCATTGTGGCCATCTTCCTACTGAGGTGAGCTAGCCAGGATCATTGTGGCCATCTTCCTACTGAGGTGAGCTAGCCAGGATCATTGTGGCCATCTTCCTACTGAGGTGAGCTAGCCAGGATCATCGTGGCCATCTTCCTACTGAGGTGAGCTAGCCAGGATCATTGTGGCCATCTTCCTACTGAGGTGAGCTAGCCAGGATCATTGTGGCCATCTTCCTACTGAGGTGAGCTATCCAGGATCATCGTGGCCATCTTCTTGTTGAATGAAGAAGAACAGTAAATAAAGTTTAAACTAAATTGAATGGATTTTAAAATATCTGTGCATCAATATTCATCCAATTCAGCCAATGAGAAGAAAGCAAAACCTTCAATGTTACAAATCAACAAAGTATAGCATGTTTCATATGAGAACATTCTGACAGTGGTTTAACCCTTTCAACCCCACATGCCTCTAAATAGGCTTATGAAAAGTGTAGATCCAGATGAGCCGGCTCGTGACGAGCCGTCTCATCAGGATCTGCACTTTTTTGCCAGTAATAATTATTACTATTTTTAGATAAAATTACCCATTTTGATAAATGAACTGGTCCAAAGGTAATTTTCTTATTAATTTATTGGTCTGAAAATATCACGCACCAGTCCATGTCATTTACTTGGGGTTGAATGGGTTAAAATCATGCACCAGTCCATGTCAGTTACTTGTTGTTGAATGGGTTAAATATCACGCACCAGTCCATGTCAGTTACTTTGGGTTGAATG
>CM026404.1:6068644-6087307 GCA_014843695.1 Archivesica marissinica
AGTGAGGGGAATTAGCTCCATAATGTGATAATATCGTGACACGCTGGACAAAAGTTCCAACTTTTTTTTGTGGTTACCTATGGACATACTTAATAAAAAAATCCCATGCTCCAAAAAATCGGACCATGTGATTATGGGGCAAAATCCAAAATGGCTGCCGAAAAATGAAAAAAATTAAATAATAATGATAACTTCGCTAATATTGGCCTTACAAACATGTGTCAACTATCTATTTGTAGGTAATGATGCCCAGGGAGTAGTTTGGAACCATCAGATTTTGCATTAGATCATCAGGAACTGAGATAATGGTCACATGTAGAAAAAATATGGGTTGCTCAATATGAAAATTTACGTTTCATGAGACACATTGGTTATACATGTACATGCATTTATAAGACATACTTTGTTGTAGACATATTTTTAATGAAACAACCATTATCATGTATATGAAGTACACTAATGAACACTAGCAAGTTAGATCTTTTCGCAATTGCAGCTACACAGGTCAGTACAGTTCAGCCCAGATTTGATACATTTGCAGATGCGACAACCGCGCTCGGATTTACAGCCACATTTGATAAGTTCAGTGCAAGCTTTTGCAGCTTCTGGTATTGTCATCCAAAGTGGTTCCCATTGGCCAGCATGTAGACTCCATCCAAACTCTTCAGGTGACGGTATGGTGACGTGGGCCTGCCGACTTGCTGACCAAATTCCAGCCTGAAGGATAACTCTCTTGACATGTTGTACCAGTGCATCCTGCAAGTATAGTACATGTGTGCATTGCTATGAGATAAACTGATTGGATATACACCAACATTCAAACTTGTCATTTAATTAAAACATATGTATAATACCCTAAGAAGTACCTTAGTTGGTGGAAGCTTTTCAAGAGTTCTGCTTTTCTTAGAAAACAGCTCCCGCCTCGCATTGTTTATGTCGGCGTCATTGCTCGTCTTGTCATACATGAAGATTGTGAAGCGTTCAAGGTGTTTAAATTGAGGCGATCCAGTGCCCAACGTTTCGAAGGGGTGATTCCAGATGTAAATGAAGGCTTCAGAAACCAAAGGGTAGCTTTTCCATGATTGCCAGGTACTTTTTTTGCCCTTCCCAAAGAAATACGAGGTAGTATCACTCCCAGAAAATGGAATACAGGAAGTGCACGGGCGATCCTTTCTCCAAGGCTTTGAGATATGGTGTTGATATTGTGAAAACAAGTCTTTGCCAACGCCAAATGCTACACAGAGCTCGAGGTCAGGTTGCAGTTGCAGGAGATCAAAGAAATGTCCGACAAGGATCACAAGCACATCTGTGTCAACCGTACGCACTTGTACTGCCTTGGCCCCGTGCTGAAGAGCATGTACAATGTGAACAACAATCCTGCTGTCTGCTTCCTCGTGTGTGCAGTCTGATATCACGTGACTTGTGCCTCTGGAAATAACTGTGGTGCCATTCGTTATATAGATGCCTTTTCCAGCAGGCCAGTCTGCGTCAGCGACTTTCTGTGTTAGAAATGAGAAGAGTTCATCCTTGTTTGATGAATCCAGCAGAAAATCATTCCACTTGGAAGGTATCTTTGTTTGTGGATTTACATTAAGACGCACGCCACTGCCTCTTCGTTCTCTGGTGGATGCCTTAATGCTGCTTGGTAGGTATTGGTCCCAGACGACATCTGTCCTGTCTCTAACATACTGTAGCTCACGCAAAAGAAACGGCAAGAAAATAGATTGTGCGTAGTCACCAAAGGTAGTAGCAGTTGCAGCTGACAAAGTATGGGCCAGGACGGCACCATCAAATATTTTGCAGTCGAATATTCTTGGAAGTTCATCTTTTTCACCTTGTTCAATGCACCGGACCAAATCTGACTTTGTGCCCGTCCGAAGTTTTCCATGGTCAGAAATACTGGGGGGGGGGGGGTACAATTGATTCTCATGCGAGAAAAAGGTGTCTAGATCGCCATCCCGATGTTGATTTGCGATGTACAGTCGACCAAAAAGGCTTGCATCACTTCGAATGGCTGTGAGCTGTTTCATTTTGGAGGTTTTCTTTGGTTTTGGTGTTTTGAACAAATGCAGTTTGTTCTTTTTGATTGACTCGTGAATAGACTTGCTTTGTTCTGTGAAGACCTCCTTCTTAAATTTGCTGTACTGATAATTTCCAAGAGCTTCCAATCCTTTCATGGCGTCAGCTACTTCCTGGTCGGCGCATTGTCGTGTATGAAGAACCAACAGTTCTGGGCAGTCATCAGAAAATGGATTTCCATACCCATTGATCGTCTGAATGAGGTTGTTTGTTTGTTTGTTGCTGGGATAACTTCTGTGCTGACAATCCTTCCTCGTGATGGTGGTAGTCAGGATCGGCATCGTCTGAAGCCAAGTATTCGTTTTCAAAAGATGTGACCACTCGAGCTTGTTCAGGACCAGCGATCATCCATCTCTTCAAGGCCTCAGGTTGTTCAGTCAGTCCGATAACCCCACCCTTTTCTTTTACTTTTGCATTCTCCTGCTCGTGGGCCTGATCTATTGGAATAGCGGAGAATCTGCGGCTGCCTTTGACAACAACCCAGTGCTTTTCGAGGTCCTCTTGAACACCGACTGGTAGTGAATTCATGTCCCGGATGTGCACACTAACCCACCTGCTGTAATTGTAGTGATCAAGGGCGAAGAACATGCCCATCAGTGAATCCAGCACCTCTCGATAGAGTTGAAAGTTATTTTCGCGATGGGCTCTAACAAAGATTAGTACCGTCTTTTCTAATCTCAACACCAAGTCCCAATATTGAAAGGTTGGGCTCTTTTCTGTCATGGACATCTTCCAACTGTCAAAGGCTTTCTCATCATCGGTATCAGTATCAGTCGCTGCATTGAATGCCTCTTGTTGAAGATTTTCCAGAGCGAGAGCAGTCACTTGATGCGCATGGCGAGTTCGGGTTATGTGCGATACTTTTAAGAATGACTGTGCTGTACCTGCTGTTGCTATACCAGACTCTGTTAATGCATCTATCCAGCCAGATGCATCTAACACATCACCAAGAACAGTCCAAAGAGCTTTTTCCAGATGTAGGCCTCCGAACATGATGACCATCAAATTCTCTCCATGCGTTGTTGGAAATTTCCACTGTGTGTACTTGCACATGGCAAAGATCGGACAGTCGCATGCCAGAATTGGTATTTGACCAGGATTCAGAAATTGAGTGATATTCTGTATGATGCTCATCCCATGCTTCACCATTGCAGCTGAGTCTGCTTTCTCCACAAAGAGCGGCAATAATGCTGTGATGGCTGGCAATTCATTTGGTTCAGGCTGACGTGATGCATGATATGCAGCCCATGACAATGATTGTTCTCGCACTAAGTCCTGTTGCAGTAGTTCAGATGCATGTTGTATCCACCGTTTCTCTTCGGCATTGGCTTTCTCTATGTGATCAGTAAAACCGGACGTTGGTGTGTGTTCTATCGTGGGTACTTCTGTTGTTGTGGGTTTCATGTAAACAGCAGGTACTATAGAATATGAATCAGGAAGAACCAGACTTTTTGCTGAATTTGAAGTTGTGTTGGATATGCTAACAGGGTGATTGCGTATAATCCCAGGATGGTCTTTTGTTGGCTGCTGAATGATGCTAATCCCTGTGCCATGAAAGGACCCTTGTGCTGTCGTTGAAGACGGGTTATGGTCCAGATTGTCTAACGCGCCTACTGTGAACAAACCTTTTCTCAACTGGCTTGGACACACTACTCCGTCGCTTCTATATTGTTCACACTGAGGCAGCAAGCTCGTTTTCAACCTGCATGACACGTTTGTATGAGACACTTATTCCTAGGTTGGCCATTTGATCAACTAGTGTCTTGCTTCTAGCTTGAGTATGTAAGCTTAGACCAACATATAAAGGTACTGGTGGTTCACGGTCTGGAGAGTAGCGCTGATGTTTTGTCTCAACATTTCCTTTCTTCTTGCAGTTGTGAACCAAGAGCTGTGCGAGTGTCAGACATGCTTGAGAGTCATTTACTGAACCTTCTAAATTTGGTCCATAGATGAGCATTGACATTAACAATCTTGTACTGGGCGTAATCTCCTGCTGACACCCAGGTTTGAATTCGCCACTGAATGCTATCTTTTCATTCAGAATTTCCTCCCTACATATCTTGGCAACTCTGGCAAACAACCTAGCTTCTTCGTCATAATCATGAATCATGAAAGCGTCTGAGTAGTTGCTGAATGCCTGCTGGGAAAGAAAGGATAATGCTTTTCCCATCAGATTGCTCCTCTAGTCCTTGCTGACAGAAGTACTTCAGGATTTTGTCTTTTAAGCGGGTTTTATTGATGGTGATATCAATGCCGAAGTCCCTAAGTCTTTCTTCAAACATGTTGTGTAAGTTTGACAGTTTGACAGGTACGTCCCCTCCTCCGCAGATTCTTCCATGTACGTTACAAGTTCAACAAATGCTCTTGAATTGACCATTTTGGCTCGTTGATTCAGCTTACGTTGGTCAGCTCTTGTTGGACTATTCTGCCGCCTGTAACCACGATAGTCATTTCGGTACTTTGTCAGACATTGTAAATGATACTTGAGGTCATTTTGAGACCAGATCCCCACACAGTATTTTTGAAAGTACTTTGCCGTCTTGCATTTCGGTGGCCATTAACTTTAAATTGTGTTCTGCGCATTTAGTTGCATATTCATGCAGTTTTCTGGGACCACTCTCATCACAGAATAAACACGTGTTGACTGACGCTTTGATCGCTGGGATGCGCTGGTTCCTGGAGCTTCCTCATCTTCTTCTTGTTTACGTTTTCTACTCAGCTCTCGTTCAAGCTTACTTTTATTAAACTTTTGGTGGCATGCCCGATGCCAAGAAGCGTTGTTTTCTGCAAAACTTTCTAGGGTGCCATGTTCGCCAAAATCAACGTCAACGGGCAATGCACCTATCTTTTCAAACTCTGACATTGTCAAGAAAGTCCTTATAGACGTCGTCAGCATTGCGGTTCTGTCTATTCTTTGGACATGAGAGAGGTGCAGTGTCTCTACTGTTCTGGCAAATGACACAAATTGTCCAGTCCATGGTGTGATGTTTCACTGAGCCGTAGATTCAGAGCTGTTGACAACAACCTGCAAAAAAAAAGAAATAGACATTATCCATTATCTCAGTTCCTGATGATCTAATGCAAAATCTGATGGTTCCAAACGACTCCCTAGGCATCATTACCTACAAATAGATAGTTGACACATGTTTGTAAGGCCAATATTAGCGAAGTTATCATTATTTATTGATTTTTTTCATTTTTCGGCAGCCATTTTGGATTTTGCCCCATAATCACATGATATGGTCCGATTTTTTGGAGCATGGGATTTTTTTATTAAGTATGTCCATAGGTAACCACAAAAAAAAGTTAGCACTTTTGTCCAGCGTGTCACCATAAGATCAGCATCCTTAGATGTTTGCTTATTCAAAATATGCACCACAGCCTCATTATCAGAATGAAGGACGAGGCATTTATTCCTTAGTCTGGTACCCCAAATATCTATGGCTACAATGATTGGGAACAGTTCCTTGAACGTGATGGCTCTGGATTGTAACTGAAATGGCCAGGAGCCATAGAACCAATGTGTTCCAAATATTGCCCCAAAACCCAGAGATCCTGAGGCATCCGTAAACAAGTGCAGTTGCTCATCCGAGACCCACTTCCCATCTAATAGGAGATTTTCCCCATTAAAATGGTCTACAAAGAGAAGCCATGCTTTTAGATCCCTACGACTCTCCCGATTAAGGGTAATTCTGTGCATGGGGTGTATGACCTTTTTAGTCAAGTCTATCAACCTACGCAGGAAACATCTTCCTGGGGTCACAACCGAGCAACAAAAGTTTAGGAGACCTATTAGGCAAATCCTGCAGTGTAATTTTGCGGAGCTTTACTTGGACGTTTAACCTTTCCCGTAGAGGGAGAAGTTTATCGTCAGGTAATCTTGCCACCATATTAATTGAATCCAGTTCTAAACCCATAAAAGTAATAGTGGTAGTTGGTTGAACGGTTTTTTCTGCTTTTATAGGAACACCTATAGAGTTTCACATTGACAGGAAACGGTTAAGACCATGCTGACATTGAGGGGACTTTGCCGGACCCATTATTAAAAAATCATCTAAAATGTGAATAATGGATGGTATCTTCAATACTTCTTTAGCTATCCACTCTAGACCAGAACTAAACCGCTCGAAAATACAACAACTACTAGATGCACCCATCGGCAGACATTTGTCATAGTAGAAAGACCCGTTAAATTTAAAACCAAGGAGGCTATAGTCGTTTGGGTGGACTGGCACGATACGGTAGGCATCAGCAATATCTGATTTGCTGAAAAATGAACCTGGTCCCAACTGAAGCAGTAGTTGGACTGCGTCATCAAAACATGCATATGAGACCGTTTTGAGTTTTGGGTCTATGTTATCATTAATGGATAGTCCTTCAGGGAAGCTAAGGTGGTGGATTAAGCGGTACTGACCTGGAGCCTTTTTCGCTACTATTCCTATTGGACTGACTTTAAACCCGGGAAAAGGTGGGGACTGGTATGGTCCCCCCAGCCTGCCACAACTCATTTCTATATTGATTTTCGCAAGGACGGCAGAGTGAAATTCCTTGCAAGATTTTAAATTACCAGAATGGAGTTCATTTAACCTATCCCCAACGTACCCGATACGAAATCCTAGTGTAAATCCCTCAATAATGTATGCTTTTTCAAAATACCCTTCCAGGAGGTTAGACAGGGTTTCGAATTTTATTGGTGTTGGGAGGCTATCGGGTTGTGGGAGGTTTTCCAGTTGACTGTCTAAGTTGGTTAGGTCTTCCCTGTGGTTGACCGAGCAGGGATTGAGCCGCTTGCTCTCTGCTCGTGTATGTACACTGTCCAGCAGAGTGTGACCCTTTGCAAAATCCGCATATGTGGGGCAGGGTGCAATTAGTGGACTGACAGTCTCCTCTGTTATATGGCCAACAGGTTTTCGTCCAGAACCGTGGCTGGCTAGTAGTGGCAGGGGCTCTTGGCTTTTGCCAAGGCCTGTTATTCGGAAAGGGCGGGTGGCGAAAAGACTGGGGCCTGCCGGTACCGGTATATGACCGGTATTGTCCGTGCGACGGCAGGGGTTCTGTACATGCCTTAAGCCACAATTCGTAGTGCATGATATGCCAAGGGAGGTTAGATTGGGCTTTTAACAGCCTGAATTGTATATCATAGACCTGCCATGCCAGACCCGGCCGTCTTGATGCAATGTCCCGGACTATTTCAAAGTACTTCATTAAGTCAGGGGTGTGGGTTGGAAATTTTTCAGCATAGATGGCCACAAACCTTATACATGCTGTTGACCAACCCTCTATAGAGGTGATCTTTTTTGGCCTGCTTGTAGGGATGATGTTGATGTGTGACCTGTGATCAAGGGTTAATGAGAACTGGTCGTTGCCTTGACCTGTTTGGACGGAGGAAGGAAGGAGCTCGGCCATATCGACGTATACATTCTTCTAAATATTTTTCTTAACTGATTTCTTAATTTGCATTGAAATTGATGTCGTGGGGACATCCAGCAGTGGTTGTCCATACCCACCCATACCATTGTTCCCCGCTACAAATGAAGCATGTTTATTTAGTATGCTGGACATTGGCTGATCTTCCTCAGAACTCTCTTCGTCTGTAGAATCTGTGATACCCTCTGGCTATCACTAACCTCATTTTCTGAGGTGTCAATGTCCGACATTATGGTGTCATCGATACCGGTAGATGTGCTGGGGACCACCTTCTGAGATGATGGCCCTCGAACTGCCTTCCCTTTGACCTGTTTGTTTTTAGGGTATGGTTTGCCCAAGTTTCTAGTTGTGTTCCGGTTTGTGCGTACTTTACATACATTGATGTTTGTAGATGACTGACCGGATTTCGGTTTCGTTTTGGTGGTCTTTTGTTTAGTTGAAGTGGTCTTATTTTTGGACCTAAGCACGGCCTTATTTTTGGGCCCAATCACGGCACTGTCATCCGTAGTTGGTGGCCTTTTGCGTTTCATCTGCAAAATAAAGTATAGAATATAACCCTGGTATTCAGCGTTACATGTACAACTATTTCCACATTGGCTGTGAATCAGCTGGAACGTACTGTTGCTATGAACCTTTATGGTGTAGGTAACCAACTACAGTGATATATATACATTGTAAATAGAGCAGCCTGAGGCATTCATATCCCCATCCGGCAGACACATCGCCGCATCCGCTGTTGAATAAGCTACACTAAGATACAACTGTAATCAATAATGATACAACATTACTAAGATAATGGAGTAGTCAGTAAGCATAACCCTAGGTACTGCAGTAATATACACTTCAGGAGTATCCGAATGCAGTTACATTGCTGTTGAGAACAGGCAACTGCCACATTGTTTAACAAATATTGCCGCCACCATGCTACGACAATGAGACAGTCACCAATTGTTAACGGTACTAGCCACACTGCTAATAATAAATCTTGCAGCCACAATGCTACATGTATACAAGATGACAGTCACCAATTCTTAATGGTATCAGCCACACTGCTAAACATAAATCTTGCAGCCACAATGCTGCACCCAAATGTTCTGTAGTATCAGCAAAACTGATGTGGTACATATTGCAGCCACAGTGCTACATTGTACAAATATTAGCGGCCACACTGTTGCCGGATAATAGTCAACAAATTGTTCATGTGATAATGTAAGTCGGTGATGATGATATTCTGACCAACCATACTTACTTAGGGATAATACTAGTATAATCAATTATATGATATTAAATCCCAATCTTCTTTTAACAAGGTGTACTTGTATGTGTGCTCAATCATAAATGCTTTAATTATCTCAACTAATAGCTAGTATTATGTATACGTATCTGACTTTGTTACAGCTCTCTTGCACTGCAAACTATGGCTGCACGAACGTTGTTGAACATTTTCCTGTTTCCCAGGCGCGACAGGTGTGTCCCATCCAGAGAGAATGCAGTCCCTTGGCTTGCCGTAGACCAAAACCCTTTCAATTTCCACAGTTTTGCATAGTGTGAGGGCAACTGTCTCCGTAGCTTCAGGTTTAGTGCATCTACACGTGTGTTGAACCATGCACAGTTCACTGGATATCTTGTAGCTATCTGTGCCAGGATCCTATGGACCGTCTGCATGACAATTACTTGCTTAACATTCATGCGAGAGTTTAATGTTTCTGCTAGCGAACATATTTGTTCTGCAACTGAATTTGGCGATTCCGTTGCGTTGTAGATATCGCACGTGCCAACAAAAAGGATCACAATGTCTGGTTCAAAGTCTTGTACCGACTCCAAGCACTTGTCGGATTTTAAAGTTGATGTCCTGGCTCCTGGGAATGCAGAAAACTGTATCAAAAACCGTGCTGGATCCAGATTAAATGAAAACGAGAGTTCCGATTCGTGTCTAATAAATGGTCTAAGGTTAGACACAAATGAATGTCCGTAAAGAAGAATTGTTACGGTCATATTGATAAATTTTGTTATGACGTTGACACAAATAACTCCAACAAGCGCCAGTTCGCGCCAGTTGACCTAATTCCTTTGTTTGCAAATTCATGTATCAATAAAGTCCAAATTCCCGTTTAGAAAGAAACGTCGGTCGCTACACATATAGCATATAAACACAATATACCGTTTAGTTGAACATCCAGTAAAAGTAGTAGCAACTATGATTAAATAAAGCCGAAAATTTGATTAATTTAAGAACGAAATATTTTCTATCTTTTTGCACAAAAGTGAAGTTTAACTGAATGCTCATTAAATATGCGGCCCCTACTTTCCGGATAAAATTCGCTGGTATGCGGGGCACATTTATGTATGGAAAAGAAGTGTACGTCTCTAGCGGTCTAGTGTGGCACATAAAATATTTTATGGGACACTGTATTTATCTACTTAATTATTATTTTTTATAAATATAACAAAAATACTTTTTATTTTAGAAAATAAAAACAAAAAATATTATAAGTCTTTTTAACACTTAAGTGCATTACTGATCAAGTCCACACTGCCACATTGACATACGACGTTTTGGAATTCACAAATTATATTGAAATTTGACTTACGTCTGTGTGGAAATAAGACATCATCATACCTGTTGATATAAAATTAACAAGAATGGTATTGAAAATGAACTTTATTGAAAATAAATCTAGTAACACCAGAAGAAATATGAAAAAAAACAACTCACTGAACATCACAGGTACTTTGTTCATTGCTCGTGCAATAGGTAGGAATTGACAAGGTCCGCTCGCACGCGTAATTCTGTTTACGATGGTTGCCTGTCTGAATCCAGTATCAGCAAAAGCCAGTTTAAACTCTACAAGGAATGGCTGCGACTTTGTGTACTTCAGGCACTTTACTTTTGTAAATTAATATTTATTCCATTGAATTTTAGGCCCAAAATAGACTTCTGGTAGTCATGAAAGTTATGTTTTTGCATCTGGATGATACAAAAAGGATTTCTCCGACGTGTCCTCTTAAGAACCCGTACAAGTGATATTGGACTATATATTTCAGCAAGCCGTAATGTTTTCTCAATACCGCTACGAATGTTGTCAACCTCCTGTATGCTAGAATGACCTGGGCAGCAGAACTTCTGAACGACTGTATCTACATTATAGTCGATTATGAACCTTTTCCATGCATAGCACATTATTGAGTTCTTATTCTGAGGTACACAAGAGTCTGACCACAGTATAAATGATTTTACTGCAGTGTGTGTCCCTTTGATATCTCTCAGTATAGTCACAATCGCACTAGCTATTTCATTAGCACCCCTTTCACATACTGCTTCGTTCCAAATGGCATTATATGCAGCACCATCGATTGAACAGTGTGCCGTTAAGTTGAATGTACTGATATTTCGTTTATAGAAAAAGGTGCTAACATTTGCTTTTGGTAATACTATTACATTTTCGAGGTCAAAACAAACTATAGCCTGCGTTTTATCACTGCGATCGTTGTCCCGTTCAGTTTTTTGTATGTGTCTTGTTTGCTTCATGTGCATTGTATTTCTGTTGTAATTCACTGTCTATCACGTTTGTATTTCTATTTTATTTCCTCACACAAATCACACCTGTCCTTTTTTGGAATATGGAAACCAATCTGATATTCTTCTTTAAATTCCTTTCTATACATGCTTTTTTCCAATGGATCCACATTACTGTCATGGTACTTTGTAACATACATATCATACATTTCTGCAATAGATAGACCTGGTTCTAAATATTCTTTTTTGGTTGAAGAGCGACAGTAGTGTGACGGTATCCGAGTAAAGGAGTCTATGTGACCGTGAATGACGTTAATATCCTCTTCTTTAGTCCTTCGTTTTGTGTTTCTGTATACTGATTCACATCACCTTTCTCTAACTTTTCATAGAATTTGCGGATACGTTTGTCAGAGACTTGCAGGACTGACAGATAGAAGTCCTTACAGACTTGCACCTTTTCTGATTCTCTTAAAAAGAAATATCTGTACTTAAACTTCCTTCTACTGTTAGCTTTCTTACTAGAATGTATCAACTTTTCAGTTGTTTGAGAAAAATAAGAATACTTTTCGCTATCAGAAAGAGACCAAACGTTTCTACTTATGCTGCCAATGTCATCTCTGTTGAACAAATGACCACATTTTCTACGTCATTTACCCTGGCAATCTGTTGTTAATTTCATGACTTTCTTAGGAATCAGTTTGCCTCATGAACTCGTGTACACCTCGCCAGCCTGACGTTTTCGTTTTCTGACTTCTTTTTGCCAGGATAATGGATCTTTGACCCGTTTCCTTCCACGCTGTATTTGAAAATTTAGCATTTCATCACTTTCATTTCTAACCTTTTCATTTTCATTGACCAAACTTTGTTCAGGAACTTTCTCACTGTTTGTTTCATTCTCAGACATCACCTCTGAATTGCTAACATCGTCCACAGTCATGCTATTTATGCCGATATCACTGGCTTGAATCATTGCATTAGAATCCTTTTCTAAATACACATCCAGCACATCTATTTCACTGTTTTGTTCATAATGTATTATAATCACTGCAGCTGTATTGCGGACATTAGCTTCACTACAACATGTATTACTGTTATTCACAATGTTATTATTGTTATTGTCTTTGTCTAGATCTTTATTATTGTCAATTGTGTCTCTTGTTATGTTCCTCTCTTTGTCTCTTTGTGTATCTTCATTTGGAATTATATTTAACTCTGTATTTTTGTACATAAATGTATCTATATTCCTTTCATTTCTGTCTAGATTCATGTAAACGTCAACGTTGCTATCGGATACCATCCAAATATTTTCATGTTGAAATGGTATTTCACATTCAAGTTCCTCAACAAAAGAATTTGGTAGAGTTTTTAGGGTCGTAAGATTTGGTGCCCCAAACAAAAAGCACAAAGTAGAAATTGGCGAATCACTAAGATCAAGCCAAACTAAAGACTTAAAATTGGCTCTGGTAAATACCCAGTCTGTTTCCGGAATGCTACATGTAAACGTCGTACATGGCAAAATCAGTTCTTCGATCTTCGTGGAATGACATAAAATGGACTGTAAATTTTCTTTCGATACTTGCACTGGATACTCAAATCCTATCTCATTCCACAGAACTGATGTATATTTGATTATTTCCCAAAACCTATCTCATTCCACAGAACTGATGTATATTTGATTATTTCCCAAAACCTATCTCATTCCACAGAACTGATGTATATTTGATTATTTCCCAAAACCTATCTCATTCCACAGAACTGATGTATATTTGATTATTTCCCAAAATCTTCTGCACACTCTGCTAACAGTTGTCAACAGTTCAAGAATTGGAATGTACCAGAATATATCAACTAGCAAATCATTTGGAAGGTCGGTCAAAACACTACGGAAATAAATAAAGGAAATGGTTATAAAATCTGGTAATTAAAACTTTTAGTGAAGCATTCTACGATTGTCTTAACCCCAATTGAAGTTCACCAGCTTTTGAAAATATATAGGTAGGATGGTAGCACTGCTATTAAAGTATGTGACCTCAACATACCGTCTGTATTTGACTTCAAGACACACGAACTGACAGTATTGCCTCCATGCACAGTCACATAGTCACATTAACACATTACATTTGTTTACATAGGGCATAAACTGTCTTTCTCTCACAAACTATTGGCTTAGATAACTAATTTAAACTCAAATATTGAAGTTTATTATTAATTCAACGTGTTGAGTCCAGTTACCAGTAATGAAAGCCGAATTTCAATGTGAAATTTAAGTTCAGTGTATCCGAAACGTGTATGTGTCCGAAACATGTATTGTAGGAAATGACGCCAAAGTATACAATCAAAAGCATTATTGTATCCAATTTCCATTCTCTTGATGAATATGTATAAAAATAAACATAATAAAGTATTTATACTTACGTATTTGTACATATTATTGTGATAATTGTGATATTCAGATTGACAAAATACAAACATGTACCATTCCAATGCCATGTTTGTCTTGCGTTGTTGAATTTGATTGGTTCATCTGTTACGGCGTTGTGGAAATAATATTAAGCCATTAACACGAACTTACGTCTTTGTGGAATTGAAGTTTAGCCTACTTAGAACAACTACACAAGGACATATATCTCACTATCATGTAGAGCTCGACGAGACGATTACAACGATACCAAACACTCAACATTTCCAATAATTAACTTACGTCTCTATGGAATTAAGGCGACGACATGGTATTGTGACATGGGCAAACAAATTCATCATGCCTCCTCAAAAACCTAACAGGTGTGCAGTATTTTAGGTGAACCCAATGGCCGCAACCCTCAATGGTACATTCTGCCCATTTCACAAATTCAATATAATCTAATTCCATTAGAGCAGCCGGTGAAAATTGTTTGCACACACAACATAAGTCTTGTTCAGGGACATCATCACCAGTAAATTCACCAAGCATGTCATCAGACAAAGAGGCTGTAGACCAGACGGTCCAGGAAGTGGGGACTTTGGGGTTTTATCAGGTTTTGCTAGACTTTTCTTTGGCATTGCTGCTATTCCCTTGGACTTCCCTGATTTACACGATTGTCTCTTTTCCAACTTTATCTTCTTAGAGGATTTACTAGGTTCTTCTTTTTCTGTCTTTACTTTCTTCTTACTACCAGTAGACTGTTGTTCCACGTGTGCCTTTATTTGTTCTACAATGCGGTCTTCGGTTATTGGCTTACCACCAACGATAGCACTTATAACCCTCCGTTTCTTCGTGTCTTGGTGCTTGAACAGTATACCTTAAAGATACATGAAACATTTATGCTTGCAATTTCATCTAGAACCATCGCTGAATGTGAATAATCTCCTACAAATGCAGCTTTGTCGGTGTTTCATGTTAACAACTTGAATAGATTTTAAGTTATGGTGATTTAAAATTCAAGACGTAACATGGGTTATAAGAAAATATATAAATGTACTAGTAACTACCTTTATTTTAAACTACAGTAGCACATCTATATTGATCAGTGGAAACTGTAAAAGTGAAATGGACCTACCTTCCTTATTCCTTATTCCTGAAGAAACGTGCTACTTGCTCACTTAGTTCATCTGTCTGGGGAACAAGATCTGTGTCATCATTCTGTATCTCTGGAACAGTATCCATCGCTACTGGTTCATCCCTAGTATTCTGCGGAACAAGATCTGTGTCCATATGGTTATCATAATCATTGTTTCTCTCAGGAAAAGTATCCATGACCCCTTGTTCACTGGTAATGTCAGATGATATTTCTTTGTACATCCCTTCATCAGACTTGTTTCTGAACACAGTGGATGGCATGAAGTTAATTGTATCTACAGCAGATGGATAAAAAGGGCATACACCACATTTGCGGAAAGATGCAACAATATTTGCTGATGAAAGACTCAAATTATATGCTTTACAGCCAAGTTCACACACTGCATGCTTTGGAACCGTTGATTGCAGGTTGTATCGAATGAACTTGTGGCGCAAGTTGTCATAAATCTTCTGGAACGGACCAAAACAGCCCACGTCCAGGGGCTGCAACACATGACTTGTATGTGGCGGTAAAACAAACAGTATAATATTGTTTCCTTGTGCGATATATGTAACCATCATAGAGCAAACGAATAGGCTGTAATGGATCACGGCCTTGTGTGAAGGACAATAAATGCTCATGTAGATACTTTCTGAATATCTCGCCGTTTGACCACCCACTGTCGCTTACTGTTCCATAAGCCCCTGGAGTGGCACCTTCCATGAGTTCAGTCCTCATTCTCTTTCCAGGGAAAATGAAGTATGGTGGGATTGTAGCACCAACAGCATTTCCCGCTCCAAGAATGGTAACAGTGTACGACATTCCACTAGTAACAGCTACGGGTGCATCACCCTTTTCAGTAACTATTTTCGGAGGAGTATGATCTGCAGTAATGCCCTTTTCGTCAACATTATAAATGTACTGTGGCTTGTCCTTTAGGTGATATTTGGTAAGTATATTGTTTAACTCCACACAATACTTGCTCACAGCAGTTGCATTAGTAGCTTTTGCTATTGCTATTGAAAGGGTTCTTGGAACTTTGGCAGTCAGTTCTGGCCAACGACCCCTAAAATTCCTATACCACTGAAGAGATAGTGGATGATCCCTATCTCTCACTCCAAGATCAACAGCAATCTCTGTGGCAAGGTTACACAGCTCTCCCCGAGAATATCCATATCCAACTTTTGCCAACAGTTTTACATGGTCTACAAGTTTTGCTTCCTGCTCTATGCTAAAGAGTGGATCAGGACCAGATCTAACACAATCTATTCCGACAGTTCCATTCACTCTTCTCCGGAGTGATGTCTCTGGCACACTGAATAACTTTGCAGCCTTCCTTACAGGGATGCACTCATCTTTTACAGCAATGTAGGCATCTGTCATGGCGTCTCCATTGTACACTCTGTATGTTTGTAGGTTTACTCTGAAAATCAAAAGAAACGTGTTGTTATCTTTATTGACAATACCTGTGTGCATAAATGAAACATAACTTTCAGTTTTAAGCGTAGCTTTTCATTTTCGGAAATAAGAATATTACTCCTTACGGACACCACCTTTCAACTCTGTAACAGGTGCGTGGGGCATATTAGTCACGTGACCTTTTGTTGACAAGAACGCCGGAGGTTTCTGTTCAGGATCGTTAGATTTAAATTGTTTATTACAATAGTGTGGGGTCATATTGAAAGAGGACCTTAGTGTAATAAGAACATATGTATATTTCTAGGTATGTTTACTTACCTTTCGACTTTTCAACGCTTTTATTTTCACTTTTAACATTGTTTGTTGTCAATCAACAGGAACCATGCAGTTATCCTAAAATAATTCGTCGCGTACGTCACTGCGCGTGATACTCACTAGATACAAGCATTCAAAGTAGATGCACCGTTTCGGATACCGCGCCACATCCGATACCACCACGATGTATAACGCAACTCTCGATCTCGGAGAGTTTATAAAATATATTCTACTAACACAGTGAGGACATTAGTTGTGCCGTCTACTACGCTCGTCCAGTTTAAATTGTACGAAGGTTATATTTAAATACACTATTCGATAAACCATGGAACAGCGGGATAAAAAATTGACTCCACATTATGGCGGACTTCTATTGAATATATAGCGTAACCTAGATCTGAACAGATTAGGCAGTTTAAAAAATTGACTCCACAAAACAAGATGGCGGACTTCTATTGCATATATAGCGTGACCTAGATCTGAACAGATGGCCTTAACTACTAAAACACTTCATCTATAAGCATAAAGACTGAGAAACGTTCAATCTTTCTTCCACTGAGTCTTTAATATAGCCATCTTTGGCAGTTTCACTTCGCCAACGCCCATGGCGTTTGAACAGTCTATCAGGAACACCCATATTTGCGGCAGACGTTGCACCAGCAATCCTTAATGAATGTAGGCAATAGAAACTTACATCTTTAACATGTGGTCTTAAGGCGTCCAAAAATATGGTCCTCAAGTTACTATATGCCAAATGTTTACCATCATTTCTAATCTTGTAGCATAATTTAGTGGCTGTTAAATGACAGAACATATAGGTATCTGAATCACAATCAATATTCGCCCACATAAAATACTTCTCAAGATTCTGAACTGGGCACAATACAGTTCCTGTTCTAGCAATGAGTATCCATGCTCCATCATGGTACTTGTCCGTTTTACTCGACTCGATAAACACACTCATGTACGCTGAATTGAAAATAAAGTCACATCTCCGTAATTTCAACAGTTCTTCACTCCTCAGAAAACCGACATAAGATAACAGAAAAGCACAAATAGTTCTCCGATTCTTAATATTCATTTCTATATATAAAGAATTATAAACCTTCATTAACAAATCTAACGTTACTGGCTCTTTTTTAAATACAGGTCTAGCTAGCTTACGTTTAGCAGCTTCCAAATTGTTTCTAACTAAACTAGAGTTCGTGGGAGGAGTGAAGTCAAAAAGATCATGATACCATTTGATGTAAAAAGCATTAATAATGGGACTAGGTGTGTTTGCAGTTTGCACTAACTAAGCCAAATATAAGGCTACATGAAACGCCTTGGCGGGCAAGGCCTCCTTACTATTGAGTCCATTACTCAAAGCCCAATTATTCTAACGTTTAAAACCGTTACTATAAGCAGAACAAGTATTATCGGCTCTGGAATGTTTGAGTAGGTCCGGCAGCAAGGAGATCTTCTCCACCATGACATCAGGCAACTCTTCTATTTCATCAGCATAGCACTGAAAAAATAAATGTAGAGAAAACCATAATTGGTATACTAGTATATAGTATAGAACATCATTACTAAAAGATATATCATTCATACTATAAATGGTTCCTTCCAGTATAGCACGTACAAACTGTACACGCAACATGCTGTTACACCAGCTCGTTGCAACAAATGTAATAAACTTTCACCGAGTTATGTTAAACTCGATATAACGCACGGATATACGTGCCATAACACGTACACATTATACACGCAACATCATGCTGTTGCACCAGCTCGTTGCCTCATCGTGTTAAACAAACTTATGAGTAATATAATAACGGAATATTTCACTATAAAATCATTTAAAATAAAATCCGTAGTACATGTTTAATATAAGCCTTCTTTAATTCAATCTTATACAAAATCAGTGTATCGAATCTAGTAAAATAAACACTTGCACATTATTAAATATTAAAAGAAACGTACAACGCTAACATATTAAACTTTAAATTTTCATTGCCAAAAATGCCTGCACCATTTTTGCACGGTGTATAAAACCTCTTATCAATACACTGTAAAAAATGACGTTACTAAATTGCACACGTATGAAAACACCTTTCTGTTACACTTTTAAAACATGTTACTAAATTGCACATGTAACATGTTTTACTTTGGAACACGCCCTAAAACATGTAACGTGTTTCATTTCAAAACACCCTATTTTCAAAACACGATACGTGCTTAACTTTTGCACACCTTATGTGTGCAAAAGCAAAACATGCTATGTGTGCAAAAGCAAAACACCATTTTTGTTACACTTTTAAAACATGTGACACACGTTTTGTGTTTAGCTTTGGAACATCGAATATTACTGAGGAAAACACTGGTGTT
>CM026404.1:6088307-6107204 GCA_014843695.1 Archivesica marissinica
ACTTAGTTAGGAGGTGTGTTCTATTATGCATGCGCTACAACATTTTGGTGAAAGCAAAACATATTCCGGGAAAACTTAATATCCTAGCAGATTTTTTGTCACGCTTGCAGATCAAAGAATTCAAGGCCGCAGCACCAAGCACAGACGCAATGCCAACAAACATTCAAGCGGCTCTTTCAGAGCTATGCTAGACAAAGGTGTTCTGCGTCTACTAAACAGTTCTATGTCTCCTGCAACAAAACAAGCATACCGGAATGCGTTCAATCATTTCCGGGATGTTTCCATGGTCACATACCCAGATGCTATGCTTTTTCCGATATCGGAAAGAAAAGCTGCACAATACATTGCTTACTGTTATAATCTAGGTTACAAATAATCAACCATTCGCTCTCGCATCTCGAGCCTTACATACTTACAGAAACTAAAGTCCGGTCAGAGCCTATCAGATTATTTTGTCATTCGCAAACTTTTATATGCAATCAAGATACAAACGGTCACATCCGACCCTCGGTTACCTATCACAGTTCCCATTTTGGTCTCCTTGATTCAGGCCCTGCATGCAGTTGTCCACTGCAGTTACGATATAATGTTATTTAAGGCAATTTTCCTTTCAGCATTTTATGGCCTCTTGCGCATTGGTGAAATAGCACTTACACGAACGGGTAGCGGTAATGTCATACAGATATAGAGTAAAAATCAATAAAAAAAAGGGCCATCGGATAGCCGTAACCATGCATATGTTCCAATACAAACACTTTGCGGGGAAGCCAGCAGTTGTAGAATTGTCCCGCAATGTTGCTGCAAAAAAGCTATGCCCAGTGCGTGCATTGTCCAAATTTCTAGTAGTTAGGGGCTCATCACCAGGCCAACTATTCAAACAAAATTATGGCAAATCACCGTACAGTGTCACAGTACGCAGGGTCCATATAAACTGTGTGTCATACATAGGTCTGGATCCAAGCTTATATACACCTCATTCCTTTAGAATCGGCGGGGCGACTCACGCATTTAATAGTAATTATTCATCACAACAGATACAAAAGCTAGGTCGCTGGAAATCCAAGGCCTATCGCACATACATCAGACTTTAAATATTCGTACCAATTGAAGGTTTACGGTATGTTTCGGGAGAACATGTATGATAACTGTCTCACTAAGCGTCAGGCAGCAGGAGACTTTGTTTCAGTGAACCCAGGGCCACTACACGTATGAACTGTATATATACCTGACTGGCTGAGGCAGCAGGAGACTTTGTTTCAGTGAACCCAGGGCCACTACACGTATGCACTGTATATATACCTGACTGGCTGAGGCAGCAGGAGACTTTGTTTCAGTGAACCCAGGGCCACTACACGTATGCACTGTATATATACCTGACTGGCTGAGGCAGCAGGAGACTTTGTTTCAGTGAACCAGGGCCACTACACGTATGCACTGTATATATACCTGACTGGCTGAGGCAGCAGGAGACTTTGTTTCAGTGAACCCAGGGCCACTACACGTATGCACTGTATATATACCTGACTGGCTGAGGCAGCAGAAGACTTTGTTTCAGTGAACCCAGGGCCACTACACGTATGCACTGTATATATACCTGACTGGCTTAGGCAGCAGGAGACTTTGGTTAGTGCCCAGGGTCACTGCATGTATGCATTGTATATGCCTGACTGGCTTGGGCAGCAGCAATTGTTCTATCAATTATCAGTCTCACAAATTGGGTGAATCAATAAATGTATGTTGTCGCAACTTGTGCGAACTGATGTGTGTCGCGAATTCATGCGAACTAAGTGGACACTGAACATGTATGTTAAAGTGTTGTATAAAGTTTTATTGTTTTTGTTTTCATCTCATGTTGGTTTTAGGCATAATGGGTATACAATATGTACCTGGTGACACTTTTATTCAGGACATGTGTACGTCTCCTTGACAGCAAGATATTTTCTAAACCAGTATGATTTACGGCCATCATGTCCATGCCATAAACAATTGTGGACCCTGATATATTAAGGCATCGGGGTTTTTAGCCGTTATTCTATTTCAAGGTTGTATGTCTTGAATTTGTGTTTGTTTTATTATTATTCAATTTCATTGTTTTCTGTACACAAGAGTTAGTTAACATTATTTACATCTACTCCCAAGTGCTCATACTCGTCTGGCGGTCATGGCGTCATTTGCCCAGGTCAAATCCCACCATCTGTTGGCGGTTGTACACCCCTAGATATTTCAAAAATTGTTTTGTCACAAACCCATGGCTACTTGTCATGGGTAATAATTTTATTCTGACACTGTATGGCTTAATAAAGCCCATTTATCAATCAGACTGTGTTGGTTTCAATGTTCTCCATACTAGCTTCCTTTGAGCAATTGGGATAGTCGTGGGTAACATAACCATAATTAAAAGCTCCACAGAAAAAACCGGACAAATCTATAATTTTACGAAAAAGTTATTGACACTCCAAGTTTTAAACGCTTATTTCTCAAAACAAGAAAAATGCTACTTACGTCAGTGTAGAATTAAGGCGACGATGTAAATATTATTGTTGAACATTGTAGTTGGTTGTAAAATGCACACAATATGTGAGTACGAAATAAATATGATATTTGTCGATACCGATTGATTAATCCTTTCAGTTTTTTCAGTTTTAGGCATATTCTACTGGTGCGCCGTTTTATATACCGCATACCTAAAATAACAAGGTAAGTATGTCCTCGTTTCTGTTTGAAAATACAAGAGCATGCAAAGTATTAAACATCAAAATTTTATGTCAACTTGGATATCATTAAGTGTTCTGTTGTGTGCTACTGGCTGTTAAAGCATATGTCATGCTATGATTATGTTATATCCGAGTAAAGTCTTAAGTGCGCCGTTTCGATACCACGGGGATATATAAGTTTAAAAGCTATAGGTGTCATATCGGATTAAACTAGTCTGGTAAGAGCCGTTGTGCAATGTACAGCGTATCAATTCATACACTAGCCTTCTAAAACGCCTTTACTTGTTAATTAACCAATCAAACCATCCTAAGCCTTCGACAATCTACATTTTCACATATTCAAGTCACTTTTAAACCTGGGCTGTAGATGTAAACACCGCCATGATAGAGCGTGTCTTGTAGTTTACGTAGCTACATAACACAGTGGTAAGAGTACTTTTCTTAAACCATTAGCCAATCAAATGACAGCTTGGTTTTTAGCTAAGCACTAAGCATTACAGCATAATAGTCGGAATATAAACATAGCGAGTTTAATGAATGTAGATAGGACTGTCGTATTACTCTCCCTTTTATTGATTTAAAAAGAACAAGAAATATACATTTTAAACTTTATTGACTATTATAACACAAATACGCATATTTACAACATGTGCATACATTAGATATGTAATATATAATAGCGAATAGATATACATGTTTTAATCATTGTACGTCACTGGCTTTGACAAAGCTATTGAATTTTGATGGATAATGTCTCCATTTCACATAATGGCGCTTGTTGCGTCCTTTGCCAATTGACTTAAGAACACGTTCAATTTTCCACAGCTGATTAGGCTGAAGGTCAATTTTCTGCAACTCGCTTTCATAAAATGTCCCTTTGATTTACTCATTATCCATGTCTTTGAGTCTGTAGATGGGCAGCGTTCCTCTATGATAGCGTTTGTATATTAAAAACGCTTCTCCCGTATATGTTTCGTCGTACGCTCTAGAAAACGCATGTTTTAAGTGACTAATGCGTACATAATCACCAATTTTATATTTGAATGGTTTGAGTTTGCCATTGTTCTTGCTCTGTGCGAAGTATGTGGACAGTCTGACTGTTTCTTGATTGTCTTCGTTGACGTCGGCTGGAGCCATATATATGATCCGGTGATATGTTTGGTTATAGCTGTCGGCCATGCTCTGTAACACCGACAGGTACTCATAATCATCCTTGTGGGTAAAATAACGATTTAGTTTCGTCTTGATGGTCAAGATTGCTCTCTCAGAAGTTGAAACCTTAGTTTCGTTCTGCGTAGGGAGGTAAATGATTCCGTATTCTTTCATGACCACCTGTACCTTCTTAGCAAGGAACTGTTGACCTGAAAATGATAGAGAATGCATATGTAATACACATCAATGTGATACAAGTAATACATATAGAATAGTGTAGAATGTACATAAGCATAAACATTACCTTTGTCGGTAATTAGTTTGGATGGTGACCTTCCATATCTGGTGAAGACATCTTGAAAGGCGGTTACTACATCTCCCCCTGTTTAGATTTCAATGGTCGCAGCCAAACATTTTTGCTGAATGTGTCTATGATTAATAGCATATATTTATAGCCGCTATTCCATTTCGCATATTTCACCATATTCATGAGGTCTGCCATCCATAAATCGTCCGTTCCTGCACTGATCACGTGGTTTCGTTGAAATCGTCTTCTCATTTATGAAGGCTATATGACTCCTGGTTTTGTAAGAATCTTCGTATCCTATACATTCCTAGTTTGTATTTTCCCTCTCGCTGTACCACTTTGTACAATTTCTGAGGACCAGCATAACTGGCAGGGTGTGAAGGATCGTAGTATATAGTCTCTAGATAATCCTGCCACGGAGCCATGTCTGAACACGTCTATAGCATAAGCACAAATGAAGTTATGTGTCTCTGCATCACACATTTATTGTTCATCGGCATTGCTGCTTTCGTCGTCACTTTCATCGCCGCTGTTTTCGTCATCCGATTCATCAAATAAATCCTGGAATTTTGCCTTATTCATGCGCAGGACACGTTTCACAGCAGATGTAAGACTGACCCCCTTTGTACGCAATGTGTCGATCTCTGACATAATCTTGCGATGTATGCCACTTGTTCTGAGTGGAATAATGTAGCTTTCAATGAGCTTATAGTATAGCTCTATGAATTTACTTTGATCGTAATGCTCCATTCGTGCTTCTGCAAACCATGTGGCCTCTTTGTCGGATTCACCATTGGTCACATATTGGTCATAAAACGTTCTGTACCTGTCCTCGCCTCTGTCTCTGGTTAGTTCCCACAGTGAAGTATATGCCTCATTCTCTTCAATATCGTCATAGCTGTCTTCCAGTTTTCGCAGTTTAAAAGTTGGTTCATCGATGTCACTATTTTCTAGCTTCCTCTTGATTGGCTTTTCATTCTCGGGACACTTTCCACTTTTAATGTGTCTTAGCACATCATGCTTTGTGTCGAACAATAGTCCGCAATCGTCGCAAGCGTGTGCTGTTATTCCTTTATCAGCCATGTTTCCTGATAGGTTAAATGAGTCCTGTCTGATTGTTTTCTACTGTTGGATTATCACCGATGTGCACTGTTTGAGTTTCAACTGACGAATGAGTGTCTGGGCGTACGCTATCTTCTTTTATAGGTGCATTGTCTTCCCCTACCCACGTGACGTCATGTCTTAACCTGTCCGATTCTGACGCAAACGGCTTTAAGTCCACAAACAAATAGCCATACGGATATTTGATGGCTTTTTCAAAAGATTTCATGAATCTGTCAGTATGGCCAGGGTACATTTGGCAAGCCAGCGTCATAGCAGACTGTCTGTCTATAGGATTGTTGAATAGAACTAAATAATGACAGTTTCTCCTTTGCGTTGGATTCTTGCTTCCATATAGATTCTGCTGGATTGATGCAAATGATAGAGATCTGTGACTTGAACCTTCTGTAAACAAATCCGTGATGCGTTGATCGTTGCCACAATCCGACATTAAGTCATCCAACACCAGGAAATTGTTCACTTCGGGATCAAAGAAATCATCATCCGCTAAATCCGCCGGAATTCCCTGTATAAACTCTACAGTGGGTAAAAAATGTGTCCTTAATGACATCATAGAGCGGCTGCCATCGTCTGTATAACCATATTATTCACTGTATTTGGATTGAATTCTACAAGTATGGTTCTGTAGCAAGTCCTTCACACATGCTGAAAAATAATTATGACATATTATTGTTATTAATCATTAAATACATTACAGACATAGAATGATACTATAGGTTAATATTTGAAATAAAATATTAAAACAAATTAATTACCTGTGGGTCTCGAAATCATCATGGTGAATGGATGCTGCAACACCACTGTTGGCGCTCCCTGTGGTGGTGGAGGGGGAGACATATCCCCTCTCGGAGGAGGAGGAGGCATATCCCCTTTCGTCGTCGTCGGAGGAGGCAAAGCCACTCTCGGAGGAGGAGGCATATCCCCTTTCGTCGTCGGAGGAGGAGGCAAAGCCACTCTCGGAGGAGGAGGACGCATACCCCTTCTCGGAGGAGGAGGATATGCTTCACTAACTCTCTCTTCTTGCACATGTTTTAGCTCACGATGTCTTAACATAGTGTAATGCCCCAGGTTTATCAGTGACGTGTGACATACATGTACATTTTTGATTACATAATGTTGATGGCTATACACTTGTTTTACTCCAAGCTACGATGTGTCATCAATGTTTATTGCAGTACTTTGTTAGAGTATTGGTTTAAATCAGTTTTGCTAGCAATGATTACCTTTGGAAAGCATGTGTTTATCAGTTAATCCTTTAAATCCATGACAGAGTAAAACATGTGTATCCTACGGCAGCCATTTTTCGGAAGTACTTAGATAGAAATCGCATTGCATTGTGGGTAGTTTTAAACTAGCATTTCTCAGAGATTCTTATCAGAGTCAAACTTTAAATAGTATTTATACACTGGAAACAGTCCAGATTCTTATCACAAGGTAACATTAATACAATATAATGTTTATATATTAATCTCATTATACGATTTTTGAGGTTTTCATTCAGTTATATCATAGAAACAGTGTTTGGAACCAGGTAGCCATATTGTTGGCATGGATACAGCGCACAGTTACGAACGCGCGCTATTGTGCGCACTGTGTGCGCTTTTCTTGTGCAGTTTATGCTTAATAGCGCACAGCGTAGGTTGCGCGCTATTCGAGCGCACATAAATATTGGTGCGCTGCACAGTGTATTTGGTGCGCAGTATAAATAGGCGTGGGAGCGTTTCACAGGAGGACTCTGAACTTTTATTTCTTAGGTATAAGACCTGTTTTTTGCTAGGTAAAAATTATTCTTTTGTTTCTTTAGAAATACTTACAATAAATTATATTAGTAACATATTACATGTTATAGAGATCTGTGCACAATATACAGCTGTTTTGGGGTATATTTGAGAGGCATAATAAGGTGCAAATGCAAGATATTTGTTAATGTGAAACTGACGATTGTTATCATTTCATGATAGTAAAACATTACTAGTCCGTCTTGGTGTGCAACCAAATTGTTCTAGCTGTTGAATAAATATTGTTGAATCATTTAAATCTCTATTTCTCTTATTATCTCAGCAAACCGATAGGGTGCTTCCCCTTGGATTAATCTTTTAGTCGGCCTTAATCAGAGTCCACTTTAGTTCGTTTTTACTTTTGAAGTTGACAGACGGACCCCTATTTTTGTAGGCGGTCTGAGTTCGCGTGAGTCGAGGGAATAGCACGCTACCAATTATCCTATGACCCCTCGGCGCGTGACATTTATGGTGGCAGAGGTGGGATCTTTGTTTACAACTTAGATCCAGAGATCGACACTCAGTCTCGCCTTTTATACTTAGCAAGATGTCGGATTCAGAAACAGAGTAGGAAAACGAGGTGTCCTTCAGTAGAGCAGAAGTTACAGTACATCAGGAAGGGTCATTCACTCAACAAGAACAGGGAGGTATCTACCCAATGAATAGAAAGCAAATTGTAACCAGATCATCAGAAGGAGAGCTTGACTCCGAGTGTGAAACAGGGAGTCAACCGGCAAGCCGTAATTCCAACAGGTCGGACAAATGGACGAAGGAAGCTCTTCAAGACATGGTCAACATGCAAAGTAATATATCAGAAGCCTTGCAAAGCCTAACAGTACTGTTAACAAATATGTACCAGAAAGACAAAGAGTCACAGAGTCACAGTTTAGAACCAGAGATAAATAATAACAATTACAGAATTTCCGACAGGAGACAAGGAGGGTCATTTTCTAGTCTTAGAAATAGACACGAGCCACATGATCAGTACGCAACAACTGAACATGAGAATCACCATGCTTTCAGAAGGCCCAGAAGTAACCATGATGTGCGTCACTGCAACACAAACATTAAGATCCCCGCATTCACAGGCAAGGATGAATGGAAAGTTTGGATCAACAGATTTGAAACGATAGCAGAGAGGAAAGACTGGGATGATGATGAAAAATTAGACAATTTATTGCCACAACTGCAAGGTAGTGCAGGTGAATTTGTGTTCACTCAACTGAAGCGTGAGACGTTGAGAAACTACAAGGAACTGGCAGGTGAATTAAATAACAGGTTCAGAGTAATCGAGACCCCACGAACATATACAGCTAAGTTCAGCAGAAGTGACCAGAAAATCAGTGAAACGGCGGAAGAATACGCAGCTGAGCTTAAGCGACTCTACGACAAAGCGCACACCAGGCGCGACAGTAGAACAAGAAGTGAGGACCTAGTGCGACGATTTTTGGATGGTCTGAGGGATGAAGAATTAAGGTGGGAAGTTGAATACATAAAGGAGCCTGAGGACATTGACGAAGCAGTATATCATGTAGTAAACTATATACAAACTAGAAATAGACATATGTACACACCAAATCTCGAGAAGAGAAGACAATTGGTTCGTAGGACTCATTCATTTTTGCACAAAGATGAAACTTCTGATAGCGGTGAAAGTGAGAACGATATTGTAGGAACGGGTGAGCATGTATACCGGGTCCCAGTAAAGGGTTTTGGCGATAAAAGCAAACAAGACAATAAAATATCACCAATCCAAGATAACACTACGGTGAAAGGAATTGCATGTAACGCAAGTAGTGCCAGTATATTACCCAGCAAGGATACAGAAATACTGCAGCAAGTGTTGGACAAGTTAAACGAGATCACTCAAAACACACAAACTGACCAAGGCACGAGGAGAAAGATTATACGGTGCTATTCCTGTAATCAAGAAAACCATTTTGCACGTGACTGCCCACTGAAGGAACGGAGATTCCAGCGTGGCGTATACAACAATCAAGCAGCACAGTTACATGACCACACTCCAAATGGCCACCAATTAAATGGCAATGCACCGGTATACAATCATTCTTTAAACATGAAAGGACCAAGCCATCTGGCGGGGAGGTCCTAGACAGCAGTAAGAGCCAGAAGACAGAAGTAATGTCTGAAGATCCGATAATAATCAGGCGAAGAAGACCTTACAGCAGTGGTGTGTATCTGAAGGGTACTGTGCAGAACTTACCTATTACTTTTACAGCAGATACCGGGGCGACAAAAACTATCATCTCAGACAGGATTTACAATAAACTCGATCCTACAAATCGACCAACACTTGCGAAGACAGCGTATCTAACCGGCGCAGGAGGAATACCACTGAAAGAACTAGGCAAAGCCGTCTTCGATATACAGCTGGGGCCAGTTGATTTAAAGAAAGAATTGATAGTAGCAGAAATTGAAGATGAGGGCCTTCTGGGTATTGACATATTACAAAATGATGATGGCGGGCCTGCAGACATACTGTTGACCAAAGGTATAATTATTCTTAAAGGGAAGGAGGTTCCCTGCATTCAAGTAGGCATGGCAAATGAAATACGGAAAGTAAGAGCAGCAGATCACTGTACCATACCAGGACAGTGTGAAGCAGTTATTGATGTGCTAGTAGATCGACAGGAAGCAGATGATTACCTGGAAAGAGCCGAGTTTATAATTGAACCTACAGAGCACTTTAAAGAAACATACCCCTTACAAATGGCCACCGTCCTAGTGGATATTAATGGGAGACCCACCAGCAAAATACGTGTGCTGAATCCATTCCCCACATCCGTTTCTATTAACCAGGATGCAATATTAGGTCAAGCAGAACAGATAAACCGGATAAAAGGCACACATAAAAACCAAGAACATCCGGAAGAAGAAAGTAGCACTGCTTATGTACGTCGGGTGACAGTGAACGAAGGTATGGGGACAGACCCAATTAAACCATTGACGGAAGACAAAATAGCCACAGAAAGCGACATCCCTAGCCATTTGAAGTCCTTATACGAAAGGGCTTCGAAGAGCCGCAGTACACAAGAAAGACGTGCAATTGCAAAACTTCTTATATGATTCTCGAGCAGTTTTTCGGTAAATGATCTTGATCTGGGCCTCACCACACTGACCGAGCACTCAATCAATACAGGGGACGCTTACCCAATAAAGCAACCTCCAAGAAGAGTTCCTATGGCCTATGCCGAACACGAAAAAAAAGCTGTAGAAGAGCTATTAGCGAAGGGTGTGATACGGAAAAGTACATCACCATGGGCGAGTCCCATCGTCCTGGTCACAAAAAAATCGGGCGAGATAAGACCTTGCATTGACTATCGCAAGGTAAATGCACTGGTTAAACCAGATGTATTTCCATTGCCACGGGTTCAAGATTGTTTAGATGCTGTCGCTGGCTCAGCCCTTTTTTCAACTTTTGATTTGACAAGTGGGTATTTTCAGATTCCATTGAAGGAGGAAGACATCCCTAAGAGTGCATTCGTGTGCAAATATGGGCTCTTTGAGATGCTGAGATTACCATTTGGATTAAACAATGCAGCGGCAACATTTCAGCGAACAATGGAGATAGCACTTCAAGGGTTACAGTGGGAGACTTGTTTAATTTATATAAACGATATCGTGGTACACAGTACAGATTTCACCCAACACATGAGCAGAGTGACATCAGTTCTCGAGAGAATAGAGGCAGCAGGTCTCAAACTGAAACCTGCAAAATGCGAAATGTTACAAGAGGAAGTTGTGTTTCTTGGGCATGTAGTGTCGGGAAACGGCGTAAAACCAAACCCAGTCAACATTGCAAAAATAGTCGAGTGGCCAGTCCCAGCCAATGTCAAGCACGTGAGACAATTTGTTGCCATGGGCTCGTATTACCGTAGGTTTGCAAAGGGTTTCGCAAACATTGTACGACCAATGCTGGAACTCACTAAAAAGGGGAGAGAATTCAAATGGGATGAAGCCTGCCAGAAGTCATTTGAAGCGGTGAAGAGTATCTTGGTCAGTCCAGAAATAATGGGGTATCCCTTACAGAACGGCGGAGAGTTTATTTTGGATGTTGACGCATGTGACCTAGGAACTGGCGGAGTATTGCATCAGATACAAAAGGGACGCGAAAGAGTTATCTCATATGCCAGCAGGGCTCTAAATAAAGCTGAACGTAATTATTGTATCACAGAAAAAGAGCTGCTAGCAATCCGCTACTTCATAGAGTATTTCAGACAATACTTATTGGGTAGGAAGTTCCTAGTACGAAGTGATCACCAGGCTTTAACCTGGCTATTCAAGTTGAAAGAACCAAGGGGGAAGATAGCCAGGTGGATAGAGATACTTTCCCACTATGATTTCTCGATAGAGTACAGACCGGGACGCAGACAGGGTCACTGCGATGCACTATCGCGTTGTGAAAATCCGCGTGAATGTGAATGTGCATTACAGGACATGGACGAACCTCTGAAATGTGGCCCATGCAAAAAATGCATCAAACGAGCACAAGATATGGTCCTACAGGGCATGTATGACAATGTTGTTCATCCAACAGCAGATGATACGTCATCTGAAGTTCAACATGAGCGCAATGACACAGAAGTGGTGAGAGCAACAGTACATAATGTTAATCAGCCAAGCACGTCTAAACCTGTCAGCCAAGTGGATGCTACCGACAATAGATTACATCGTCGGACGTGGGCAGGTGGTAAATGCCTTCATGACATAAGAACGCTACAGGAGAATGACAGGGATATAGGGCCGATATTAAAGGCAAAAATACAGGGCAACAGGCCAAACAGTAAGGAAGTACTTTCTTACAGTCCAGCAAGTAGACATTACTGGGTACTATGGGAGGTCTTAATGGTCGAGCATGGTACTCTGTTCAAGAAATTTGTTAAGCAAAACAAGACCGGCGAGCACTTGCAATTCGTGGTCCCTTATGCCATGAGAAAAGGGGTGCTACTCGAGCACCATAATTCTGTCATATCAGGTCACCTGGGGTGCAAGAAGACCACAGAGAAGATCCGCCAAAGATATTACTGGTATGCCATGAAAGGAGATGTGGACCTACACATTAAGCAGTGTGATGTGTGTGCAGCAGACAAAAGACCAATTAAGACCCCGAGAGCTCCAATGGGTACGATTACAACAGGCGCTCCTTTTGATGTCGTGGCGACAGATTACCTAGGACCACTACCTCGAACACAACAGGGAAACCGTTACATTTTAGTATTGACCGATCATTTCAGCAAATACGTAGAGGTTCTAGCAGTTCCAGACCAAACCGCAGAAACGTGCGCTTCACGGATTCTGAATGATTTCATAGCCAGATGGGGATGTCCTCTATCCATACTTAGCGACCAAGGTCGTAACTACGAGAGCAGATTGTTCAAGGAACTGTGCCGAATGCTTGAAATTCGAAAGTTGCGCACAAGCCCAAGGAATCCCCGATGTAATGGCCAGTCGGAACGCTTTAATAAAACACTGGTGCGGATGATAAAGGCATTCCTAAGCGGTGAGCAGGATCAATGGGATCGTAACTTAGGTTGTCTCGCGGGCGCTTATCGTGCAACACCGAATGAATCAACTGGCCTGACACCCCAATCTTCTGACGATGGGGCGCGAAGTCAGACTACCCTCCGAGTTAGTATTTGGAAGCTCTACGATAATCGATGGTCAAGATATAACCTCCTATGGGGAATATGTGGACACACTGAGGTCAAGGATGCAACAAGCTCATAGCATAGCCCGTGACCATTTAGCTGTAGCGGCAAGGAGACACAAGGCCATGTATGACACTAAAGTATCGGTGAATAAATACGAAGCTGGCGATGCAGTATGGTGTCTAGCTGAGGCACGCAAGGTAGGGGTAGCTCCGAAGCTAGAACGGATATATGGTGGTCCTTATCTAGTCAAGCAAGCTATCGCAGGTGTGAATTTCATCCTGCAGTTAGATAAGCATGGACACGAGAAATTAGTTCATCATAACAAGCTGAAATCGTATGAGGGGGACAAGCCGCCCAAGTGGATAGAGCGGGCAAAGAGGAAATTAAAGAGGGAATAAACGGTAGAAGATATAATGACGACACGTGCGGTGACGACAAACTATGCATTTTTGTTATTTGTGACATGTATCAGTCATGTCAAACATGTATGTTTTGATTAATGTAATACAAATGTTACACACTTTTGATTTAAAAATTAACGGACTGGTATATATAAATGTTGCCGATGGCTGATGAGAGCACATAGCGTGTAAAAATGTGTATATACATTTGCATCGCAAATGTTTGATGTCAGCAGGGTGTTGGAGCAGCAAAAGTGTATAGAGGTTTGGTAACAGTATTTGCGCCAAACAGTCATTGTAAAGATAACAGCACACATTTGTAATGTATTACTATTTATAACTATGGTTCATTAATGTTGGGTGATACATATAGGTATATGTAGCTGTCAGCACAAAGTTCCGGGCACACTCTAGCAGAGGTTCCAGGGAAGAATACTATGACTAGAATTAGAGCGTAGAAAACAGAGGATAGGAAAAGGTGGTTAGAGAGTAGTGGAAAAGTATCGCACGGGTTAAGCAGAGGTTAAGAGAAAGGTTTGTCCACATGGTTGGTCGGGATCGAATCACTTTGGTGAGGGGCGATGAGCCGGTAAAGTATGGAACGATGCAGAAGTATGCGCATAGGACGGGTTTATAAGTCTAACACCGGAGAGTAAGAATTGTAGCGGTATCCAATGAAGGGATGCAGTAACTACACGGTGAAAAGGGGAAACTGACATATGTACGGGAAAGAGAAGCACACTTTGCCACAGAGGTGCGGTGGCAGTTCAGGAAACCGAACGCATAGGTTAACATAAGTCGACATGGGGTTTATTTGGGTTTTTATTCAGGATTGATATTTTTGTATCATTTCAGCCAACAGAAACGTCAGCAATAATGTCAAACGGTAGTTCATCCGCAGGCCACAGGCGAAAGGCATACCAGTGCCTGAAGTGCCTGCACAAGAACAACAAGGCGTTCATAGAAGCACGGTACCGGGTTTATGACCACTACTTGAGGGAGCATCTGAGCCTGGATGATGCGCCCTTCTACTGTAAATTGTGTCTTTTCCGGTCATTCAAGAGGGAGGAACTGGACAAGCATGTGACGGCGTATCAAAGGCACAGGCTTATATTGAGGGAAAAGGGTGTCGTGGATTCGCCTGACATGCTGGTGGAAAATCCGAGCCCTTACCGGATAACAGAGAGGGACATCGCCACGCTGTCTGGTGAGGAGAGCAGGATACACTGGGAGAGCAGAACACCTGCCAAGAAGGATGCATTACGAAGTGCCGTGGAGATGAACTTCCCGCAAGGTTTGGCGGAGGCAACATGTATTCCAGCTCGACCAGCGTCAGCCCTGAGCATCACATCACCATTGCCAGACCAGGCATTGATGCAACCCACAGTATCAGAGCCCATGGGACCGGTGATTTATCCTCCAGGTGTCCAGGGCATGTCGCCACTTCAGGATCTGGCTGCTCTGAGCCCGTCTATCCAGCAGGTTATAGACATATCACAGTATATTAATCCGCTACAACAGCTGGTGAACTTATTGGGAGCATCAACTGTTCCAGCAGCTGCAACGGAGGTGGTGGTTCCGGCTTCTACCAGGCAGCCCAATAGTTCAGTGCCGTATGTGAGTCATTATACAGCGCAACCGGCAACAGTTGCCCCCATTGTTGTTACAGTAGCAAGCACAGCTCCCAGCGTAGCATCCCATCTGGACTCGGAGAGGGGTGACTTCCTGAACTCCCTACCGACTAGAGAAGAGTGTCATGCCATCGGAAGGAAGTCCGCAACTCCCTCAGTAGCATCATCCTCCAGCAACACCAGCTCGGATTCGAGTGATGGCCAGGAGAGGGCAGAAGAGAGACATGGAGAGTTAATGAAATCCATCAAGGGACTGAACAACACAGTTCAGACAGTGCAGGCTATACTCACAAAGCAGTATGAAAGCACAGAGTACCTGGCCAGGTGTGTGCTGGAAATGAACAGTACACTGGCGAGAGCTCTACCAGTAGTAGTACCCCAGCCCCCATTCATTACCTCAGTACCCCCTCCCCATGTATGTCCCCCTGTTCCAGATTCACCAAGACAAATCCCAACCCAGACGACTTCAGACAGACAATATAACAGAGACAGGTCGCCCCTACAAAGGAATATTATGCACGGTGACTACCGCCGAAGAGACAAAGAAAACGTCAGACCACAGAAGCATAGCCCGGCATACAGGGATAGGGCACGAGACAGACGACGGGTCATGACACACAGACGTTAGGCTATATTTAGGTGTTACCTAGTTTTAAGCATTACATATGCCGGTATTTGTTATATTTTATATTTTTTATCTAAAGTAATTATCATAGCTATCACAGGACAGTTTTGACCTGGGCACAGAACTACTCCATTCAATTTCTTCGTCTTGCCAGATTATAAAGTTATAAGAATTATTACGGAACAGTTTTAATTAAATGTTTTTATTTTTACTTTATTTGACTACTAGTAATTAAGTGACACTAGCGGGTACACCCATGCCATTATTGAACTGGTGTAAGCCCACCTAGGCAGTATACGTTTTGCTTAAATAACTGTGTTATACGTATTTATGTTTATTCTAGTCAGTAAAATATTTGTCACGGCTTTATTACAGAAATCCTTGTGTTGTGCAATTAACTGATCTCAGTACCGTATATTTCCGACAATAAGTCGTATATGTATTTTCGTTTTATTTTTCACTAACATTAGGCAGAATGATAAAGTGATAGTGAGGGGAATATAATTTATGAGGTTGTTACAGTGTTGTTTGTTAACCAGTTGGAATTCTATGAATATTACGAGTTGCTGTTAAACTTTGCAATTATTATATATATTGTTAATGTGATAGAGAAAATTATACATTGGAACACAATGTGACTGTTGTTAAGGTGGTTCTAACGGAGGATTATCTCAGTACAGTGCTAAGGATATGTTAAAGAGGGACCTTTAACTAGTTAGCGGGGGGTAGTGTAATGCCCCAGGTTTATCAGTGACGTGTGACATACATGTACATTTTTGATTACATAATGTTGATGGCTATACACTTGTTTTACTCCAAGCTACGATGTGTCATCAATGTTTATTGCAGTACTTTGTTAGAGTATTGGTTTAAATCAGTTTTGCTAGCAATGATTACCTTTGGAAAGCATGTGTTTATCAGTTAATCCTTTAAATCCATGACAGAGTAAAACATGTGTATCCTACGGCAGCCATTTTTCGGAAGTACTTAGATAGAAATCGCATTGCATTGTGGGTAGTTTTAAACTAGCATTTCTCAGAGATTCTTATCAGAGTCAAACTTTAAATAGTATTTATACACTGGAAACAGTCCAGATTCTTATCACAAGGTAACATTAATACAATATAATGTTTATATATTAATCTCATTATACGATTGTTGAGGTTTTCATTCAGTTATATCATAGAAACAGTGTTTGGAACCAGGTAGCCATATTGTTGGCATGGATACAGCGCACAGTTACGAACGCGCGCTATTGTGCGCACTGTGTGCGCTTTTCTTGTGCAGTTTATGCTTAATAGAGCACAGCGTAGGTTGCGCGCTATTCGAGCGCACATAAATATTGGTGCGCTGCACAGTGTATTTGGTGCGCAGTATAAATAGGCTTGGGAGCGTTTCGCAGGAGGACTCTGAACTTTTATTTCTTAGGTATAAGACCTGTTTTTTGCTAGGTAAAAATTATTTTTGTTTCTTTAGAAATACTTACAATAATTATATTAGTAACATAGTACATGTTATAGAGTCTGTGCACAATATACCGCTGTTTTGGGGATATTGAGAGGCTAATAAGGTGCAAATGCAAGATATTTGTTAATGTGAAACTGACGATTGTTATCATTTCATGATAGTAAAACATTACTAGTCCGTCTTGGTGTGCAACCAAATTGTTCTAGCTGTTGAATAAATCTTGTTGAATCATTTAAATCTCTATTTCTCTTATTATCTCAGCAAACCTGTAGGGTGCTTCCTCTTGGATTAATCTTTTAGTCGGCCTTAATCAGAGTCCACTTTAGTTCATTTTTACTTTTGAAGCTGACAGACGGACCCCTATTTTTGTAAGCGATCTGAGTTGGCGTGAGTCGAGGGAATAGCACGCTACCAATTATATTTATGGTGGCAGCGGTGGGATCTTTGTTTACAACTTAGATCCAGAGATCGACACTCAGTCTCGCCTTTTATACTCAGCAAGATGTCGGATTCAGAAACAGAGCAGGAAAATGAGGTGTCTTTCAGTAGAACAGAAGTTACAGTACATCAAGAAGGGTCCTTCACTCAACAAGAACAGGGAGGTACCTACCCAATGAATAGACAGCAAATTGTAACCAGATCATCAGAAGGAGAGCTTGACACCGAGTGTGAAACAGGGAGTCAACCTGCAAGCCGTAGCTCCAACAGTTCGGACAAATGGACGAAGGATGCTCTCCAAGACATGGTCAACATGCAAAGTAATATATCAGAAGCCTTGCAAAGCCTAACAGTACTGTTAACACATATGCACCAGAAAGACAAAGAGTCACAGAGTTCCAGTTTAGAACCAGAAATAAATAATAACAATTACAGTATTTCCGACAGAAGACAAGGTGGGTCATTTCCTAGTCTTAGAAATAGCCACGAGCCACATGATCAGTACGCAACAACTGAACATGAGAATCAGCATGCTTACAGAAGGTCACTTCAAAGGCCCAGAAGTAACCATGATGTACGTCACTGCAACACAAACATTAAGATCCCAGCATTCACAGGCAAGGATGAATGGAAAGTTTGGATCAACAGATTTGAAACGATAGCAGAGAGGAAAAACTGGGATGATGATGAAAAATTAGACAATTTACTGCCACAACTGCAAGGTAGTGCAGGTGAATTTGTGTTCACTCAACTGAATCGTGAGACGTTGAGAAACTACAAGGAACTGGCAGGTGAATTAAATAACAGGTTCAGAGTAATTGAGACCCCACAAACATATGCAGCTAAGTTCAGCAGAAGAGACCAGAAAATCAGTGAAACGGTGGAAGAATACGCAGCTGAGCTTAAGCGACTCTACGACAAAGCGCACACCAGGCGCGACAGTAGAACAAGAAGTGAGGACCTAGTGCGAAGATTTTTGGATGGTCTGAGAGATGAAGAACTAAGGTGGGAAGTTGAATACATAAAGGAGCCTGAGGACATTGACGAAGCAGTATATCATGTAGTAAACTATATACAAACTAGAAATAGACATATGGGCGCATCAAATCTCGAGAAGAGAAGAAAATTTGTTCGTAGGACTAATTCATTTTTGCACAAAGATGAAACTTCTGATAGCGGTGAAAGTGAGAACGATATTGTAGGAACTGGTGAGCATGTGTACCGGGTCCCAGTAAAGGGTTTTGGCGATAAAAGCAAACAAGACGATAAAATATCACCAATCCAAGATAACACTACGGTGAAAGGAATTGCATGTAACACAAGTAGTACAAGTAAATTACCCAGCAAGGATACAGAAATACTGCAGCAAGTGTTGGACAAGTTAAACGAGATCACCCAAAACACACAAACTGACCAAGGCACGAGGAGAAAGATTATACGGTGTTATTCCTGTAATCAAGAAAACCATTTTGCACGTGACTGCCCACTGAAGGAACGGAGATTCCAGCGTGGCGCATACAACAATCAAGCAGCACAGTTACATGACCACACTCCAAATGGCCACCAATTAAATGCCAATGCACCGGTATA
>CM026404.1:6108204-6138286 GCA_014843695.1 Archivesica marissinica
CAGGATCATCGTGGCCATCGTCCTACCGCAGTGAGCTATCCAGAATCATCGTGGCCATCTTCCTACTGAGGTGAGCTATCTAGGATCATCGTGGCCATCTTCCTACTGAGTTGAGCTATCCAGGATCATCGTGGCCATCTTCCTACCGCAGTGAGCTATCCAGGATCATCGTGGCCATCTTCCTACTGAGGTGAGCTATCCAGGATCATCGTGGCCATCTTCCTACTGAGGTGAGCTATCCAGGATCATTGTGACCATCTTCCTGCTGAGTTGAGCTATCCAGGATAATTGTGGCCATCTTCCTACTGAGGTGAGCTAGCCAGGATCATTGTGGCCATCTTCCTACTGAGGTGAGCTAGCCAGGATCATCGTGGCCATCTTCCTACTGAGGTGAGCTAGCCAGGATCATTGTGGCCATCTTCCTACTGAGGTGAGCTAGCCAGGATCATTGTGGCCATCTTCCTACTGAGGTGAGCTAGCCAGGATCATTGTGGCCATCTTCCTACTGAGGTGAGCTAGCCAGGATCATTGTGGCCATCTTCCTACTGAGGTGAGCTAGCCAGGATCATCGTGGCCATCTTCCTACTGAGGTGAGCTAGCCAGGATCATTGTGGCCATCTTCCTACTGAGGTGAGCTAGCCAGGATCATTGTGGCCATCTTCCTACTGAGGTGAGCTATCCAGGATCATCGTGGCCATCTTCTTGTTGAATGAAGAAGAACAGTAAATAAAGTTTAAACTAAATTGAATGGATTTTAAAATATCTGTGCATCAATATTCATCCAATTCAGCCAATGAGAAGAAAGCAAAACCTTCAATGTTACAAATCAACAAAGTATAGCATGTTTCATATGAGAACATTCTGACAGTGGTTTAACCCTTTCAACCCCACATGCCTCTAAATAGGCTTATGAAAAGTGTAGATCCAGATGAGCCGGCTCGTGACGAGCCGTCTCATCAGGATCTGCACTTTTTTGCCAGTAATAATTATTACTATTTTTAGATAAAATTACCCATTTTGATAAATGAACTGGTCCAAAGGTAATTTTCTTATTAATTTATTGGTCTGAAAATATCACGCACCAGTCCATGTCAGTTACTTGGTGTTGAATGGGTTAAATATCATGCACCAGTCCATGTGAGTTACTTGGTGTTGAATGGGTTAAATATCACGCACCAGTCCATGTGAGTTACTTGGTGTTGAATGGGTTAAATATCACGCACCAGTCCATGTGAGTTACTTGGTGTTGAATGGGTTAAATATCACGCACCAGTCCATGTGAGTTACTTGGTGTTGAATGGGTTAAATATCACGCACCAGTCCATGTGAGTTACTTGGGGTTGAATGGGTTAAATATCACGCACCAGTCCATGTGAGTTACTTGGTGTTGAATGGGTTAAATATCACGCACCAGTCCATGTCAGTTACTTGGTGTTGAATGGGTTAAATATCATGTACCAGTCCATGTGAGTTACTTGGTGTGGAATGGGTTAAATATCACGCACCAGTCCATGTGAGTTACTTGGTGTTGAATGGGTTAAATATCACGCACCAGTCCATGTGAGTTACTTGGTGTTGAATGGGTTAAATATCACGCACCAGTCCATGTGAGTTACTTGGGGTTGAATGGGTTAAATATCACGCACCAGTCCATGTGAGTTACTTGGTGTTGAATGGGTTAAATATCACGCACCAGTCCATGTCAGTTACTTGGTGTTGAATGGGTTAAATATCATGTACCAGTCCATGTGAGTTACTTGGTGTGGAATGGGTTAAATATCACGCACCAGTCCATGTGAGTTACTTGGTGTTGAATGGGTTAAATATCACGCACCAGTCCATGTGAGTTACTTGGTGTTGAATGGGTTAAATATCACGCACCAGTCCATGTCAGTTACTTGGGGTTGAATGGGTTAAATATCACGCACCAGTCCATGTCAGTTACTTGGTGTTGAATGGGTTAAATATCACGCACCAGTCCATGTCAGTTACTTGGGGTTGAATGGGTTAAATATCACGCACCAGTCCATGTCAGTTACTTGGGGTTGAAAGGGTTAAATATCACGCACCAGTCCATGTCAGTTACTTGGGGTTGAAAGGGTTAAATATCACGCACCAGTCCATGTCAGTTACTTGGGGTTGAATGGGTTAAATATCACGCACCAGTCCATGTCAGTTACTTGGGGTTGAATGGGTTAAACATCACGCACCAGTCCATGTCAGTTACTTGTGGTTGAATGGGTTAAGTTCAATGTGGGAATCTTTATTCTTGTGTTGACATTTTGATAATGTCTTGCTTTCATTTATATTGTTATGCAGGCATTAGGTGACAAATAGGCCCATCGGGCCGGGTGCATCTTAAAGTCGTGTAAATATTTTGTATTGAATGTTTATGTTTGCATATGTCACTTTAACCCATTCTACACCAAGTAACTGACATGGACTGGTCCATGGTATTTTGAGACCAATACATTAATTATAAGAATATTACATTTGGACCAGTTCATTTATCAAAATGGGTAATTTTGTTTAAAAATAGTAATATTACTGGCAAAAAGTGCAGATCCTGATGAGACGGCTCGTCACAAGCCGGCTTATCTGGATCTACACATTTTGTAAGCCTATTTTGAGGTATGTGGTGTTGAAAGGGTTAATACAAAACTTACTTATATTGAGCATGTAACCGTTGTGTGTGTTTTACGTTTATTTATCGCCGTATCGGTTGCCCATATGAGCAACACATGACGAGATTAGTCTTCTTCTTCTCTGTTAATGGCTAACAGTCAATAATTGAGCTATTATGGCCATGCGTGGGGGGTTAGAAAAGTGAGCTACCAGGTCTCCTCAGCTACTATAATTCCACCAAAGAGGACACTGGTAGTGTGATAAAAAAAGGTGCAAAAACCTAACACGTTAAACCTTAAAAGCCTTAAGCCTACAATATGTACATATACTAGAAGTGTGCAAAGAGAGGTTAGTAGTTGTTAAGAACAAGATAAAAACAAGTGTGTTCTGTTATGGCTTCATCATCGATGCAGCCAGCGCTGACTTAAATCCTGCGATAGAGTCAGCACTGACTACATGAGATGGCAGTATGTTCCATTGAACAACTGTTCTCGGAAAGTATGAGCACTTGAAATAGTCAACTGTTGTGAATGGAATGTGATATACCAAATGATGGTAATGTCGTGACTGTCTGCTGTAAGGTGTGAGATATTGTGATGGATTGACAGCCACGTGATTATTTACCATTTTATAGAGCCGGTTTGTTTTTCGTCTACTTTCTAAGGAGTTCCATTTCAGATCATTCATTATGACTGTGCTAGTCATAGTATGTTCCATACTCCCATAAAGCGTTATCCAGTGATCCTGTGTACTGGCCTGCAGTATGAACAATGTATCCTAGTATAGTTGATTAGCTAATATATGTCGAACAACAAACTCGTGCATATAAACAATATTTATTAAATAAATCTGTACTACAATGTACATGCATTTATTATAAAAAACCCTTGAAATCAACAAAAATATGAAACAGAATAGTAGATATACAGTCAAACCTATGTTAAGCAGCCAGCCAATGGACTCACAGAAAGTGGCTGCTTAGCACATGTGGCTGCTTAGAAGTCAAATGTATAATAAATCAACATATCTGGAAACTGGCTGCTTATTACAAGTTGGCTGCTTAATAGAGGCGACAACTAACAACTAACTGTATATCATAGAACATATAATTTTTAATGGAAATGTCTATGTGGCCATAAATTAATTAACAAAAATATGTGTTGATAACATTTCAATTGCATTCTTTAAAGCGACACTACATCGATGAAAACGCAAATTTCTACAGAATGTATTTTCCTATTATAATGTATAATTGTTTTCCGAATATTTACCTCAAAAACTGAGTATATGACGTTTGTTGACATAACAAAATAATGTAAATAGGGTCAGCATCCATGCGTAATGCAATGTGTGTATCTTGAATAACACGATTGATGGTACAGATTTACCGTTATATATTACCCTTTATGCATGTGCATATTTATTTATTAGACTAATACGATTTAAAATATCTCTAAATGACAGTAGCACGCACTTGGTATAGACTCCAATAATAAATAAACATCAATTCAGGAGAGTAGCTGACCGTTATTATATAAAAACCTACTTTCACTTTTGAGAGTTTGTATACCACAAAACACTTTATGTATAGAAAGTTATTGTTCGAATTATTTCTGAAGAATTTATAGTAGCAATGCTATTTATACGTAAAAAACATTTTTGGGGCTTTTTGCGATGCAATGTTACTTTAAGACCTGCATTATAATTACAAATGTATAATATATTCATATTATGTAACACTGTTTTGGCAGAATTAATATAAAAAAGAATAACAAAATACTACATGTACTTGCAATAACAAAATGTATGTATTGTTCACTCGTCATCGGCAGGCCCAGCCCATAGGTGCATGCTTCTGTCAATAAAAAAAATATACCCCTCTACCTTTCCCACAAGGTACCGTATCTAATTCTGTTAAATCAAAAGAGGGTATTTTTTATTGACTGGAACAAGCGCCTATGGTCCAGCCAGAGGCAATGACTTTAGTTGACTGGGAAAGCAATAGTGGGTGAGGAGATGCACACAAACTCCTGTGGAGTCCTCGATTGCATGTGTGTGCATGTGATGTCTGACAAATGGTGAAATGGACACCAAACAGTATTGTATAGTATTTTAAGACAACCACAGCAATTATATATATAGTTTCTTAATGTCGTATTTCTGTTCAGACACAGGAAAATTGCACTGTATGCGATGGAGTGTCCAGATTGGTATGCCCGCAATTTTAATAAAACGTACTAACAGTGATCTACAATAATTTATTTGCTATTTTGATTTATTCTGGAGCTTCGGAGAGGAGCATGACGAGACAAAGACTATACTAGTCAAGGTTAGACATTTTTACACAAGCCCGTTAAGAATATTTTGGCAGTAAATACATCCCATAATTCTGCACGATTCCAGTTTGATTCGGATTTATGATGTGTCTCCAGTATGTAAGGGTAATGTGTCTCCAGTATGTAAGGGTAATGTGTCTCCAGTATGTAAGGGTAATGTGTCTCCAGTATGTAAGGGTAATGTGTCTCCAGTATGTAAGGGTAATGTGTCTCCAGTATGCACAGGTAATATGTCTTCAGTATGCACGGGTAATGTGTCTCCAGTATGTAAGGGTAATGTGTCTCCAGTATGTAAGGGTAATCTGTCTCCAGTATGTAAGGGTAATCTGTCTCCAGTATGTAAGGGTAATCTGTCTCCAGTATGTAAGGGTAATCTGTCTCCAGTATGTAAGAGTAATGTGTCTTCAGTATGTAAGGGTAATGTGTCTCCAGTATGTAAGGGTAATCTGTGTCCAGTATGCACAGGTAATCTGTCTCCAGTATGTAAGGGTAATGTGTCTCCAGTATGCACAGGTAATCTATGTCAAGTATGCACGGGTAATCTGTCTCCAGTATGCACAGGTAATATATGTCAAGTATGCACGGGTAATCTGTCTCCAGTATGCACAGGTAATCTGTCTCCAGTATGCACGGGTAATCTGTCTCCAGTATGCACAGGTAATCTATGTCCAGTATGCACGGGTAATCTGTCTCCAGTATGCACAGGTAATCTGTCTCCAGTATGTAAACACCTGCTCATCATCTTGCAGCTAGATACTTCCTCCCTGAAAATAATATAGACTTGCTGTTTATGGTTGTAATATACCTAAATAAGCAGTATTGTTATCTTATAATGCTTCAATGTAATCGCTCGCTTCTCACCAATACAACCCGGGTTCGATCCTCAGACCGGGAAGTATGTGAGATGGTACGGTGGTCACCAGATCGGACAGGTGTATTTTCTCCGGGTACTCTGGTTTCCTCCCACACGAATGGCCACATTTCATCCGCGCTAACGAGAGTGATTAATATAAATTGTTAGAACTTGTTTCGCAATCGTTGTAAAATATATAAAGTTTTAAAAAAAAAATGCATCCGATGTCAAATGTAGTGCCAACACTAATATAGTTCATTATTCGTTTTGGTAAAAATGCATTTTCATGACAGGCAGTGTATAGTTTTTGTGTTTTTTGAGAAATTATGTAACTTGAGAAGAATTCACACTAGCTGATGTGTAGAAAAGATGTGATAAAAGAATTCAGGCCATTGCAAACTGAAGGTTGGTATACTGTATTATTTGGCGGAGGAATACAGTGTGTAAACACAGTGACGTTATTCACAGGTGAGCACTGCAAATCATTACTTGTAGGATATTTTTGCTGTTTTCCAGTTTGATTTGAATACCTCTTCACAGTGGATGTGGTATTAGAATAAATGAAAGATTGGAACTATAAATGAACAGTATTATATTTACAACCTTATGGCTTGCTTTTGGAGGGAAGGGGGAATTAATGTTGCACCAACAACTTCTGGTTAGTCTATTGGTGGAGGATACCTCATTGACAGTATTTCAGATGTATGTGGGTACCTGGGTTAACCACCAACCTTCTACAAGTGAGTAGGATTGTTTCAACACATGACTGAATTCAACTTCTCTAGTGGGGTTCGAACCTACAGCTAGGAGGGGCTAGGGATTTGAGTCCTTTGTCGCATAGACCCCTATTGAATTGAAACTGTGAGGGGATGAACGTGTTCCCCTGATAGTTAGAATAGTTATTATGTTGTGTTACTTATATCATTATGTCAATGTATCTCAATCCTTTCAACACCACAGTCCTCTAAATAGGCTTACAAAAAGTGTAGATCCAGATGAGCCGGCTCGTTAACAAGCCGTCTCATCAGGATCTGCACTGTTTGCCAGTAATATACTATTTTTACACAAAATTACCCATTTTGATAAATGAACTGGTCCAAAGGTAATTTTCTTATTAATTTATTGGTCTGAAAATATCATGCACCAGTCCATGTCAGTTACTTGGTGTTGAATGGGTGCACCAGTCCATGTCAGTTACTTGGTGTTGAATGGGTTAATTATGCAGAAGAAGTTCTTAAAGAAGGAAGAATGTTAGTTTAATGTATACACTTGTGTAAACAGCTGTACCTGTCATAGTCTCCGGCATTATAAAATCCTCCATCGCAGTGCTTCTGTAGTTATTTCCTACAATAGATAACAATGATTATAAACTTACTGTGTGTGTTTTACGTTTATTTATTGTCGCTACCGGTTGCCCATATGAGCGACGCCTCCTGAAGAGATTAGTCATTTTAGATTTGGAGGATAGTGCAATGATACAGACAGAGACCCATTCCAGAGTCTCCTCTGCTTCTTTTACGTGCACGGTGTAAAGCACCGACACGAGACCTCGGTTTAACGTCCCATCTGAAAGACTGTTAATTGTATTAGGGTCAGACGGGGGATCGAATCTGCGATCCCTGGATTACCAGTCCAGCGTGTTACCACTGGACTACAGATCCGTCTTACGTTCCGCCATTGTCATAAAATAAGCGTGCATGAATGACTTCCTCTATCCAGCATAGCCACACTCCGTGCTGTCATGGTTACTGTGTCCGTCGTGTAACCAAGGGGTTGTGAGTCTGAGTCCCGTCAGAATCACGATAGTCATATCCTTAGGCAACACACTTTGCCTCTCCCATGTGGTGACCACTTTTCCTCTCCCATGTGGTGACCACTTTGCCTCTCCCATGTGGTGACCACTTTGCCTCTCCCATGTGGTGACCACTTTGCCTCTCCCATGTGGTGACCACTTTGCCTCTCCCATGTGGCGACCGCTTTGCCGCTCCCATGTGGCGACCACTTTGCCTCTCCCATGTGGCGACCGCTTTGCCTCTCCCACGTGGCGACCGCTTTGCCTCTCCCATGTGGTGACCACTTTGCCTCTCCCATGTGGTGACCACTTTGCCTCTCCCATGTGGTGACCACTTTGCCTCTCCCATGTGGTGACCACCTTGCCTCTCCCACGTGGCGACCGCTTTGCCGCTCCCATGTGGCGACCACTTTGCCTCTCCCATGTGGCGACCACTATTCCTCTCCCATGTGGTGACCACTTTGCCTCTCCCATGTGGTGACCACTTTGCCTCTCCCATGTGGTGACCACTTTGCCTCTCCCATGTGGTGACCACTTTGCCTCTCCCATGTGGTGACCACTTTGCCTCTCCCACGTGGCGACCACTTTGCCGCTCCCATGTGGCGACCACTTTGCCTCTCCCATGTGGCGACCGCTTTGCCTCTCCCACGTGGCGACCGCTTTGCCTCTCCCACGTGGCGACCGCTTTGCCTCTCCCACGTGGCGACCGCTTTGCCTCTCCCACGTGGCGACCGCTTTGCCTCTCCCACGTGGCGACCACTTTGCCTCTCCCATGTGGCGACCGCTTTGCCTCTCCCACGTGGCGACCGCTTTGCCTCTCCCATGCGGCGACCACTTTTCCTCCCCCATGCGGCAACACACTTTGCCTCTCCCACGTGGTGACAACTATACCTCTCCCATGTGGTGATAACTTTGCCTCTCCCATGTGGCGACCACTTTGCCTCTCCCATGTGGCGACCACTTTTCCTCCCCCATGCGGCGACCACTTTTCCTCCACCATGTGGCGACCACTTTGCCTCTCCCACGTGGCGACCGCTTTGCCTCTCCCATGTGGCGACCACTTTGCCTCTCCCATGCGGCAACACACTTTGCCTCTCCCACGTGGCGACCACTATACCTCTCCCATGTGGTGATAACTTTGCCTCTCCCATGTGGCGACCACTTTGCCTCTCCCATGCAGCGACCACTCTCAGCGATTGATCTAATGTTGTAAAAACTTGTTTCACAAACAAGCTATAATAAATATGTATAGTTTAGTTTATACAAATTTATTTTAGCTCGATTGCGAAACAAGTTATTTCAACTTATATAAATCACTCTCGAGACCTCATTCCTGATGGAATCCATCGTCACGAGGGAGAGAGAAGAGGCAATGTGGAATTTAAATGCATTGTCTAAGGGCACACTCGTAACGGCTCCAGTGGGGCTCGAACTCCGGACCTTTCGCACCTGGAGCAAACGCCTATCACGACTTCCACATATGTATAGAAGAGGTCGTGTAATCCCAAAGTGGTCATACCATGGATAGAGATTCACAACTGGTCATACCATGGGTGGAGATTCACAACTGGTCATGCCATGTATAGAGATTCCCAACTGGTCATACCATGGATAGAGATTCACAACTGGTCATACCATGGGTGGAGATTCACAACTGGTCATGCCATGTATAGAGATTCACAACTGGTCATACCATGTATATAGATTCACAACTGGTCATGCCATGTATAGAGATTCACAACTGGTCATGCCATGTATAGAGATTCACAACTGGTCATGCCATGGATAGAGATTCACAACTGGTCATGCCATGTATAGAGATTCACAACTGGTCATGCCATGTATAGAGATTCCCAACTGGTCATGCCATGTATAGAGATTCACAACTGGTCATGCCATGTATAGAGATTCCCAACTGGTCATACCATGTATAGAGATTCACAACTGGTCATGCCATGTATAGAGATTCACAACTGGTCATGCCATGTATAGAGATTCACAACTGGTCATGCCATGTATAGAGATTCACAACTGGTCATACCATGTATAGAGATTCACAACTGGCCATGCCATGTATAGAGATTCACAACTGGTCATGTCATGGATAGAGATTCACAACTTGTCATACCATGGATAGAGATTCACAACTGGTCATGCCATGTATAGAGATTCACAACTGGTCATGCCATGGATATAGATTCACAACTGGTCATGCCATGGATAGAGATTCACAACTGGTCATGCCATGTATAGAGATTCACAACTGGTCATGTCATGGATAGAGATTCACAACTTGTCATGTCATGGATAGAGATTCACAACTTGTCATACCATGTAATCTATTGTGGTATGTTGATTGTCCCCCACCCACCCCAACAAGTCATAAGAAAAGAAGTCGCCTTACTCAAAATATTTTATTGCCAAAACTTACAAATTTATATGCAATACGGTAAAGGTACTTGGCAATTATCTACTTAAGCATACTATATTCACTTGTGTCGCTGGAGGAAACACAATACCTACTTTAAGCTTAGCCTAGAAGATATGAGGACTTACTTTCTCCTTGACGTATCTGTGTGGAAGATATGTTACTTACTCCCTGACGTATCTGTGTGGAAGAAATGTTACTTACTCTCCGACGTATCTGTGTGGAAGGATTGTTGCTTACTCCCCGATGTATCTGTGTGGAAGGATTGTTACTTACTCCCCGACGTATCTGTGTGGAAGAAATGTTACTTACTCCCCGACGTATCTGTATGGAAGAAATGTTACTTACTCCCCGACGTATCTGTGTGGAAGAAATGTTACTTACTCCCTGACGTATCTGTATGGAAGAAATGTTACTTACTCCCCGACGTATCTGTGTGGAAGATATGTTTCTTACTCCCTGACGTATCTGTATGGAAGAAATGTTACTTACTCCCCGACGTATCTGTGTTGAAGAAATATTACTTACTCCCCGACGTATCTGTGTGGAAGAAATGTTACTTACTTACTCCCCGATGTATCTGTGTGGAAGGAATGTTACTTACTCCCCGACGTATCTGTGTGGAAGAAATGTTACTTACTCCCAGACGTATCTGTGTGGAAGAAATGTTACTTACTCCCCGACGTATCTGTGTGGAAAAAATGTTACTTACTCCCCGACGTATCTGTGTGGAAGAAATGTTACTTACTCCCCGACGTATCTGTGTGGAAGACATGTTACTTACTCCCTGACGTATCTGTGTGGAAGAAATGTTACTTACTCCCTGACGTATCTGTGTGGAAGAAATGGGAATCTGATATCTCCTTCCCTGTTATTTTGTCGTATTTGTCAATTATCCGGAGCTGGTCTTCAGTTAATCTGCAAGGTACAATGGAAGAAGTAGTGAGCAGATGATAGGATTAGTAGAAACATAATCAAGAACTGTATGGAAGTGGCAATGTTAGATCCATAAACCCAGCCTGTAATTTCTCTGTATACCACGTCAGTTCATAACTTCACACCCACTCATGTCACAATAATGTGTTCTATACGGCAGTAGTAAAATTGCCATGATGGATATATGGTTATATCATCGTCGACTATAGTGATATTATAATAACGACTTATGTAAGGTCACCCATTTCGAGATTACTCAAGTTAGTTTATACAAATTTATTTTAGCTCGATTGCGAAACAAGTTCTTACAACTTATATTAATCACTCTCGAGACCTCATTCCTGATGGAATCCATCGCCACGAGAGAGTGAGAAGAGGCAACGTGGAATTTAAATGCCTTGCCTAAGAGCACAATCGTTACGATTACGTCCAGATTACTCAAGTTGAGGAATGAAGAAGAAGCTATTACTGTACAAGATGACCATCATAAATTCTAAGACGGTTCTGATCATGTAATTGTATTTGCTCCAAACCCACCGGTACATCAACCTTCAATGCACTTGAAAATATACATTATTATTTTGACTAGGAAAATAGGATACTCCTCTTGACTCTCTCCGTAACCCCACTATCTCCGTAACCCCGCTATCTCCGTAATCTCGCTATCTCCGTAATCTCGCTATCTTCGTAATCCCACTTATCTCCATAACCCCGCTTATCTCCGTAACCCCGCTTATCTCTGTAACCCGCTATCTCCTTTACCCCGCTAACACCGTAACCCCGCTATCTCCGTAACACCGCTACCTCCGTAATCCCGCTATCTCCGTAACACCGCTACCTTCGTAATCCCGCTATCTCCGTAACACCGCTACCTTCGTAATCCCGCTACCTCCGTAATCCCGCTATCTCCGTAACACCGCTACCTTCGTAATCCCGCTATCTCCGTAACACCGCTACCTCCGTAATCCCGCTATCTCCGTAACACCGCTATCTCCGTAACCCTGCTTATCTCGATAAACAATAATAATAGCAAAGAAGTGAATGTGTATAAATTCGTCATTATAAATTTGCTACAGAAACATTTAGTCTTTCTAAGCAGGATTATGACATTTAACCCATTCAACCCCAAGTAACTGACATGAACCACAGGGTGCTGAATCCCTGTGACATGGACTGGCGCATGATATTTTTAGACGAATAAATTAATAAGAAAATTACATTTGGACCGGTTTATTTATCAAAATGGGTAATTTTAACTAAAAATAGTAATAATTATTACTGGCAAAAAGTGCAGATCCTGATGAGATGGCTTGTCTTTTTAGAGCCCTGTAGTGTTGAAAGAGTTAATATTTAAAAAAATGTACCCAGTCAGTGATAATTGCATCGTTATTAACTTATTATATACTACTATTATACAACAAGTTCAATATTAAACGTTTCAAACACTTACGATCTTGTCATGAGTGGGCCATAGTCCTTTTTCATGATTGACATTGCGTTAACCAGTTCTGGAGTGGGTTCTTTGTACGCCATTCTTGCTGGAAGGCCCTCACGAGTGTTAGTGATGAAGGGGTCTGCAGCTTGTAGGTCTAGAATGTTCTCGCTGTGTGCTAAATGGAGCGCTTTCCTTGGTGCAACAATCTCAGTTGTACCTGGAAGTAGGCACGTTTAAGTAGTACAGTTAACCCTGTCTTAAGCATCCAGCCAAGGGATTCACATAATGTGGCTGCTTAGTTGTACCTGGAAGTAGGCACGTTTAAGTAGTACAGTTAAACCTGTCTTATGCATCCAGCCACGGGATTCACAGAATGTGGCTGCTTAGTTGTACCTGGAAGTAGGCACGTTTAAGTAGTACAGTTAAACCTGTCTTAAGCAACCAGCCAAGGGATTCACAGAATGTGGCTGCTTAGTTGTACCTTGAAGTATGCACGTTTAAGTAGTACAGTTAAACCTGTCTTAAGCAACCAGCCAAGGGGTTCACAGAATGTGGCTGCTTAGTTGTACCTGGAAGTAGGCACGTTTAAGTAGTACAGTTAAACCTGTCTTAAGCAACCAGCCAAGGGGTTCACAGAATGTGGCTGCTTAGTTGTACCTGGAAGTAGGCATGTTTAAGTAGTACAGTTAAACCTGTCTTAAGCAACCAGCCACGGGATTCACAGAATGTGGCTGCTTAGTTGTACCTGGAAGTAGGCACGTTTAAGTAGTACAGTTAAACCTGTCTTAAGCAACCAGCCAAGGGATTCACAGAATGTGGCTGCTTAGTTGTACCTGGAAGTAGGCACGTTTAAGTAGTACAGTTAAACCTGTCTTAAGCAACCAGCCAAGCGATTCACAGAATGTGGCTGCTTAGCACAGGTGGCTGCCTAATAGAGGTCAATTGTATAGTAAAACAACATATTGGGAATCTTAAAACTGGCTGCTTAATACAGGTTGGTTGCTTAATAGAGGTGACCACTAACACAGGTTTGACTCTACATACATTTACAACTGGTATTCTGTCACCATGATGCTCACACATTTATTGCAAGCCGCTGGCAGGCTAACTGTTACCATAGTTATTTTAATTTCAAGCTATGCATCAAAACAATTTTTAAACGATGATGAGCGACCATGTACCTGTTCGGCATTTATATTTCTTTGTTCTAGAAGCATGAACATCGAATAACGTGTCGGGTGTCCCATGTGATAAGCCGGGGGCATCATGCAAGGTGCCGGGTTCCTCCATGTGATAACCCGGAGCATTAATTAAGTACGGTGTCGCCCCCCCCATCTCATCACCCGGGATCAGGTAAGGAGCTGGATGCCCCATTTGAGCTAAATACATACCTGCTGCAGGTATTTCCAAGTCACTTTTTTCATCACCCCTAAATTTCATTGTTGTTTCCGAGGAGAAATCGAACGGTGCGTATCCTACAATAAAATGTGTGCTGCGTCCGTCAGTCAGACGACCTTTGCTCTCCTTGTGTCTATTAGTGCGAAGTTTTCCCGCGCTTTTACCTCGTGTGAACATTCCAGTAAAATTATGCTGAAATCAGAATGTTTATAGATCGAATTATTACATTTAACAGAAAATAAACCAAAATAAAATAAATGAGCATTTATTTCGTGCTTAGACTAAGTCAGGTTTCCATAGGCCATGCCCCACACTCCACCCCGCCGAGGCATTTTGTCAAGGACCCCCCGGGCCCCGATACTGTAGTTAAGCTAAACGAGTCTGTCTCTTGTACTTGAAAGCAGGATGAGGCTTAAGTTATATTGATTAATATCGTGATATTATTGTTCAGGGCATGGGTTCAACATACCCGTAAGTAACTTAGCAACAATATATTATTAAATGTGTTACGAACAGAGTTATGTTATATGTTATATTTCGGGTTTTACGCCTGCATCAGCACCATATCGGGCTATATCGCCGGCGGGCAGTTTACCTAACAACACCTTTCCTGGGCAGGCTCCAGCGGTTAACCAGTACTTGGGTGCACCAACCTCCGTAAGAAACTGCCAACTTTTTCATATAAATGAGACACGGCCTGAGCGGGGCTCGAACCTGTGACCATCAATGATGATAGGTTACAGTGGTATACAAGTCAGCGACCTTAACCACTCGACCACGGAGGCGAACAGAGTACAGAATAAAACATATAATTGTGGCTGAAATAAAAACATGGGGTATCAATTTAATATAGCTAATTATTAATAGCAAAATAGGAAAACATGAACGATAAGTTACCGCAGCTTCAGATGTATGTTTCGGTGGTGCTGGGTAGGGTAGTGCGTCATCCGTCTGCAGGTAATCAACGTACACATCGTGTCTATCAGCAATCTTTGCTGGCCGGTAGTCCTTGGGAGGTCGCTTGTAATCAGAGTGATTTACTGCAAGGGGAGATAACATGTTCTGTGATTTACTCCAAGGGGGAGGTAATAACATGTTCTGTGATTTACTGCAAGGAGAGACAATAGCATGTTCTGTAATTTACTACAAGGGATAATAATAGCATGTTCTGTGATTTACTGCAAGGGGAGATACTATCAAGTTCTGTGATTTACTGCAATGGGAGACAATATTAATGTGTTGTGATTTACTGCAAAGGGAGACAATATCATGTTCTGTGATTTACTACAAGGGAAGATACTAGCATATTCTGTGATTTACTGCAAGGAGAGATAATAGCTTACTGCAAGGGGAGATAATAGCATGTTCTGTGATTACTGCAATGGGAGATAATAGCATATTCTGTGATTTACTACAAGGAGAGATAATAGCATGCTCTGTGATTACTGCAAGGGGGATAATAGCATATTCTGTGAATTACTGCAAGGGAGATAATAGTATGTTGTGTGATTTACTACAAGGGGAGATAATAGCATGTTCTGTGAATTACTGCAAGGGAGATAATAGTATGTTGTGTGATTTACTACAAGGGGAGATAATAGCATGTTCTGTGATTACTGCAAGAGGAGATAATATCATGTTCTGTGATTTACTACAAGGGGAGATAATAGCATGTTCTGTGATTACTGCAAGAGGAGATAATATCATGTTCTGTGAGTTACTACAAGGGGAGATAATAGCATATTCTGTGATTTACTACAAGGCGAGATTATAGCATGCTCTGTGATTTACTGCAAGGGAGATAATATTATGTTGTGTGATTTACTACAAGGGGAGATAATATCATGTTCTGTGATTACTGCAAGAGGAGATAATAGCGTGTGTGTGTGTGTGTGTGTGTGTGTGTGTGTGTGTGTGCGTGTGCGTGTGCGTGTGCGTGTGCGTGTGCGTGCGCGTGCGCGTGCGCGTGTGAGAGAGAGAGAGAGAGAGAGAGAGAGAGGGAGAGAGAGAGAGAGCTCGAGCTCAAAGGAATGGCAAAAAGTGGTCTTTATTGACATGTGGACTCTAATAACAGGTTTAAATGTATTGTTACTGACTTACTGGGAGATCATTCTGGTTGTCTTTAGAGAAGGTATTTAATCCTTTTAATACACACAAATGTTTAATAGGTGATATTTATTCGTTGGTAAAGGACACAGATTTCCACTGTATTAACATAGGAAACTTACGCGATTTCTGTCTGTCTAGTTGATGCTGCGCTAGATCGAAGCTAAATATAACACTGCCTGTATCCTGTCTGTTCAAGTTCATCTCTAGTGCAGATTGACCCATTGAATTCTGAGAAAAGCAAGACCAAATAAATGTCACACAATGTACTTTGTAAGCTAGTATTATACTGTTTAATTTGAATAGTAACTGCATATTGGCTTAAATTAATATTTTGGGCCAATAAATATAAGTATTGTAGCAGACGAACCTTGCTACTTTTGAAAGCTATGATAGACGCTTAACATAAAACCAAACAAAACATTACGTTTCAAATATTATCTGGACCCATCACAACATTCCTGGTGATATCGGAGCAATCAGAACATATCAAGCGATATAAGACCCGTCACAACAGTCCAGGTATCCCAGACCCGTCAGAACAGTCCAGGTATCCCAGACCTGTCAGAACCGTCCAGGTATCCCAGACCCGTCAGAACCGTCCAGGTATCCCAGACCCGTCAGAACAGTCCTGGTGATATCGGAGCAATCAGAACATATCAAGCGATCTAAGACCCATCACAACAGACCAGGTATCTCAGACCCGTCAGAACAGTCCAGGTATCCCAGACCCGTCAGAACCGTCCAGGTATCCCAGACCCGTCAGAACAGTCCAGGTATCTCAGACCCGTCAGAACAGTCCAGGTATCCCAGACCCGTCAGAACAGTCTAGGTATCTAAGACCCATCGCAACAGTACAGGTATCCCAGACCCGTCAGAACCGTCCAGGTATCCCAGACCCGTCAGAACAGTCCAGGTATCTCAGACCCGTCAGAACAGTCCAGGTATCCCAGACCCGTCAGAACAGTCCAGGTATCTAAGACCCATCAGAACAGTCCAGGTATATCAGACCCGTCAGAACAGTCCAGATATCTCAGACCCGTCAGAACAGTCCAGGTATCCCAGACCCGTCAGAACCGTCCAGGTATCCCAGACCCGTCAGAACAGTCCAGGTATCCCAGACCCGTCAGAACAGTCCAGGTATCTCAGACCCGTCAGAACAGTACAGGTATCCCAGACTCGCCAGAACAGTCCAGGTATCTCAGACCAGCCAGAACAGTTCAGGTATGTAAGACCCGTCAGAACAGTCCAGATATCTAAAACCTGCCAGAACAATCCAGGTATATCAGACCCGCCAGAACAGTCCAGGTATCTCAGACCCGTCAGAACAGTCCATGTATCTCAGACCCGTCAGAACAGTCCAGGTATCTCAGACCCGTCAGAACAGTCCAGGTATCTCAGACCCGCCAGAACAGTCCAGGTATCTAAGACCCGTCAGAACAGTCCAGGTATCTCAGACCCATCAGAACAGTCCAGGTATCTCAGACCCGTCAGAACAGTCCAGGTATCTAAGACCCGTCAGAACAGTCCAGGTATCTAAGACCCATCAGAACAGTCCAGGTATCTAAGACCCGTCAGAACAATCCAGGTATCTAAGACCCGCCAGAAGAGTCCAGGTATCTAAGACCCCCAGACCCGTCAGAACAGTCCAGGTATCCCAGACCCGTCAGCACCGTCCAGGTATCCCAGACCCGTCAGAACAGTCCAGGTATCTCAGACCCGCCAGAACCGTCCAGGTATCCCAGACCCGTCAGAACCGTCCAGGTATCCCAGACCCGTCAGAACAGTCCTGGTGATATCGGAGCAATCAGAACATATCAAGCGATCTAAGACCCATCACAACAGACCAGGTATCTCAGACCCGTCAGAACAGTCCAGGTATCCCAGACCCGTCAGAACCGTCCAGGTATCCCAGACCCGTCAGAACAGTCCAGGTATCTCAGACCCGTCAGAACAGTCCAGGTATCCCAGACCCGTCAGAACAGTCTAGGTATCTAAGACCCATCGCAACAGTACAGGTATCCCAGACCCGTCAGAACCGTCCAGGTATCCCAGACCCGTCAGAACAGTCCAGGTATCTCAGACCCGTCAGAACAGTCCAGGTATCCCAGACCCGTCAGAACAGTCCAGGTATCTAAGACCCATCAGAACAGTCCAGGTATATCAGACCCGTCAGAACAGTCCAGATATCTCAGACCCGTCAGAACAGTCCAGGTATCCCAGACCCGTCAGAACCGTCCAGGTATCCCAGACCCGTCAGAACAGTCCAGGTATCCCAGACCCGTCAGAACAGTCCAGGTATCTCAGACCCGTCAGAACAGTACAGGTATCCCAGACTCGCCAGAACAGTCCAGGTATCTCAGACCAGCCAGAACAGTTCAGGTATGTAAGACCCGTCAGAACAGTCCAGATATCTAAAACCTGCCAGAACAATCCAGGTATATCAGACCCGCCAGAACAGTCCAGGTATCTCAGACCCGTCAGAACAGTCCATGTATCTCAGACCCGTCAGAACAGTCCAGGTATCTCAGACCCGTCAGAACAGTCCAGGTATCTCAGACCCGCCAGAACAGTCCAGGTATCTAAGACCCGTCAGAACAGTCCAGGTATCTCAGACCCATCAGAACAGTCCAGGTATCTCAGACCCGTCAGAACAGTCCAGGTATCTAAGACCCGTCAGAACAGTCCAGGTATCTAAGACCCATCAGAACAGTCCAGGTATCTAAGACCCGTCAGAACAATCCAGGTATCTAAGACCCGCCAGAAGAGTCCAGGTATCTAAGACCCCCAGACCCGTCAGAACAGTCCAGGTATCCCAGACCCGTCAGCACCGTCCAGGTATCCCAGACCCGTCAGAACAGTCCAGGTATCTCAGACCCGCCAGAACAATCCAGGTATCTCAGACCCGTCAGAACAGTCCAGGTATCCCAGACCCGTCAGAACAGTCCAGGTATCTCAGACCCGCCAGAACAGTCCAGGTATCTCAGACCCGTCAGAACAGTCCAGGTATCTCAGACCCGTCAGAACAGTCCAGGTATCTCAGACCCGTCAGAACAGTCCAGGTATCTCAGACCCGCCAGAACAGTCCAGGAATCTCAGACCCGTCAGAACAGTCCAGGTATCCCAGACCCGTCAGAACAGTCCATGTATCTCAGACCCGTCAGAACAGTCCAGGTATCTCAGACCCGTCAGAACAGTCCAGGTATCCCAGACCCGTCAGAACAGTCCAGGTATCTCAGACCCGTCAGAACAGTCCAGGTATCTCAGACCCGCCAGAATAGTCCAGGTATCCCAGACCCGTCAGAACAGTCCAGGTATCCCAGACCCGGCAGAACAGTCCAGGTATCTCAGACCCTTCAGAACAGTCCAGGTATCCCAGACCCGTCAGAACAGTCCATGTATCTAAGACCCGTCAGAACAGTCCAGGTATCTAAGACCCATCAGAACAGTCCAGGTATCTAAGACCCGTCATAACAATCCAGGTATCTAAGACCCGCCAGAACAGGCCATGTATCTAAGACCCGCCAGAACAGTCCAGGTATCTCAGACCCGTCAGAACAGTCCAGGTATCGCAGACCCGTCAGAACAGTCCAGGTATCCCAGACCCGTCAGAACAGTCCAGGTATCTCAGACCCGCCAGAACAATCCAGGTATCTCAGACCCGTCAGAACAGTCCAGGTATCCCAGACCCATCAGAACAGTCCAGGTATCTCAGACCCGTCAGAACAGTCTAGGTATCTCAGACCCGTCAGAACAGTCCAGGTATCTCAGACCCGTCAGAACAATCCAGGTATCTCAGACCCGCCAGAACAGTCCAGGAATCTCAGACCCATCAGAACAGTCCAGGTATCCCAGACCCGTCAGAACAGTCCAGGTATCTCAGACCCGTCAGAACAGTCCAGGTATCTCAGACCCGTCAGAACAGTCCAGGTATACCAGACCCGTCAGAACAGTCCATGTATCTCAGACCCGTCAGAACAGTCCAGGTATCTAAGACCTGTCAGAACAGTCCAGGTATCCCAGACCCGCCAGAACAGTCCAGGTATCCCAGACCCGTCAGAACAGTCCAGGTATCCCAGACCCGCCAGAACAGTCCAGGTATCCCAGACCCGCCAGAACAGTCCAGGTATCTAAGACCCGTCAGAACAGTCCAGGTATCTCAGACCCGTCAGAACAGTCCAGGTATCTCAGACCCGCCAGAACAGTCCAGGTATCTCAGACCCGTCAGAACAGTCCAGGTATACCAGACCCGTCAGAACAGTCCAGGTATCCCAGACCCTCCAGAACAGTCCAGGTTTCTAAGACCCGTCAGAACAGTCCAGGTATCTCAGACCCGTCATAACAATCCAGGTATCTAAGACCCGCCAGAACAGGCCATGTATCTAAGACCCGCCAGAACAGTCCAGGTATCTCAGACCCGTCAGAACAGTCCAGGTATCGCAGACCCGTCAGAACAGTCCAGGTATCCCAGACCCGTCAGAACAGTCCAGGTATCTCAGACCCGCCAGAACAATCCAGGTATCTCAGACCCGTCAGAACAGTCCAGGTATCCCAGACCCATCAGAACAGTCCAGGTATCTCAGACCCGTCAGAACAGTCTAGGTATCTCAGACCCGTCAGAACAGTCCAGGTATCTCAGACCCGTCAGAACAGTCCAGGTATCTCAGACCCGCCAGAACAGTCCAGGAATCTCAGACCCATCAGAACAGTCCAGGTATCCCAGACCCGTCAGAACAGTCCAGGTATCTCAGACCCGTCAGAACAGTCCAGGTATCTCAGACCCGTCAGAACAGTCCAGGTATACCAGACCCGTCAGAACAGTCCATGTATCTCAGACCCGTCAGAACAGTCCAGGTATCTAAGACCTGTCAGAACAGTCCAGGTATCCCAGACCCGCCAGAACAGTCCAGGTATCCCAGACCCGTCAGAACAGTCCAGGTATCCCAGACCCGCCAGAACAGTCCAGGTATCCCAGACCCGCCAGAACAGTCCAGGTATCTAAGACCCGTCAGAACAGTCCAGGTATCTCAGACCCGTCAGAACAGTCCAGGTATCTCAGACCCGCCAGAACAGTCCAGGTATCTCAGACCCGTCAGAACAGTCCAGGTATACCAGACCCGTCAGAACAGTCCAGGTATCCCAGACCCTCCAGAACAGTCCAGGTATCTAAGACCCGTCAGAACAGTCCAGGTATCTCAGACCCGTCAGAACAGTCCAGGTATCTAAGACCCGCCAGAACAGTCCAGGTATCTCGGACCCGTCAGAACAACTTCAAACGATGCCGGGCATATCCGAACATATCAAGCGATAATGGCTGTCCTATTAGCGCAGTGGTTAGCGCGTTCGCTTCTCACCAATGCAATCCGGGTTCAATCCTTGGACCGGGACGTATGTGAGATGGTACGGTAGTCGCCAGGTCGGACATGTGGGTTTTTTCTCCGGGTACTCCAGGTTTCCTCCCACACGAATGACCATATATATGCTTTCATCGGCGCCAACGAGAGTGATTAATCTAAGTTGTTACAATCATTGTAAAATAAATCAAGTTTAAACTAAAAAATACCAAGCGATCTAAGACCAATCAGTCCAGTCCATGTATCTCAGACACGCTAAAACAACTCCGAACGAGTCCGGACTCATCAGAACAATGCTTGAAACACGTCAGAACCAGTTCAAGCGATTCCGGACTCACCAGAACAATGCTTGAAACACGTCAGAACCAGTTCAAGCGATTCCTGACTCACCAGAACAATGCTTGAAACACGTCAGAACCAGTTCAAGCGATTCCTGACTTACCAGAACAATGCTTGAAATACGTCAGAACCAGTTCAAGAGATTCCTGACTCATCAGAACAATGCTTGAAACACATCGGAACCAGTTCAAGCGATTCCGGACTCACCAGAACAATGCTTGAAACACATCAGAACCAGTTCAAGCGATTCCGGACTCATCAGAACAATGCTCGAAAACGTCAGAACCAGTTCAAGAGATTCCTAACGTTCATGAAGAAGAATTGATGAAACATTGTTTTGTAAGCATACTATTTATTATATAATGATACGTATGAAACACAACAACACAGAAATCAACATGTACTGCATAGTTACCGTATATGGTTGATATTTGCTGTTTTGGAAATCTATAGAATTAGAACTAACTCCGTAGTTCGACTGGTTTGGATCAAACTGTAACAGCTGAAATTGTAACTCATTATAATGACTCTACTGCATGTTCAAGTAACAATAATGTTCCACTTTACTCTTCAACTGGAACAGACGCGACAATAAATATGATCCAACATCCTAGAGTTTAACTGTAGAGTGTACAAATGTACCGCCATTTACAAAGTTATCACGATTTTGTAAATAAATACTCATAATTTATACGTAATATTTTCAGAAAATTTGACGACAAATCTTTCAAAAACTTTACTTGGAAGGTAGCCAAACAGTCCAGGCATTTATATAATTATAGCATAGCATTAATTGAAAAGTGGCCGAACATTCCCAGGCATACGTGTACCTAATCAAATAGGGATGTATTTATAAATAGCATTAATTGAAACGTGACCAAACATTCCCAGACATGCGTGTATCAAATAGGGATGGATTTATAAATAGCATTAATTGAAACGTGACCAAACATTCCCAGACATGCGTGTATCAAATAGGGATGGATTTATAAATAGTATAGCATTAATTGAAACGTGACCAAACATTCCCAGGCATACGTGTACCTAATCAAATAGGGATGTATTTATAAATAGCATTACTTGAAACGTGACCAAACATTCCCAGGCATACGTGTACCTAATCAAATAGGGATGTATTTATAAATAGCATTACTTGAAACGTGACCAAACATTCCCAGGCATACGTGTACCTAATCAAATAGGGATGGATTTATAAATAGCATTAATTGAAACGTGGCCAAACATTCCCAGGCATACGTGTACCTAATCAAATAGGGATGGATTTATAAATAGCATTAATTGAAACGTGACCAAACATTCCCAGGCATACGAGTACCTAATCAAATAGGGATGGATTTATAAATAGCATAGCATTAATTGAAACATGGCCACACATTCCCAGCCATGCCTAATCAATTAGAAATGTACGTCTCTTCCAAGTCTAGACTTAATTAAAGTAATTCTGAATCTGCTGAAAATTGTACAATATAATTGCAGATGTTATGGATATTTTAATAGCATTCCCAGTTTCTCACGGATGGAGACATAATCCATCTGTGAAGCGGTGTTGAGCTGATCTTAATCAGACTATAGGCAGACTTAGCGTGTTTGCGTTGGTGTTGGTATGTATACTAGATGATGTCATATTCCTCTTCATCTGGTTTATACAAATTTAATTTAGCTCGATTGCGAAACACGTTATTTCAACTTATAGTAATCACTCTCGAGACCTCATTCGATGGAATCCATCGCCACGAGGGAGAGAGAAGAGGCAACGTGGAATTTAAATGCCTTGCCCAAGGGCACAATCGTAACGGCTCCAGCGGGACTCGAACTCCGGACCTTTCGCACCTGAAGCGAACGCGCATCCACTGCGCTATCACGACTTCCACAAATCTGGTGTAGGCTCTACATGTACTTGTAACATTACATGTTGTTCAAACATGTGACCCAACCCATTTGCTTCAACATTTATTGACAATTCTTGTGCACAACAATGACATAAATCGTATATACTATGCATAATCATACAAGTGTGTTCATTTGTTTTGTTCTGTACATTGTATATATATAATGAATACAATAACATATGATTAAACTAAACATGTATTTGAACACTATATACTCTTATTTTGACTGGGAATGCTCGGCTCTCTACGTAGCTCCGTTTCTCTGTAACTATCACAATGCACGTAGCATTTAGCATGTTCGAAAAACACAGGACCATCGCATACAATGCATTTTTTCCCATTTCTCATACAAGGAACGTGCTTTTAATTTACCTTTCCAGCTGATTGCGTGGGTCTCACTATGGGAGGTGCCCTGTCCACCATTGCCGAAAGCGTGAAATCCTTGGCATACACTGAATGACCGGACTCAGCATCATTACCAAGCTACAATACAATATAGGAACAGATCATCTCATGAATATACACTACGCACGTGCATATATATGAACAATGAACTTGATTACACACTAATGCAAACATTCACTAATTACACGTAGGCACGTGCATATATATGAACAATGAACTTGAATACACACTAATGCAAACATTCACTAATTACACGTACGCACGTGCATATATATGAACAATGAACTTGAATACACACTAATGCAAACATTCACTAATTACACGTACGCACGTGCATATATATGAACAATGAACTTGAATACACACTAATGCAAACATTCACTAATTACACGTACGCACGTGCATATATATGAACAATGAACTTGAATACACACTAATGCAAACATTCACTAATTACACGTACGCACGTGCATATATATGAACAATGAACTTGAATACACACTAATGCAAACATTCACTAATTACACGTACGCACGTGCATATATATGAACAATGAACTTGAATTGATACACATGGACTAATGGTTTTTGTGATACTAGTTTTGAATACAATGTTCGTTATTTTTTCAGGATGCAACCTTTCAAAATGAAACCTGAATCATGTGGTAGTCCATATGTCCAAATTACTCTCTATTAAATCCCCCCATCACCAGACCACATCCTCCTAAACACGTTGTGTGAGCAGATACGCATGTGCATGTAAAAGAACCAGAGGAAACTCTGGAATGGGTCTATGTCTGTATCAATGCACTCTCCTCCAAAAATCTAAAATGACTAATCTCTTCAGGAGGCGCCCTCATATGGGCAACCGGTAGCGACGATAAATAAACGTAAATCACACATAGATTGTAACTTGTCTAGAAATATAGATCTTTCTAACGTACTTACATTGAAATGTGCCTCTGTTTGATACGAACGACCATCGGAGGCATCTGAAATAATTCATTATAATTCTTCATACAATTCATTAACACACTTTGACGATATTTGTCTGCTTCAGTGAATGATTGACTTGTAGTTCACCATATGAGCATTGCACGCATTATTATCATGAGTGGCACTAACCAATGGACTCATGGGTGTATGACCTTTTGTTCAATAACATCTACGTATATATCTATATGCCTATGATGTTCTTCTAATACTGTTAATAATGATTAATCCATTTTATGTTCGCCATATTTTCCAAGAGGACCTACAACTTTTACTGTCTGTACTTACTCTTCCATACACACTGGGCACTGTCTATGCACAGTGACAAAATGTGGTCTTTATTAACAAAGAGTCTTTGTTTGAGGTTGAAATCATCATCTTTAGTAATCGCATCACTCTGTCTAGAGTATACTCGCGATAGAAATGCATTGATAGTAAATTGATGTCCGATTAGCTCAGTGGTTAGCGCGCTCGCTTCTCACCAATGCATCCTACGTTCACTTCTAGTCGGGACCGGGAAATATGTGAGATGGTACGGTGGTCGCCAGATCGGACAGTTGGGATTTCCCCGGGTAATCCGGTTTCCTCCCACACGAATGACCACATTTACGCGTTCATCCGCGCCAACGAGAGTGATTAGTAGAGAAGTTTAAACTTTTAATAGTAACTTGATGGTAGATCAATATAGTGGTCGTTAGACATAAATATTGTTATTTATAGGTGGTCTTTCATACAGTGAGTGTTGATTGTACACGTATACGTGTATTTCATACCCTTGAACACTGTTGGTACAGTGATGTTACACAGTGAGTGTTGATTGTACACGTATACGTGTATTTCTTACCCTCGAACACTGTTGGTACAGTGATGTTACACAGTGAGTGTTGATTGTACACTACGTGTATTTCTTACCCTCGAACACTGTTGGTACAGTGATGTCACACAGTGAGTGTTGATTGTACACTACGTGTATGTCTTACCCTTGAACACCGTTGGTACAGTGATGTCATACAGTGAGTGTTGATTGTACACTACGTGTATTTCTTACCCTTGAACACCGTTGGTACAGTGATGTCACACAGTGAGTGTTGATTGTACACTACGTGTATGTCTTACCCTTGAACACCGTTGGTACAGTGATGTCACACAGTGAGTGTTGATTGTACACTACGTGTATGTCTTACCCTTGAACACCGTTGGTGCAGTGATGTCATACGGTGAGTGTTGATTGTACACGTATACGTGTATGTCTTACCCTTGAACACTGTTGGTACAGTGATTTCTCTTGCGAACTTCTGTAGTTGGTTAATGTTGGCATACGGGCCTGCCTCTTCCTCGTCATCGTCGTCATCATCATTCTCACCCATCGAATTTCTTTTCTTTTGATGGCGACTGGAACCAAAGGGAAAACACAAACCTTAAATATACTTGAGGACATAGAAAACGCACACTTCGGATAAATGTGTTTTCACATATATAAATACATAGTTTTAAACATTTTGGAATATATTTAGTTGTTCAGTTTGTGTTTTGTAATATAGATGTGATATATCTTTGATGGAATCCTTCGTATTTCATTTTCATGTAATAATAATCATATAATGTAGGTGTGCGATTTCTATGTCCTCTAGTATATAATGTAGGTGTGTGTTTTCTATGTCATCTAGTATATAATGTAGGTGTGCGTTTTCTATGTCCTCTAGTATATAATGTAGGTGTGCGATTTCTATTTCCTCTAGTATATAATGTAGGTGTGCGTTTTCTATGTCCTCTAGCATATAATGTAGGTGTGCGTTTTATATGTCCTCTAGTATATAATGTAGGTGTGCGTTTTCTATGTCCTCTAGTATATAATGTAGGTGTGCGTTTTCTATGTCCTCTAGTATATAATGTAGGTGTGCGTTTTCTATGTCCTCTAGTATATAATGTAGGTGTGCGTTTTCTATGTCCTCTAGTATATAATGTAGGTGTGCGTTTTCTATGTCCTCTAGTATATAATGTAGGTGTGCGTTTTCTATGTCCTCTAGTATATAATGTAGGTGTGCGTTTTCTATGTCCTCTAGTATATAATGTAGGTGTGCGTTTTCTATGTCCTCTAGTATATAATGTAGGTGTGCGTTTTCTATGTCCTCTAGTATATAATGTAGGTGTGCGTTTTCTATGTCCTCTAGTATATAATGTAGGTGTGCGTTTTCTATGTCCTCTAGTATATAATGTAGGTGTGCGTTTTCTATGTCCTCTAGTATATAATGTAGGTGTGCGTTTTCTATGTCCTCTAGTATATAATGTAGGTGTGCGTTTTCTATGTCCTCTAGTATATAATGTAGGTGTGCGTTTTCTATGTCCTCTAGTATATAATGTAGGTGTGCGTTTTCTATGTCCTCTAGTATATAATGTAGGTGTGCGTTTTCTATGTCCTCTAGTATATAATGTAGGTGTGCGTTTTCTATGTCCTCTAGTATATAATGTAGGTGTGCGTTTTCTATGTCCTCTAGTATATAATGTAGGTGTGCGTTTTCTATGTCCTCTAGTATATAATGTAGGTGTGCGTTTTCTATGTCCTCTAGTATATAATGTAGGTGTGCGTTTTCTATGTCCTCTAGTATATAATGTAGGTGTGCGTTTTCTATGTCCTCTAGTATATAATGTAGGTGTGCGTTTTCTATGTCCTCTAGTATATAATGTAGGTGTGCGTTTTCTATGTCCTCTAGTATATAATGTAGGTGTGCGTTTTCTATGTCCTCTAGTATATAATGTAGGTGTGCGTTTTCTATGTCCTCTAGTATATAATGTAGGTGTGCGTTTTCTATGTCCTCTAGTATATAATGTAGGTGTGCGTTTTCTATGTCCTCTAGTATATAATGTAGGTGTGCGTTTTCTATGTCCTCTAGTATATAATGTAGGTGTGCGTTTTCTATGTCCTCTAGTATATAATGTAGGTGTGCGTTTTCTATGTCCTCTAGTATATAATGTAGGTGTGCGTTTTCTATGTCCTCTAGTATATAATGTAGGTGTGCGTTTTCTATGTCCTCTAGTATATAATGTAGGTGTGCGTTTTCTATGTCCTCTAGTATATAATGTAGGTGTGCGTTTTCTATGTCCTCTAGTATATAATGTAGGTGTGCGTTTTCTATGTCCTCTAGTATATAATGTAGGTGTGCGTTTTCTATGTCCTCTAGTATATAATGTAGGTGTGCGTTTTCTATGTCCTCTAGTATATAATGTAGGTGTGCGTTTTCTATGTCCTCTAGTATATAATGTAGGTGTGCGTTTTCTATGTCCTCTAGTATATAATGTAGGTGTGCGTTTTCTATGTCCTCTAGTATATAATGTAGGTGTGCGTTTTCTATGTCCTCTAGTATATAATGTAGGTGTGCGTTTTCTATGTCCTCTAGTATATAATGTAGGTGTGCGTTTTCTATGTCCTCTAGTATATAATGTAGGTGTGCGTTTTCTATGTCCTCTAGTATATAATGTAGGTGTGCGTTTTCTATGTCCTCTAGTATATAATGTAGGTGTGCGTTTTCTATGTCCTCTAGTATATAATGTAGGTGTGCATTTTCTATGTCTCTAGTATATAATGTAGGTGTGCGTTTTCTATGTCCTCTAGTATATAATGTAGGTGCGTTTTCTATGTCCTCTAGTATATAATGTAGGTGTGCGTTTTCTATGTCCTCTAGTATATAATGTAGGTGTGCGTTTTCTATGTCCTCTAGTATATAATGTAGGTGTGCGTTTTCTATGTCCTCTAGTATATAATGTAGGTGTGCGTTTTCTATGTCCTCTAGTATATAATGTAGGTGTGCGTTTTCTATGTCCTCTAGTATATAATGTAGGTGTGCGTTTTCTATGTCCTCTAGTATATAATGTAGGTGTGCGTTTTCTATGTCCTCTAGTATATAATGTAGGTGTGCGTTTTCTATGTCCTCTAGTATATAATGTAGGTGTGCGTTTTCTATGTCCTCTAGTATATAATGTAGGTGTGCGTTTTCTATGTCCTCTAGTATATAATGTAGGTGTGCGTTTTCTATGTCCTCTAGTATATAATGTAGGTGTGCGTTTTCTATGTCCTCTAGTATATAATGTAGGTGTGCGTTTTCTATGTCCTCTAGTATATAATGTAGGTGTGCGTTTTCTATGTCCTCTAGTATATAATGTAGGTGTGCGTTTTCTATGTCCTCTAGTATATAATGTAGGTGTGCGTTTTCTATGTCCTCTAGTATATAATGTAGGTGTGCGTTTTCTATGTCCTCTAGTATATAATGTAGGTGTGCGTTTTCTATGTCCTCTAGTATATAATGTAGGTGTGCGTTTTCTATGTCCTCTAGTATATAATGTAGGTGTGCGTTTTCTATGTCCTCTAGTATATAATGTAGGTGTGCGTTTTCTATGTCCTCTAGTATATAATGTAGGTGTGCGTTTTCTATGTCCTCTAGTATATAATGTAGGTGTGCGTTTTCTATGTCCTCTAGTATATAATGTAGGTGTGCGTTTTCTATGTCCTCTAGTATATAATGTAGGTGTGCGTTTTCTATGTCCTCTAGTATATAATGTAGGTGTGCGTTTTCTATGTCCTCTAGTATATAATGTAGGTGTGCGTTTTCTATGTCCTCTAGTATATAATGTAGGTGTGCGTTTTCTATGTCCTCTAGTATATAATGTAGGTGTGCGTTTTCTATGTCCTCTAGTATATAATGTAGGTGTGCGTTTTTCTATGTCCTCTAGTATATAATGTAGGTGTGCGTTTTTCTATGTCCTCTATTATATAATGTAGGTGTGCCTTTTCTATGTCCTCTAGTATATAATGTAGGTGTGCGTTTTCTATGTACTCTAGAATATAATGTAGGTGTGCGTTTTTCTATGTCCTCTAGTATATAATGTAGGTGTACGTTTTCTATGTCCTCTAGTATATAATGTAGGTGTACGTTTTCTATGTCCTCTAGTATATAATGTAGGTGTGCATATACAATGCCCTCTAGTATATAATGTAGGTGTGCGTTATCTATGTCATCTAGTATATAATGTAGGTGTGCGTTTTCAATGTCCTCTAGTATATAATGTAGGTGTGCGTTTTTCTATGTACTCTAGTATATAATGTAGGTGTGCGTGTTTCTATGTCCTCTAGTATATAATGTAGGTGTGCGTTTTTCTATGTCCTCTAGTATATAATGTA
>CM026404.1:6139286-6160541 GCA_014843695.1 Archivesica marissinica
GTCCTCTAGTATATAATGTAGGTGTGCGTTTTCTATGTCCTCTAGTATATAATGTAGGTGTGCGTTTTCTATGTCCTCTAGTATATAATGTAGGTGTGCGTTTTCTATGTCCTCTAGTATATAATGTAGGTGTGCGTTTTCTATGTCCTCTAGTATATAATGTAGGTGTGCGTTTTCTATGTCCTCTAGTATATAATGTAGGTGTGCGTTTTCTATGTCCTCTAGTATATAATGTAGGTGTGCGTTTTCTATGTCCTCTAGTATATAATGTAGGTGTGCGTTTTCTATGTCCTCTAGTATATAATGTAGGTGTGCGTTTTCTATGTCCTCTAGTATATAATGTAGGTGTGCGTTTTCTATGTCCTCTAGTATATAATGTAGGTATGCGTTTTCTATGTCCTCTAGTATATAATGTAGGTGTGCGTTTTCTATGTCCTCTAGTATATAATGTAGGTGTGCGTTTTCTATGTCCTCTAGTATATAATGTAGGTGTGCGTTTCTATGTCCTCTAGTATATAATGTAGGTTGCGTTTTCTATGTCCTCTAGTATATAATGTAGGTGTGCGTTTTCTATGTCCTCTAGTATATAATGTAGGTGTGCGTTTTCTATGTCCTCTAGTATATAATGTAGGTGTGCGTTTTCTATGTCCTCTAGTATATAATGTAGGTGTGCGTTTTCTATGTCCTCTAGTATATAATGTAGGTGTGCGTTTTCTATGTCCTCTAGTATATAATGTAGGTGTGCGTTTTCTATGTCCTCTAGTATATAATGTAGGTGTGCGTTTTCTATGTCCTCTAGTATATAATGTAGGTGTGCGTTTTCTATGTCCTCTAGTATATAATGTAGGTGTGCGTTTTCTATGTCCTCTAGTATATAATGTAGGTGTGCGTTTTCTATGTCCTCTAGTATATAATGTAGGTGTGCGTTTTCTATGTCCTCTAGTATATAATGTAGGTGTGCGTTTTCTATGTCCTCTAGTATATAATGTAGGTGTGCGTTTTCTATGTCCTCTAGTATATAATGTAGGTGTGCGTTTTCTATGTCCTCTAGTATATAATGTAGGTGTGCGTTTTCTATGTCCTCTAGTATATAATGTAGGTGTGCGTTTTCTATGTCCTCTAGTATATAATGTAGGTGTGCGTTTTCTATGTCCTCTAGTATATATAATGTAGGTGTGCGTTTTCTATGTCCTCTAGTATATAATGTAGGTGTGCGTTTTCTATGTCCTCTAGTATATAATGTAGGTGTGCGTTTTCTATGTCCTCTAGTATATAATGTAGGTGTGCGTTTTCTATGTCCTCTAGTATATAATGTAGGTGTGCGTTTTCTATGTCCTCTAGTATATAATGTAGGTGTGCGTTTTCTATGTCCTCTAGTATATAATGTAGGTGTGCGTTTTCTATGTCCTCTAGTATATAATGTAGGTGTGCGTTTTCTATGTCCTCTAGTATATAATGTAGGTGTGCGTTTTCTATGTCCTCTAGTATATAATGTAGGTGTGCGTTTTCTATGTCCTCTAGTATATAATGTAGGTGTGCGTTTTCTATGTCCTCTAGTATATAATGTAGGTGTGCGTTTTCTATGTCCTCTAGTATATAATGTAGGTGTGCGTTTTCTATGTCCTCTAGTATATAATGTAGGTGTGCGTTTTCTATGTCCTCTAGTATATAATGTAGGTGTGCGTTTTCTATGTCCTCTAGTATATAATGTAGGTGTGCGTTTTCTATGTCCTCTAGTATATAATGTAGGTGTGCGTTTTCTATGTCCTCTAGTATATAATGTAGGTGTGCGTTTTCTATGTCCTCTAGTATATAATGTAGGTGTGCGTTTTCTATGTCCTCTAGTATATAATGTAGGTGTGCGTTTTCTATGTCCTCTAGTATATAATGTAGGTGTGCGTTTTCTATGTCCTCTAGTATATAATGTAGGTGTGCGTTTTCTATGTCCTCTAGTATATAATGTAGGTGTGCGTTTTCTATGTCCTCTAGTATATAATGTAGGTGTGCGTTTTCTATGTCCTCTAGTATATAATGTAGGTGTGCGTTTTCTATGTCCTCTAGTATATAATGTAGGTGTGCGTTTTCTATGTCCTCTAGTTATATTATTTTTAAAAAAACATTAACCAAGACAAATTGTACCCCTCATAATTTGTCATAATCGTTACATTCAATTGTGTTTCCATTCAGATGATGTTATAGATATATAACACAGTATATTCATTTCACTTCAAATTTGAAGGAGGGAATAACTCACAGTGTTTTGAGAAGGGACGCTTCGCCAGGAGGTAGAGTTCGCGGCCCGTAATCATTGTTAACTACCGTCACAAAATCACCAGCTGAAACACAAAGAAACAAGACATGTTGAAGATGGAACGATTGAAGAAATGGCACATGTACATGTATGTGAGCATGATGTATGTGTGTGTGTGTGCGTGTGCGTGTGCGTGTGCGTGTGCGTGTGTGTGTGTATGTATGTATGTATGTACCATTAATGTCAAACCACTTGCGGGGACCTAGACATGTTTTCCTGGACATGCTTAGCCGACCATAGCGGTTAACCAGTACTAAGCAATGTGTGTGAGGTGCCTTGCTCAAAGACACTACATATGTGGCCTGACTGAGTATCGAACCCGGACCGTTCGATTCCAAATCCGATGCTCTACCATTGGACCATGGACGCCACACTGTATGATGTAGTATTACACAGACAAAGAAGAGATGAATGGGTATGTACTGTGCAGATCTTTGTAATTCGAACCTGATATCTTTTCAAGATTTTATTAAAGAGACCTCTCGGAAGTTATTTTTGTGTTTATGCAATACACTATTGTTGTTGTTGTTGTGGCTGTTGTTGTTGTTGTTGTATTTTGCCCATGTTACTTTTTATTAGTTGTAGTTTAGTTTATACAAATTTTAGCTCGATTGCGAAACAAGTTCTTTCAACTTATATTAATCGCTCTCGAGACCTCATTCCTGACGGAATCCATCGCCACGAGGGAGAGAGAAGGGGCAACGTGGAATTTAAATGCCTTGCATAAGGGCATACTCGTAACGGCTACAGCGGGGCTCGTTGTATATGTACATGGATGAGACAATAATAAAGATTAAAAACTAAATACTATTATATTGTTTACCCAAAACACAGAAGAGATGCTACGACTTAGCTTAGTAGACATTACCCCGGGAATATAAAAGTGTTCAGAGATCTCATGCTAGTCCGCCTCCGTGGTCGGGTTAAGGTCGTTGACTTGCATACCGCTCAGCACATGTCTCTTTATATGAAAAAGTTGACAGTTTCGTACGGAGGTTGGTGCACCAAGTATTGGTTAACCGCTGGAGTCTGCCCAGGAAAGGCGTTGTTATGTAAACTGCCCGTTTCTCAAATGGTCCACCGGTAGCAACGTTAAATAAACATAAATACAAATATTACCAAGACTTACAGAAACTATTTTTTAAAAACTAGATATTGTGTCGCAGTTTAAAGACCGTCAGTGAACTGTTTATTGTTTATACAAATTTATTTTAGCTCGATTACGAAACAAGTTCTTTCAATTTATATAAATCGCTCTCGAGACCTCATTCCTGATGGAATCCATCACCACGAGGGAGAGAAGAGGCAATGTGGAATTTAAATGCCTTGCCTAAGGACACAATCCTAACGGCTCCAGCGGGGCTCGAACTCCAGACCTTTCGCACCTGAAGCGAACGCGCATCCACTGCGCTATCACGACTTCCACAAACGTCAGTGAACTGTGTTATTTGGCGGGGTGAAAAAGGGAATTACACATATATATGTAACTTTTTCATGTTAGTAATGTTCACCATAGTCATTATAATCGCCGCCTCTGAAAACATGTGATTCTTTGTCCATCTCTTGCATTGCTTTGTTTGCATCACGTGCAGCGTGCTTCTCCGACTCTTCTGGCTCAAATGCGCGAGTTCCTTTTCCAAATGCTCGTTGCTGCTCGCTCACCAAACTTCAAAAGAAAACAGATTTCCTACAGTAAATACTGCACAGATATGTGTGTATTCGGTGTGGTTAAACTTGGTTTTAAATATATTTGATTGAAACGTTGAATTTGACATCTCATGTACATCTTAATACATTTTAAATATGAAGGTAAATGTTGGACCTGATAGAAGGACAAAGCTAATTATTGTTTAATTGCCTCTCACGTGATATGGTGATTGTCCCAATTAACTAGATGCAGTATTATTTACTTATTATGCGACATCAATAAATAACGATGTCTACCTATGACCATATACAGACGGATCTGTAGTCCAGTGGTAACATGCTGGACTGGTAATCCAGGGATCGCAGGTTCGACCCACGTTTGACCCTAATAAAATTAACAGTCTTTCAGATGGGACGTTAAACCGAGGTCTCGTGTCGGTGCTGTACACCGTGCACGTAAAAGAACTAGAGGAGACTCTGGAATGGGTCTCTGTCTGTATCATTGCACTATCCTCCAAAATCTAAAATGACTAATCTCTTCAGGAGGCGTTGCTCATATGCGCAACCTGTAGCGACGATAAATACACTTAAAACACACACAAAGATGACGATATAGGTACTTGGTTTTGGCGAACTTTGAAACAGATTTCTTGAGTAGTTATTTGACTACATGTACATATCAGGATCGTTAACAAGACAAAAGTTTGTATTTGACTTTTCCACTACGACCATTAATAACGGAGACAGTTGTATCTGACTGTCCCGCCACGATCATGACTGTCCCGTCACGATCATGACTGTCCGGTCACGATCACTCATAGGTGAGACATCCGCTTAGCGCAGTTGTTAAAACTTGCTTCGCAATCGTTGTTTAAATAAATAAAGTTTAAACTATAGGTGAGACGTTTTTATTTGGCTTTTCCACCAGGATCATTAACAAGATAACAAGAGTGAAATTTGTATTTGACTTTTCCATCATATTCACGTCAAAGGGAAACTATTCTATTTACCGAGTTTTTTTAACTTTATAACAAAGAAGACGTTAACTTTCCCATCAGGATCAAAACGTGTTCATTATAATCATCAATGCACGATATACACATCATTACATTGCAACCAAGCGTTGGTATTTGACGTACCCATTTTAAAGTGCAGTTGGTTCGTGATCACTACAGAGGGGGAATAATGTGCCTTACCCATCACCATCACAACTGAGGGAGAAATTTGTATTTGACTTTTCCATCATCACCATCACAACCACAGGGATTCGGCACATTTGGGGGTACTAGTATATATATTTAAGTACTTAAATATATATACTAGTACCCCCAAACGTGCCGAATCCCTGTGATCACAACCGAGGGAGAAATTTGTATTGCCTTACCCATCATCATCACAACCGAGGGATATATTTGTAGTTGACTTACCCATCACCCTCACAACCGAGGGAAATATTTGTATTTGACTTACCCATCACCCTCACAACCGAGGGAGAAAGTTGTATTTGACTTACCCGTCATCATCACAACCGAGGGAGAAATTTGTATTTCTTTGCTTCCAGAATTTATTAGGATCTAGTGGTAATTTCATCTTGGAGGTGTCCACACGAGGATAGTTGGGTGCTGAACGACGACGAAGCTATAACAAATAAACAAGTTTACTTCAAGCAGGGGCTCATTTATTTTATTATAATAATATTAATAGTCGCTATCTAGAGAGGGGGTATGTTAGCGGCTAACTTAGCCTAGAGGTAGTCTCCCACATCGGCCTCTTGTTAGCTGGTATTATGACCGGGTATTATCAGTCAGTGATTTATACTGTTCATAGTTCTCCCTCTCACTCGCTCTCTCCCTCTCTCTCCCTGTCTCTCGCTCCCTCTCTCTCTCTCTAGCTCTCCCTGTCACTCGCTCTCTCCCTCTCTCTCACTAGCTCTCCTTGTCTCTCGCTCTCTCTCCCTCTCTCTCTCTCTCTAGCTCTCCCTGTCACTCGCTATCTCCCTCTCTCTCTAGTTCTCCCTTTCACTCACTCGCTCGCTCTCTCCCTCTCTATCTACATAGACCTGTCACTCGCTATCTCCCTCTCTCTCTAGTTCTCCCTCTCACCCGCTCTCTCCCTCTCTCTAGCTCTCACTCGCTCTCTCCCTCTCTCTCTCTCTCCCTGCAACTCGCTCTCTCCCTCTCTCTAGTTCTCCCTCCCTCTCCCTCGCTCTCTCCCTCGCTCTCTCCCTCTCTCTCTCTAGCTGTCCCTGTCACTCGCTCTCTCCCTCTCTCTCTAGCTCTCCCTGTCACTCGCTCTCTCCCTTTCTCTCTAGCTCTCCCTGTCACTCGCCATATATCGCGCTCTGTCTCTCACTATCTCGCCCTCCTACCTCTGTTCCCTACCTGCTACGCTTCTCTCTACGGACATGACATATGTGTAACGTTTAATCTCATTTTCAATGAAACAATGTAGAACTTACGTTTTGGATGAAGCTGGTTGTGTATTCTGAAGGTCCCACTCGCCTGTCTAATAGATATCGAGGAGCCATGTCCTGTAAAACATAATATTATACGTGCAATACCTATACACGATGGCCATGTTTCATTATACATGTAGCATCTACACAGGACACGCTATTTAAGCATACGTGCAACATCTATGCAAGACGGGGTGTTTCATTGTACGTACAGCATCTATGCAGGACGGAGTGTTTCATTGTACGTGCAACACCTGTGCAGGACGGAGTGTTTCATTGTACGTGCAACATCTGTGCAGGACGGAGTGTTTCATTGTACGTGCAACATCTGTGCAGGACGGAGTGTTTCATTGTACGTGCAACACCTATGCAAGACGGGGTGTTTCATTGTACGTGCAACATCTATGCAGGGAAGAGTGTTTCATTGTACGTGCAACATCTATACAAGACGGGATGTTTCATTGTACGTGCAACATCTATGCAGGGAGGAGTGTTTCATTGTACGTGCAACACCTATGCAAGACTGGATGTTTCATTGTACGTGCAACATCTATGCAGGGAGGAGTGTTTCATTGTACGTGCAACACCTATGCAAGACGGGATGTTTCATTGTACGTGCAACATCTATCCAAGGCGGGATGTTTCATTGTACGTGCAACATCTATCCAAGACGGGATGTTTCATTGTACGTGCATTATCTATCCAAGACGAGATGTTTCTTTGTACACGTACCATTTATATAGCGCCAGGTTGTACGTGCAACATCTATCCAATACGGGATGTTTCTTTGTACACGTACCATTTATATAGCGCCAGGTTGTACGTGCAACATCTATCCAAGACGGGATGTTTCATTGTACGTGCAACATCTATCCAAGACGGGATGTTTCATTGTACGTGCAACATCTATCCAAGACGGGATGTTTCATTGTACGTGCAACATCTATCCAAGACGGGATGTTTCATTGTACGTGCAACATCTATCCAAGACGGAATGTTTCATTGTACGTGCAACATCTATCCAAGACGGGATGTTTCATTGTACGTACAACATCTATCCAAGACGTGATGTTTCATTGTACGTGCAGCATCTATACAAGACAGGATGTTTCATTATACGTGCAACATCTATCCAAGACGGAATGTTTCTTTGTACACGTACCATTTATATAGCGCCAGGTTGTACGTGCAGCATCTATCCAATACGGGATGTTTCATTGTACGTGCAACATCTATCCAAGACGGGATGTTTCATTGTACGTGCAACATATATCCAAGGCGGGATGTTTCATTGTACGTGCAACATCTATCCAAGACGGATGTTTCATTGTACGTGCACAGCATATATCCAAGACGGGATGTTTCATTGTACGTGCAACATCTATCCAATACGGGATGTTTCATTGTACGTGCAACATCTATCCAAGACGGGATGTTTCATTGTACGTGCAACATCTATCCAAGACGGGATGTTTCATTGTACGTGCAACATCTATCCAAGGCGGGATGTTTCATTGTACGTGCAACATCTATCCAAGACGGGATGTTTCATTGTACGTGCAACATCTATCCAAGACGGGATGTTTCATTGTACGTGCAACATCTATCCAAGGCGGGATGTTTCATTGTACGTGCAACATCTATCCAAGACGGGATGTTTCATTGTACGTGCAACATCTATCCAAGACGGATGTTTCATTGAACGTGCACAACATATATCCAAGACGGGATGTTTCATTGTACGTGCAACATCTATCCAATACGGGATGTTTCATTGTACGTGCAACATCTATCCAAGACGGATGTTTCATTGTACGTGCAACATCTATCCAAGACGGATGTTTCATTGTACGTGCACAGCATATATCCAAGACGGGATGTTTCATTGTACGTGCAACATCTATCCAATACGGGATGTTTCATTGTACGTGCAACATCTATACAAGACGGATGTTTCATTGTACGTGCAACATCTATACAAGACGGATGTTTCATTGTACGTGCAACATCTATCCAAGACGGGATGTTTCATTGTACGTGCAACATCTATCCAATACGGGATGTTTCATTGTACGTGCAACATCTATACAAGACGGATGTTTCATTGTACGTGCAACATCTATCCAAGACGGGATGTTTCATTGTACGTGCAACATCTATCCAAGGCGGGATGTTTCATTGTACGTGCAACATCTATCCAAGACGGAATGTTTCTTTGTACACGTACCATTTATATAGCGCCATGTTGTACGTGCAACATCTATCCAATACGGGATGTTTCTTTGTACACGTACCATTTATATAGCGCCAGGTTGTACGTGCAGCATCTATACAATACGGGATGTTTCATTGTACGTGCAACATATATCCAAGACGGGATGTTTCATTGTACGTGCAACATCTATACAAGACGGATGTTTCATTGTACGTGCAACTTCTATCCAAAACGGGATGTTTCATTGTACGTGCACCATCTATCCAAGACGGGATGTTTCATTGTACGTGCAACATCTATACAAGACGGATGTTTCATTGTACGTGCAACTTCTATCCAAAACGGGATGTTTCATTGTACGTGCACCATCTATCCAAGACGGGATGTTTCATTGTATATGTACCATCTATATAGCGCCAGGTTGTACGTGCAACATCTATCCAAGACGGGATGTTTCATTGTACGTGCAACATCTATCCAAGACGGGATGTTTCATTGTACGTGCAACATCTATCCAATACAGGATGTTTCATTGTACGTGCAACATCTATGCAAGACGGGATGTTTCATTGTACGTGCAGCATCTATACAAGACGGGATGTTTCATTGTACGTGCAGCATCTATACAAGACGGGATGTTTCATTGTACGTGCAACATCTATCCAAGACGGAATGTTTCATTGTACGTGCAACATCTATCCAAGGCGGGATGTTTCATTGTACGTGCAACATATATCCAAGACGGGATGTTTCATTGTACATGTACCATCTATATAGCGCCAGGTTGTACATGCAACATCTATCCAATACGTGATGTTTCATTGTACGTGCAACATCTATCCAAGACGGGATGTTTCATTGTGCGTGCAACATCTATCAAAGACGGGATGTTTCATTGTGCGTGTACCATCTATATAGCGCGCGGTTGTACGTGCAACATATATCCAAGACGGGATGTTTCATTGTACGTGCAACATCTATCGATGACGATGTGTTTCATTATACGTTCGGCATCTATTACAATAGTGGGCGTTTCAATATACACGCACCATCTATCCAAGACGATGTGCTTCATTGTACGTTCGGCATCTATTACAATATACACGCACCATCTATCCAAGACGATGTGTTTCATTGTACGTTCGGCATCTATTACAATATACACGCACCATCTATCCAAGACGATGTGTTTCATTGTACGTTCGGCATCTATTACAATATACACGCACCATCTATCCAAGACGATGTGTTTCATTGTACGTTCGGCATCTATTACAATATACACGCACCATCTATCCAAGACGATGTGTTTCATTGTACGTTCGGCATCTATTACAATATACACGCACCATCTATCCAAGACGATGTGTTTCATTGTACGTTCGGCATCTATTACAATATACACGCACCATCTATCCAAGACGATGTGTTTCATTGTACGTTCGGCATCTATTACAATATACACGCACCATCTAGATATGTGTTAATGATACATCATACCAACATCATGATGTGGATAGTAAGAGTAGAATAAGTAGGAATAGACTAAACTGGCAGTTATTGATAATACATTCACACAACTATGAGCTTTTTCTAAAACTACATGTATGCAAGGCAATATGACACACTTTTGGGATACTCCTATGCGCTTACCGGCCAGTTGATCACTTTAGATTCCCCGTGTACATCGGGCTGAAAATACAAAATATATTTCATATAGACAAGGAGACGGCCTGGTTGCTATTATCGGCAATTAAAATATGTATTTTAAACATACACTACTTATGGCCGGCGTCATGCGAAATAAAAAGGCACTCACTCATTTTTGTATCGCTTTTCATAGTCTCTCTCTCTCTCTCTCTCTCTCTCTCTCTCTCTCTCTCTCTCTCTCTCTCCCTCTCTATCGTTCTCTCTCTCTCTCTCTCCATGCATGTAGCATAATTCAGTTATTCCACAGTATAATTCGTTTTATGACATACCTTTGCATGTATTCAGTGTAATACAGCCATCACATATGTTCTTATATGTGCACACGTGTAATACATCCTGGAAGGATTATGATTGGTCGAGGCATGACAACAACATGCTTTTGACACATTTGACATATAATTTGCCTTCTTTGTTGAGAATCAATAAAATGTTAAATATGCAGTAGAGGATTAATAATGATTAAAAATAGTTTATCGATTATTTACGTGGAGTTGTTTGGTTATCATGGACTATTTACTACAGTGTACGGCTGTACGTTACTCATTTCCTCGAGATGTAATAAGGCTCATACCACTGTTAGCCAATTATCCTAGCTGACTTGTACACACAGAGTTGACTGTATACAACTGATTGTATGAACCGTTTACCTTCTGTGTTTTAGTTCCTCGGAAGTCAACCTGCGTGGTACTCCGTCTAAAGATATCCCTATTCAGCAGCCTGTCACTCATGTCTCCCATGTCAAAATGATGAACGAGCTGTGGAAATAAGTACAACAGCATGCACTCTCCATTTAACAAGATGATCTAAGACAATACACATACAGTTCTACCTACTACTGTCACCCTGATTATCTGCATTTAACAAGATGATCTAAGACAATAAACATACAGTTCTACCTACTACTGTCACCCTGATTATCTGCATTTAACAAGATGATCTAAGACAATAAACATACAATTCTTCAACGCTTCAAGTGTGAAAGGTCCGGAGTTCGAGCCCCTGCTGGAGCCGTTACGATTGTGCCCTTAGTCAAGGCATTTAAATTCCACATGTTTGCCTCTTCTCTCTCCCTCGTGGCGATGGATTCCATCAGGAATGAGGTCTCGAGAGTGATTAATATAAGTTGTAAGAATTTGTTTCGTAATTGAGCTAAATAAATTTGTATAAACTACTTTTACAAATCCTTTGTTAATATGAAGGAGTGCCAAAATATATGTTCAATGTTTTAAATAGTGGAATGTTTTATCCTTGTAAAGTGTGTTTAGTAAGGTATATGTGTCTTTTATGTTACCCCCTCCCCCACTAATTATTTGCCAGTTCATCTATGGTCTGGCAAAGATGATAATAGAGTTTCCCAACACACATTTCTTAAATGCACATGTGTGCCAATTTTCATTTTCAGTAAAAAAAATTTGGATTTTGTTTTTGGTTTGATTCCAATACATGTATTTAGCAGATCTTCATTGGTTTGTACGCCGACTTATTTGAGAACATATGCAGGAATAGTTGTGCTTGAGAATCTATATATGTAACATGCAGACGTACCTGCCATGTTTGAGAGAATATGTAACATACATGCGTACCTGCCATGTTTGAGAGAATATGTAACATACATGCGTATCTGTCATGTTTGAGAGAATATGTAGCATACATGCGTACCTGACTTGCTTGAGAGAATATGTAACATACATGCGTATCTGTCATGTTTGAGAGAATATGTAGCATACATGCGTACCTGACTTGCTTGAGAGAATATGTAACATACATGCGTACCTGCCATGTTTGAGAGAATATGTAACAAGCAGACGTACCTACCATGTTTGAGAGAATGTGTAACATGCAGACGTACATGCTATGTTTGAAAGAATATGTAACAAGCAGACGTACCTGCCATGTTTGAGAGAATGTGTAATATACATGCGTACCTGCCATGTTTGAGAGAATGTGTAACATACATACGTACCTGCCATGTTTGAGAGAATATGTAGCATGTAGACGTACCTGATTTGTCGTTCCTTGTAGGCTGGACGGATCAAGAACCGCACCCTGTAAAGCAGATATATACATATGGCTACAAATACTTAATTGTAACAAGAAAAACTATTACATATAAATATGTAATAGAAGGACGATTGAATATTCACTCTGCATACTACACACTCGGATAGTGTATTGAATGAATGTATATAAATTATAAAGTGCATACTGTAGTAATTAAATGCAAACATGTTAACAATAACATGAAACCCTGTCCAGCATAATAGTATATACCACATCCCTGCTGAAACATCCGCGAATCATATGGGAACCCATTATTGTTGCAGAATGTCAACTACGTTGATACTACGTAAATAGATTGACCTAGCCATTTCTGGATTCCAGCTCAAGCCTGTATTTCTATACGCACACCAGTGAAAGCTTGGAACTAGTTCCCTGAAAACAATTAGACAATTTTAATACCTATAATACGAATACATAGCAGTAATTCTTATCCCGTAAATTCCCATTGGTCCAGAAAATGTAAATCTGGCGGGATGTACTTGACAAATGTATACTAATTATATTATTATTGTGAATTGTATATACATTGGAGTCTCGTATTAATTAATAAGCATACGACGTATACATAATGATTCTACGACCTGCGTTACGAGAAAGGTAAACACCAACTTACTATTCCAGTATACGTCGTGCTTGGACGATTCATGGCAGTGGCCGGCATGTATAAATAATTATATGTATGTCGGTTTCACACCGATAGCGGAGTGACTGGAATTCTTAACATTATTTTACTACACTTCTGTTACAATAGTCTTACGCCGGTACTGGTATTGCAAGTGGCTAGAAAAAGAAACATGTAGGCCTACTGCATTGTCAAATATATAGTACCGATATCTTCATCAGACATAACTGTACTGAACAATTATTTTATGTTATATTTCGGGTTTTACGCCTGCATCAGCACCATTTTGGGCTATATCGCCGGCGGGCAGTTTACCTAACAACACCTTTCCTGGGCAGGCTCCAGCGGTTAACCAGTACTTGGGTGCACCAACCTCCGTAAGAAACTGTCAACGTTTTCATATAAATGAGACACGGCCTGAGCGGGGCTCGAACCCGTGACCATCAGTGATGATAGCTTACAGTGTGTACTGAACAAATAAATGCATTATATTCCATAACATATTATATATAGTTTCTCTACTTTTCAGCTTTAACAAATCAAACCATTCAAGTTTATTGGCACTATCAGCATTATATTGCCTTTGGCCATTTACGCAAGTATAAACTATGGCAAAAAGCCATACGCAAATACATAAATACAGGCATACACAAATACATAAATACAGGCATACACAAATACATAAATACAGGCATACACAAATACATAAATACAGGCATACACAAATACATAAATACAGGCATACGCAAATACATAAATACAGGCATACGCAAATACATAAATACAGGCATACGCAAATACATAAATACAGGCATACGCAAATACATAAATACAGGCATACGCAAATACATAAATACAGGCATACGCAAATACATAAATACAGGCATACACAACTACATAAATACAGGCATACACAAATACATAAATACAGGCATACACAAATACATAAATACAGGCATACACAAATACATAAATACAGGCATACGCAAATACATAAATACAGGCATACACAAATACATAAATACAGGCATACGCAAATACATAAATACAGGCATACACAAATACATAAATACAGGCATACGCAAATACATAAATACAGGCATACACAAATACATAAATACAGGCATACGCAAATACATAAATACAGGCATACACAAATACATAAATACAGGCATACGCAAATACATAAATACAGGCATACACAAATACATAAATACATTGTACATACACATTTTAAGAAACAGTGATATTATCTAGGGTATTTCTTTCTTTATGTGTGTGTTTTACGTTTATTTATCGTCGCTACCGGTTGCCCATATGAGCGACGTCTCCTGAAGAGATTAGTCATTTTAGATTTTTGGAGGATAGTGCAATGATACAGACAGAGACCCATTCCAGAGTCTCCTCTGGTTCTTTTACATGCACGATGGTAAAGCACCGACACGAGACCTCGGTTTAACGTCCTATCTGAAAGACTGTTAAATGTATTAGGGTCAGACGGGGGATCGAACCTGCGATCCCTTGATTACCAGTCCAACGCGTTCACCACTGGACTACAGATATGTCTGTATTTCTTCTTATGGTGGTGTTTTACGTTTATTTATCGTCGCTACCGGTTGCCCATATGAGCGACGCCTCCTGAAGAGATTAGTCATTTTAGATTGTTGGAGGATAGCGCAATGATACAGACAGACACCCATTCCGGAGTCTCCACTGGTTCTTTAAACGTGCACGGTGTACATCGCCGACACGAGACCTCGGTTTAACGTCCCATCTGAAAGACTGTTAATTTTATTAGGGTCAGACGGGGGATCGAACCTGCGATCCCTGGATTACCAGTCCAGCGTGTTACCACTGGACTACATATCCGTCTGTTTTCTTCTTAGCAACAAAGATTCCTTTATATGCTTCGGTATCCTTAACAATTCCATTTTATTCTTAAATGACATGATAGTATTGAAATGCTGTACACAAGGCCAATATATGTTACCAAGGTATTTAGTTCGTAAACTTCTGTATCTGATACAACATAGCCAAAAAGTGATACTCCGATTCAACCTTTATCTTGTTACATAGTTTACATAAACGATATTCTCTTTCTATATAATTATATCTACCAACTTCAATGTCTAGGTTGTGTGAACATAATCTTAAGTATGTGAACCATTTTCGTAAATCATCATGCACAATCTTATCAATATAGTTTCCAAATATAAATTCATTTTTAGATTTACAATAATAGTCTAATTTTATCATTGTGTTTATGGATTCTCTCCATTCTTTAAACTTTTATTTATTTTTACAACGATTGTGAAGCAAGTTCTAACAACTTATATTAATCACTCTCGTTGGCGCGGATGAAAGCGTATACATGTATGTGGTCATTCGTGTGGGAGGAAATCGGAGTACCCGGAGAAAACCCACCTGTCCGATCTGGCGACAACCGTACCATCTTACATACTTCCGGTCCGAGGATCGAACCTGGGTTGCATTGGTGAGAAGCGAGCGCGCTAGCCACTGGGCTAATCGGACAGCCATTCTCCATTCTTGATGATTGAATTGATGATATAGCTCTCATTTTGTTGCTATTTGCGGATGATATGGTTATATTTGGTAAGACGCCTAATGAATTGCAAGCAAATTTAAATTTATTACATAAATACTGTGAAAAATGGGGTTTACATGTAAACACAGTTAAAACAAAAATAATGGTGTTCAGAAAAAGAGGGGGAGTTTTACCAAATGAATCCTGGACTTATAATGGAAACAAACTTGATGTTGTAAATGAATTTAATTACTTAGGTACTGTGTTTAATTACACTGGGAGTTTTATATTAAACCAGGACTATCTTACAGGGAAAGCTTTAAAGGCTCTAAATGTTCTTTTAATCAATTGCAGAAAATATAAGTTAAAACCAAGTATTCTATGTCAGCTTTTTGATGCTTTTGTTGGATCGATTTTAAATTATGGTTGTGAGATCTGGGGGTTCACAAAATATAAAGAAATAGAAAGAATACACCTTAAGTTTTGCAAACAAATATTAAAAGTTAGAAACAGTACAAGCTCAGCTGGTATTTATGGAGAACTGGGAAGATATCCATTGTATATTTCACGCTACATTCGCATTGTTAAATACTGGTATAACATATTGAAAACTGATAACATAATTATTCGACGCATTTATAATGAAGTTTTAATTGATGACAATAAGGGTATAACAAATTGGGTTTCCCACTTAAAAGATATGTTAATTAATTATGGATTTTTGAATGTTTGGTATTTTCCTGACTCAGTCAATTTAAATAGCTTTATATGTGTATTTAAGCAACGTTTAATCGATTGTTTTATACAGAGATGGGCTGCTGATAAGGAAGACAGCGGTGTGCTTGATTTATACCATAGTACAAAATCAATTTTTGAATATGAACACTATTTGGATTTAGTCCCAAGTAATTTACGTTTATTTGTTACACGATTGAGGATATCTGCTCACACACTTCGAATTCACACTGGTAGATATTCCAGAAACCGAATACCTCGAAACGAGCGATATTGTCAATGTTGTAACAGTGGACAAATTGAAGATGAATATCATTTTATCATTGTTTGCCCATATTATCAAAATTTAAGAATTGTCTATGTAAAACAATATTACCGTAACAACCCTAGCATGTTTAAATTTATACAATTACTCAAGTCCGAAAATAAGCATACACTATGTAAACTCGCAATTTTTTACAAACGAGCCATTGAAGAAAGAAATGTTTACTTGAATGCTATTACACATGCTTAATTTAAAATCTATACCACTTAGAAATATGAATAGGCCATTATGCAGTCTTCATTCTAAGAGACCAGTTTTGTTCATCCTCTATGTATGAGTAAATTTGTTTAAGCACTTCACTGTTTATGACGTGATAATATATATATATTGTATGTAATAATTTGTATATGATGATGTACTTTGTACAAATCGAAATAAATTATCTGTTCTGTTCTGTTCTGTTCTGTTCTGTTCTTGAATAAACTAGTAAAGTATTCTCCTTTTAAACATTGGAAAATAATTAATATTATCAACATCGCCCAACAATAATACTATTTACATTTTCACAGAGGTATACATTGTATACATACGTAAGGTGTTAATTTCATTATTTGTCAGCCAATACTTTGTAGACCTTTCTTTACAGATTTAACATTACTATATAATTCCAATGTGCAGTTTTCACTGTCCTTCCTATCTTTTGATTGCATTTGAATATATGTTGAGGGCCTCATGGTAGATTAACTTTTGCTAAGTGAGTTCTCTCGTAAAATAAGTCTTTAATATTATTATTATTATTATTATTATTATATATCTCCATATTTATGTCCATATTATAATATGGTGATGTTTCTAAATTTCAGACAATGAAGAAAACATGATATATAGCAAGCGCAGCATATTTGGAAATTTAAGAAATTATTTTGAAACTGTTAAATTTACAAATAAACAGATACAGTAGGTATAATAACTATACATGTATACGCCATACCCGACTTGCCAAACAATAAATCATGTTTGGGTATAAATGGTGTTAGTATTTACAGACGGATCTATAGCCCAGTGGTAACACGCTGGACTGGTAATCCAGGGATCGCAGGTTCGATCCCTCGTCTGACCCTAATAAAATTAACAGTCTTTCAGAAGGGACGTTAAACCGAGGTTTCGTGTCGGTGCTTTACACCGTACACGTAAAAGAACCAGAGGAGACTCTGGAATGGGTCTCTGTCTGTATCATTGCACTATCTTCCAAAATCTAAAATAACTAATATTTTCAGGAGGCGTCGCTCATATGGGCAACCGGTAGCGACGATAAATAAACGTAAAATAAAAAAGAAATAAAAAAAGAAATGGGTTTTCGTCAAAATATATTTAGAAAGGTGATTTTGTTTTATTTCTAATAAGTGAGGATTAAGGGTTGGACAGGCAGAGCATGAATATGATAATACAGCGTTATTGGCACAACCTGCTGGGTGGTTTGATGTCTCAACCAGTCTAAATGCTCAGATTTGTCACTGCTCGGGTTCAAGGCCTGGCTGGTGACTGTATCAATCACCATTATTTATAATTTATTTATGCATGCTGATACACACCGAATCTCTATACAGGAGTAGGATATAGAGATATGTATTATCGTTATTTATAATTTATTTATGCATGCTGATACACACCGAATCTCTATACAGGAGTAGGATATAGAGATATGTATTATCGTTATTTATAATTTATTTATGCATGCTAATACACACCGAATCTCTATACAGGAGTAGGATACAGGGGTATGTATTATCGTTATTTATAATTTATTTATGCATGCTGATACACACCGAATCTCTATACAGGAGTAGGATAAGAATATGATTTCGTTATTTATAATTATTATGCTGCTGATACACACCGAATCTCTATACAGGAGTAGGATATAGAGATATGTATTATCGTTATTTATAATTTATTTATGCATGCTGATACACACCGAATCTCTATACAGGAGTAGGATATAGAGATGTGTATTATCGTTATTTATAATTTATTTATGCATGCTGATACACACCGAATCTCTATACAGGAGTAGGATATAGAGATATGTATTATCGTTATTTATAATTTATTTATGCATGCTGATACACACCGAATCTCTATACAGGAGTAGGATATAGAGATATGTATTATCGTTATTTATAATTTATTTATGCATGCTGATACACACCGAATCTCTATACAGGAGTAGGATATAGAGATATGTATTATCGTTATTTATAATTTATTTATGCATGCTGATACACACCGAATCTCTATACAGGAGTAGGAATCAGAGATATGTATTATCGTTATTTATAATTTATTTATGCATGCTGATACACACCGAATCTCTATACAGGAGTAGGATATAGAGATATGTATTATCGTTATTTATAATTTATTTATGCATGCTGATACACACCGAATCTCTATACAGGAGTAGGATATAGAGATATGTATTATCGTTATTTATAATTTATTTATGCATGCTGATACACACCGAATCTCTATACAGGAGTAGGATACAGGGGTATGTATTATCGTTATTTATAATTTATTTATGCATGCTGATACACACCGAATCTCTATACAGGAGTAGGATACAGGGGTATGTATTATCGTTATTTATAATTTATTTATGCATGCTGATACACACCGAATCTCTATACAGGAGTAGGATACAGGGGTATGTATTATCGTTATTTATAATTTATTTATGCATGCTGATACACACCGAATCTCTATACAGGAGTAGGATACAGGGGTATGTATTATCGTTATTTATAATTTATTTATGCATGCTGATACACACCGAATCTCTATACAGGAGTAGGATACAGGGGTATGTATTATCGTTATTTATAATTTATTTATGCATGCTGATACACACCGAATCTCTATACAGGAGTAGGATACAGGGGTATGTATTATCGTTATTTATAATTTATTTATGCATGCTGATACACACCGAATCTCTATACAGGAGTAGGATACAGGGGTATGTATTATCGTTATTTATAATTTATTTATGCATGCTGATACACACCGAATCTCTATACAGGAGTAGGATATAGGGATATGTATTATAGTTATGTATTAAGAACACGAAATAACCACGATTTCATCAACATGGTTATACAGTCAAACCTGTCTTAAGCAGCCAGCCAAGGGAATCACAGAACATGGCTGCTTAGCACAGGTGGCTGCTTAATAGAGGGCAAATGTATACGAAAACAATATATTGGAACTCTGGAAATTGGCTGCTTAATACAGGTTGGCTGCTTAATAGAGGTGACCACTAACACAGGTTTGACTGTACACACACGCTGTCTGTATAGTTTAACACTCAATAAAGTTGATGAGACGAACGCAACTTATAACACGGGCATGTTCGACCACTCGGTCACGTTGTTAAAAGGCATTGGTAATTGCGTGACGTCATATCAACACTATTATCGTATTTTAGTTTTTTTCGAATATATTCTTTAACATAGGTTGGATTTCCAGAATATAGTACTTTAATCTAATCTCTATGACGATTAAATGGCATTGGAAATAGTAGGCCTATGCCAGAGAATTGTTTTCGCTAAATTGCAGCTGTACTTGTGGTTACAAAACGCTGCCGTATTATAGAAATACTTGAACTTTCCCCAAATGAAGACAAATTACTACTGTAGCCTAAATAATATATTGCCCACTGTTTCTCGAATAGCAATCTCATACTAGACCGGTAAATCTTGATAATTCTAAGTTGCTATGAAGATAGACAAAAAAGAAGAGAATGTTTATTTCCCTATTGCAGGTTAAAATTTAAAAATAATTCGATGATTTGTGGAATTCTAAGAAGAAATCATTTAATATCCAAATATAAATGTGGCAATCACAAGTTAATACAGTTAATCTTATATATGGTACATCTGTTACTTAGTGTATACAAATTTAGTTTAGCTCGATTGCGAAACAAGTTCTTACAACTTATATTAATCACTCTCGAGACCTTATTCCTGATGGAATCCATCGTCATGAGGGAGAGAGAAGAGGCAACGTGAAATTTAAATGCCTTGCCTAAGGGCATAATCGTAACGGCTCCAGCGGGGCTTGGACTCTGGACCTTTCGCACCTGAAGCGAACGCGCATTATGTTGACATCGGTTACTTCATTTATGACTGCAGTCACATGACTGTCATAATCAAATGCCTAAACTCTATAGCACATAGACATATACATAGTTTATTAAATTCCAGTAGGCTTTCAAGCCCATGAGGACATACATACATGTTATGGGAACTGTGCAAACAGTATGCATACATTATATACAAATCAATGTGAGCTCCCACAATCATAGCCATGTATATTTATGTCTATGTGTAATACATGTTATGCATTATGTTTTTGTTTTACAAATGTGTTCATATATACTTACGTGAGAGAAAGAGGGACAGTGAATGCGTGAGAGAAAGGTGCGCTTGAGAGAAAGGTGCGCTTGGTGCACTTGAGAGAAAGGTGCGCTTGAGATGCTTGAGAGAACGGTGCGCTTGAGAGAAAGGTGCGCTTGAGATGCTTGAGAGAAAGGTGCGCTTGAGAGAAAGGTGCGCTTGAGATGCTTGAGAGAAAGGTGCGCTTGAGAGAAAGGTGCGCTTGAGATGCTTGAGAGAAAGGTGCGCTTGA
>CM026404.1:6161541-6196404 GCA_014843695.1 Archivesica marissinica
ACAGGAGTAGGATACAGGGGTATGTATTATCGTTATTTATAATTTATTTATGCATGCTGATACACACCGAATCTCTATACAGGAGTAGGATACAGGGGTATGTATTATCGTTATTTATAATTTATTTATGCATGCTGATACACACCGAATCTCTATACAGGAGTAGGATACAGGGGTATGTATTATCGTTATTTATAATTTATTTATGCATGCTGATACACACCGAATCTCTATACAGGAGTAGGATACAGGGGTATGTATTATCGTTATTTATAATTTATTTATGCATGCTGATACACACCGAATCTCTATACAGGAGTAGGATACAGGGGTATGTATTATCGTTATTTATAATTTATTTATGCATGCTGATACACACCGAATCTCTATACAGGAGTAGGATATAGGGATATGTATTATAGTTATGTATTAAGAACACGAAATAACCACGATTTCATCAACATGGTTATACAGTCAAACCTGTCTTAAGCAGCCAGCCAAGGGAATCACAGAACATGGCTGCTTAGCACAGGTGGCTGCTTAATAGAGGGCAAATGTATACGAAAACAATATATTGGAACTCTGGAAATTGGCTGCTTAATACAGGTTGGCTGCTTAATAGAGGTGACCACTAACACAGGTTTGACTGTACACACACGCTGTCTGTATAGTTTAACACTCAATAAAGTTGATGAGACGAACGCAACTTATAACACGGGCATGTTCGACCACTCGGTCACGTTGTTAAAAGGCATTGGTAATTGCGTGACGTCATATCAACACTATTATCGTATTTTAGTTTTTTTCGAATATATTCTTTAACATAGGTTGGATTTCCAGAATATAGTACTTTAATCTAATCTCTATGACGATTAAATGGCATTGGAAATAGTAGGCCTATGCCAGAGAATTGTTTTCGCTAAATTGCAGCTGTACTTGTGGTTACAAAACGCTGCCGTATTATAGAAATACTTGAACTTTCCCCAAATGAAGACAAATTACTACTGTAGCCTAAATAATATATTGCCCACTGTTTCTCGAATAGCAATCTCATACTAGACCGGTAAATCTTGATAATTCTAAGTTGCTATGAAGATAGACAAAAAAGAAGAGAATGTTTATTTCCCTATTGCAGGTTAAAATTTAAAAATAATTCGATGATTTGTGGAATTCTAAGAAGAAATCATTTAATATCCAAATATAAATGTGGCAATCACAAGTTAATACAGTTAATCTTATATATGGTACATCTGTTACTTAGTGTATACAAATTTAGTTTAGCTCGATTGCGAAACAAGTTCTTACAACTTATATTAATCACTCTCGAGACCTTATTCCTGATGGAATCCATCGTCATGAGGGAGAGAGAAGAGGCAACGTGAAATTTAAATGCCTTGCCTAAGGGCATAATCGTAACGGCTCCAGCGGGGCTTGGACTCTGGACCTTTCGCACCTGAAGCGAACGCGCATTATGTTGACATCGGTTACTTCATTTATGACTGCAGTCACATGACTGTCATAATCAAATGCCTAAACTCTATAGCACATAGACATATACATAGTTTATTAAATTCCAGTAGGCTTTCAAGCCCATGAGGACATACATACATGTTATGGGAACTGTGCAAACAGTATGCATACATTATATACAAATCAATGTGAGCTCCCACAATCATAGCCATGTATATTTATGTCTATGTGTAATACATGTTATGCATTATGTTTTTGTTTTACAAATGTGTTCATATATACTTACGTGAGAGAAAGAGGGACAGTGAATGCGTGAGAGAAAGGTGCGCTTGAGAGAAAGGTGCGCTTGGTGCACTTGAGAGAAAGGTGCGCTTGAGATGCTTGAGAGAACGGTGCGCTTGAGAGAAAGGTGCGCTTGAGATGCTTGAGAGAAAGTGCGCTTGAGAGAAAAGGTGCCTTGAGATGCTTGAGAGAAAGTGCGCTTGAGAGAAAGGTGCGCTGAGATGCTTGAGAGAAAGGTGCGCTGAGAGAAAGGTGCGTTGAGATGTTGAGAGAAAGGTGAGCTTGAGAGAAAGGCGCTGAAGTGGAGAAAGTGGTTGAGAGAAAGGTGCGCTTGAGATGCTTGAGAGAAAGGTGCGCTTGAGAGAAAGGTGCGCTTGAGAGAAAGGTGCGCTTGAGGAAAGGTGCGTTGAGAGAAAGGTGGCGAGATGCTTGAGAGAAGGTGCGCTTGAGAGAAAGGTGTGCTTGAGGATGGAGAGAAAGGTGCGCTTGAGAGAAAGGTGCGCTTGAGAGAAAGGTGCGCTTGAGAGAAAGGTGCGCTTGAGAGAAAGGTGCGCTTGAGAGAAAGAGAATGTGGACACAATCATACACAACACGTGTCTTCTATATAATTACATTATAATTTGTTTTGTTGTTGTTGTTTTTTTAGAGAAAGAGAGTAATATATATGAGAGAGAGAGAGAGAGAGAGAGAGAGAGAGAGAGAGAGAGAGAGAGAGATAACTGTGACTTCCGGTAACCATATGATTCAGTGATATAGATCCACTTGCGACAAAGTGTCGTAAACTCGTAATAGTACAAAATGTACATATTCTGTTGCGAGTATACATAATATGTTATGTATATATAAATGTATGTTTATTTCTGTTACTTAATGTGTATGTACACATTTGTAAAATATTTCGCGTATGTAAATGTTCCTATAATGTATATGTAAAATGTTTGATAAATAAAGAATATATAACCCAATCCATTACGTTTATTTATACTCGCCACCGTATCAGTGCATTTGGGCGAGTAAATTTATCTAAGATATTTAAAATGTTTTACAAAGAAAATTAGAAGATTACTATAATGTTTATATCTTTTTGGTTTGTGTTGGCTATAATGACTTGTGTTGCTCGAGATGTATTCATATCCTATACCCCTGGCGTCCACTGTCTGTCTGTCTGTCTGTCTGTCTGTCTGTCTGTCTGTCTGTCTGTCTGTCTGTCTGTCCGTCCGTCCGTCCGTCCGTCCGTCCGTCCGTCCGTATGTCTGTCTGTCTGTCTGTCTGTCTGTCTGTCTGTCTGTCTGTCTGTCTGTCTGTCTGTCTGTCTGTCTGTCTGTCTGTCTGTCTGTCTGTCTGTCTGTCTGTCTGTCTGTCTGTCTGTCTGTCTGTCTGTTCTGTCTGTCTGTCTGTCTGTCTGTCTGTCTGTCTGTCTGTCTGTCTGTCTGTCTGTCTGTCTGTCTGTCGTCTGTCTGTCTGTCTGTCTGTCTGTCGTCTGTCTGTCTGTCTGTCTGTCTGTCTGTCTGTCTGTCTGTCTGTCTGTCTGTCTGTCTGTCTGTCTGTCTGTCTGTCTGTCTGTCTGTCTGTCTGTCTGTCTGCTGTCTGTCTGCTGTCTGCTGTCTGTCTGTCTGTACACCGGTTTCGTTTAATTAACCAGCTGTTTAAAATACTCATACATAATATATATGTTTGTAAAATATTTCAATAATACTATTGATTATCTGTGGCTACATGTCTGTTGTGCTCTATATTAACACTGTGATGGACCCCCCGAAATAAATTAAGTTTTTTCCGATGCTCGGCACCGACATCCATCAAACATAGTCTCTTACAATTAAAATTTCTAATTTCATTAAAACTATTTATGCTAAAATATTTGGGACTGTCTTAATCAGTGTATCTGTATTAAGGTAGTTGGAACCTGATCCATAGTACTTATAATTATAACCGGTCATACAGATATGGCGTGTGGCGTCCGTGGTCCAGTGGTAGAGCGTCGGATTTGGAATCGAACGATCCCGGGTTCGATACTCGGTCAGGTCATTATGTAGTGTCATTGAGCAAGGCACCTCACACACATTGCTTAGTACTGGTTAACCACTTAAGTCGGCTAAGCCTGCCCAGGAACACATGTCTAGGTCCCCGCAAGGGGTTTGACATTAATGGAACATACATACATACACATGTGACCGGACAAAATAAAGCTCTCAAATACTATGGGAGATCTTTATGTTTAAAACTTTATTTATTTTACAACGATTGCGAAGCAAGTTCTAATAACTTATATTAACCACTCTCGTTGGCGCGGATGGAAGCGTAAATGTGGTCATTCGTGTAGGAGGAAACCGGAGTGCCCGGAGAAAACTCACCTGTCCGATCTGGCGACCACCGTACCATCTCACATACGTCGCGGTCCTAGGATCGAACCCGGGTTGCATTTGTGAGAAGCGAGCGAGCTAACCACTGCGCTAATCGAACAGCCAATGATCGGATAAGCCTAAAATCTTTAGGTTTCTCCGGAGCATGTTTCCACAAGCGACTATGTGTGTTAAACATTGCTATAGAATAAGGTGATTGAGCTTATTTACCCTCGCTGTCGGCCAACCATGTGGGCGAGCGCTATTGCATACATATTTAAAAACCAATTATATTAATCCTGCTGTCGTGATGTCATACCTTTTTATTTGTAGTCCATTATTATTAATAGTGGACTGCATACAAAGGGCCAAAGTATTATATCAAATCCTACGGGTAAATTTAACAATTTTAATTAGTAAGATCTTGTTATTATAAGTGTGTCTTTTAAGTAAGATATAATCCTCAAACGGATCCAATATTTAAACTATTCTGAATGGGTTCTACGCTATGCGCCTCACACAACCCAATATTTTACATAAATTGGTTTTCGGCTTAATCCTATGCGTTATTATACGTTACTTAATCCTATGCGTTATTATACGTTACTTAATCCTATGCGCTATTATACGTTACTTAATCCTATGCGTTATTATACGTTACTTAATCATATGCGTTATTATACGTTACTTAATCCTATGCGTTATTATACGTTACTTAATCCTATGCGTTATTATACGTTACTTAATCATATGCGTTATTATACGTTACTTAATCCTATGCGTTAGTATACGTTACTTAATCATATGCGTTATTATACGTTACTTAATCATATGCGTTATTATACGTTACTTAATCCTATGCGTTATTATACGTTACTTAATCCTATGCGTTATTATACGTTACGTATACGATATGGTGGGATTTAGCTGTATGTCAGAATGACGAAACAGACCCTGTGGGGTAGCATGGGTTCCATTCTGTCGATGTTTCACTTTTTAACTTCTGGCAAAATGATATGATCAGAAACGCAATACGGCCCAATTAATAGTCTCGATGTTTAAATATATTTATTTCACTGACCCGGCAAAATATATTGCCGCCTGTGGGGCTATGCATTGTTATATGGTCTGCACATTATCTCATAGTATGTGTGTAAGCCCGAGATAGTGAAATCATCTGATGTTTCATTCTTTCATGCCTGTCAATGGAACTGCTTCAAGAGATATTTGACAAGTTTGAATGTTGTATTGTAGTTGCTGAGTGTGTGTTTAACGTTTATTTATCGTCGCTACCGGTTGCCCGTACGAGCGACGCCTCCTGAAGATATTAGTCATTTTAGATTTTGGAGGACAGTGCAATGATACAGAGATAGACCCATTCCAGAGTCTTCTCTGGTTCTTTTACGTGCACGGTGTAAAGCACCGACACGAGACCTCGGTTTAACACCCCATCTGAAAGACTGTTAATTTTATTAGGGTCAGACGGGGGATCGAACCTGCGTGTTACCACTGGGCTACATATCCGTCTGTGTATTTGCTGATCAGTGATTAATCGATTATATATATCGGATATCATCTGATCATGTTCATGTCTGGTAAACATAACAATATCATTTACATTCCAATACGTGTCTTAGTCAATCTTAAATACAATATCAATTACATTCCAATACGTGTCTTAGTCAATCTTAAATACAATATCAATTACATTCCAATACGTGTCTTAGTCAATCTTAAATACAATATCAATTATTAATATACGATTAATAAAGCAATGGAAAATAATAATTTGTGAAAAGCTTTCTCTTGACATTGGATAGACATTGCTTTAAGTTAAATAAATAGACATTGCTTTAAGTTAAATAAATAGACATTGCTTTAAGTTAAATAAATAGACATTGCTTTAAGTTAAATAAATATACATTGCTTTAAGTTAAATAAATAGACATTGCTTTAAGTTAAATAAATATACATTGCTTTAAGTTAAATAAATATACATTGCTTTAAGTTAAATAAATATACATTGCTTTAAGTTAAATAAATAGACATTGCTTTAAGTTAAATAAATAGACATTGCTTTAAGTTAGATAAATAGACATTGCTTTAAGTTAAATAAATAGATATTGCTTTAAGTTGAATAAATATACATTGCTTTAAGTTGAATAAATAGACATTGCTTTAAGTTAGATAAATAGACATTGCTTTAAGTTAAATAAATAGACATTGCTTTATGTTAAATAAATATACATTGCTTTAAGCTAAATAAATCGACATTGCTTTAAGTTAAATAAATCGACATTGCTTTAAGCTAAATAAATCGACATTGCTTTAAGTAAAATAAATAGACTTTGCTTTCAGTAAAATGTCTGGTACATTTATGTGGCCATATTGTGATATATTGTACTTGATAGCACTTAGAAGTATATATACTTGCTGGTAGTTCATGCTAATATACACAGTATGTGATCTTGATAAGAAACAGTGCCCTCAATGCCATTCGTTTCCCATGCTCGTAACAAAACACCAATGTAACAGACCGTTATGCATCATATACAATGATATAAACGGTCAATTACTCCATATCATTATATGTAATATTTTATTTAATCGCTGATAGTTTCAAAGGAGAGAAATCATACAATTACATAAACCATTCAAACTTACAGAACGCAGATCAAGAGATCTATGTATTAATTGATATTCTCGTAATGCAAAACTCTTGTTTCGTATTCTGCATATGGAATTGCATTATATAATTAATTGGCCCTGCTCTCACACGTTGAAGCACATTGTGGCTCTACTAGTGAAGTATTGTGAACCACCATTGGAACCTTCATATGATACACGATACCCATACTAACTCTTGCACTTAAAATACGCAATTTAAATCTCATTTGCCCGTGGCAGTTTAATGAGGGACATCGGTCAGTTACTGCCCCTGAATACTCCCTAAAAGTAGATAGGTCCTATTAAGTGTTCTCCTCTGTTTTTATCGTTGTGTCCTTTGCACAATACCCATAATAACTCTTGCACTTAAAATACGCAATTTAAATCTCATTTGCCCGTGGCAGTTTAATGAGGGACATCGGTCAGTTACTGCCCCTGAATACTCCCTAAAAGTAGATAGGTCCTATTAAGTGTTTTCCTCTGTTTTTATCGTTGTGTCCTTTGCACAATATGCTAGCATTTTTATTCCACTATCGCTTCTTATGAGTATTAAATTACTATATCTCAACAGATCTCATACAGTATATGCAATGTGTACTTATTTGTAAAATACACTTAATTAACACGTTTTTGATAAAAATCACACTTATCATACAGCAACATTTGGTTACGGAACAACGGTAAAAACAAAGGATTCTAACTAAAAGGACCAATTCACATTTTGGAATAAATCAGACTTTATCTGCGAATGGAGGTAATAGAAAATTAGAGATGTCTCTCAAACCATGTACCCTTTCATTCCATTTCCCAGATCGAATCATACATATACTATGTTCTTCTATGAAAACTATTTTGGAACATCAGCTATATAGAATTACTAGATTGTCGTGTATGGGTGCAGTATTCGTGGGTAGAGTCGGGTCAGAGATATAACTATATATGTACTAGCCTGCCGCATGGGTGCAGTATTCGTGGGTAGAGTCGGGTCAGATATATAACTATATATGTACTAGACTGTCGTATGGGTGCAGTATTCGTGGGTAGAGTCGGGTCAGAGGTATAACTATATATGTACTAGCCTGCCATATGGGTGCAGTATTCGTGGGTAGAGTCGGGTCAGAGGTATAACTATATATGTACTAGCCTGCCATATGGGTGGAGTATTCGTGGGTAGAGTCGCTATAGAGGTATAACTATATATGTACTAGCCTGCCATATGGGTGCAGTATTCGTGGGTAGAGTCGGGTCAGATATATAACTATATATGTACTAGCCTGTCGTATGGGTGCAGTATACGTGGGTAGAGTCGTGTTAGAGATATAACTATATATATACTAGCCTGCAATATGGATGCAGTGTACGTGGGTAGAGTCGTGTCAGATATATAACTATATATGTACTAGCCTGCCGTATGGGTGCAGTATTCGTGGGTAGAGTTGGGTCAGAGGTATAACTATATATGTACTAGCCTGCTATATGGGTGCAGTATTCGTGGGTAGAGTCGGGTCAGAGATATAACTATATATGTACTAGACTGTCGTATGGGTGCAGTATTCGTGGGTAGAGTCGGGTCAGAGGTATAACTATATATGTACTAGCCTGCCATATGGGTGCAGTATTCGTGGGTAGAGTCGCTATAGAGGTATAACTATATATGTACTAGCCTGCCATATGGGTGGAGTATTCGTGGGTAGAGTCGCTATAGAGGTATAACTATATATGTACTAGCCTGCCATATGGGTGCAGTATTCGTGGGTAGAGTCGTGTCAGAGATATAACTATATATGTACTAGCCTGCCATATGGGTGCAGTATTCGTGGGTAGAGTCGGGTCAGAGATATAACTATATATGTACTAGCCTGCCATATGGGTGCAGTATTCGTGGGTAGAGTCGGGTCAGAGATATAACTATATATGTACTAGCCTGCCATATGGGTGCAGTATTCGTGGGTAGAGTCGCTAAAGAGGTATAACTATATATGTACTAGCCTGCCGTATGGGTGCAGTATTTGTGGGTAGAGTCGGGTCAGAGGTATAACTATATATGTACTAGCCTGCCATATGGGTGCAGTATTCGTGGGTAGAGTCGGGTCAGATATATAACTATATATGTACTAGCCTGCCATATGGGTGCAGTATTCGTGGGTAGAGTCGGGTCAGAGATATAACTATATATGTACTAGCCTGCCATATGGGTGCAGTATTCGTGGGTAGAGTCGGGTCAGAGATATAACTATATATGTACTAGCCTGCCATATGGGTGTCGTATTTGTTGTTAGAATCGGGGTCAGAGGTATAACTATATATGTACTCAGTTGCCGTATATATATGAGTGTAGTATTCGCTGTTAAGAGTCGGTCGGCTATGTATTAGGGCAATATTGACTGTTAGAGTCGCGTCACGGATTGCCCTATCCGAGTTCACATCATTTCATTAAGAAGTGGTAGAGTATACTATTTAAAATACTGACGAATATTCCTGTCAGCTTACTGATTGATAATAATAATAATAAAGTGGAAGTCGTGATAGCGCAGTGGACGCGCGTTCGCTTCAGGTGCCAAAGGTCCGGAGATCGAGCCCCACTGGAGCCGTTACGATTGTGCCCTTATGCAAGGCATTTAAATTCCACGTTGCCTCTTCTCTCTCCCTCGTGGCGATGGATTCCACTAGGAATGAGGTCTCGAGAGTGATTTATATAAGTATACACTAAGAGTGCACTTCCTGTGTTTACGGTGTCGCTGGACAATACATATATCTAATGTTTGCACCCCTTCTTCCGAACTTTTCTCAATTGGATGACTTTCCCAGAGAGGCTTAGCTTTCAAAAAGCAGTCTTAATGTTTAAAACACCCAATGGCCTAGCACCTGTCTATCTGTAAGTGTCATTCAGATTTACTTCCGATGCTCGAACTCAAAACTTGTGATCATCCGCCAATCTCCAACTTTACCCTCCTATGCCAACTACTGAACTGCTTAGACAATCGTTCTTATATTCAGGGTCACACTTTTGGAATTCCCTCCCTTATCACACCAAAACAGCACACTCTGTTCCACACTTCAAAGCTTTATATATCAGGTGGTGCAAAGAACAGACGGTTAACCTAATAAACTGATAAATTATAACTATACAGCATGTGTGTGTGTATTTACGTTTATTTATCGTCGCTACCGGTTGCCCATATGAGCGACGCCTCCTGAAGAGATTAGTAATTTTAGATTTTGGAGGATAGTGCAATGATACAGACAGAGACCCATTCCAGAGTCTCCTCTGGTTCTTTTACGTGCACGGTGTAAAGCACTGACACGAGACCTCGGTTTAATGTCCCATCTGAAAGACTGCTAATTTTATTATGGTCAGACGGGGGATCGAACCTGCGATCCCTGGATTACCAAATATATACAGCATGTATGTAAGTATTAGTTTTATCAACTTAGTTCCCACGACATTCTTACATGTCATTAGTTGATGTTTTAATTTGTTTGAGGGCCTCATGGTAGATTGACCTAATTGTTCAAATGAGTTCTCTCGTTAAATAAAGTCTTTATTATTATTATTATCAATCAGTAAGCTAATAGGAATATTCTTCAGTATTTTAAATAGTATACTCTACCACTTCTTAATGAAATGATGTGAACTCGGATTTAGTCATAATATATTATAATATATATAAATTAATGTATTTGTTTATTAGTGTCACCCCTATTTAAAGGGCCAGCCATTTCTGACTTCTGAGACACGTCTTTTTATGAACATCAGTACTGAATCCTATGATTGTATGCCAGACGACAGGCTGGTAGGCAATCGGTAACCATTATTTAACTAGCTGGCGGCTCACCAACCGGCCATATCAGAACGAACCCCTGACGAGATTCGAAGCATCGACCTCCCGCTATGTAGGCAGACGCCTTAACCACTGGGCCACGGAGACGGTGTATATATGTACAATGTTTTGCAAACTTACCGAGAAATCTGTACCATTGCTTGTCCTCCACACTCCCAGTTTAAGCTTATTGTTTGTGTAATTATATTCCCCATCTTGAAGCACGTGAGATTTGGATAGATTGTTCCTAATTGTCTGGAACCTCACATTCCGCGCCGGGCCGTACAACTTCTGGAGCCGTTCCTCCGCTTCGACCGACATGCTGGAAGCCGTGCCTGTCTGTCCAACTAGCCTGCCTGCTGAATCTACTAGCGAGAGGGTCCAACTAGCCTGCCTGCTGAATCTACTAGCGAGAGGGTCCAACTAGCCTGCCTGCTGAATCTACTAGCGAGAGGGTCCAACTAGCCTGTCTGCTGAATCTACTAGCGAGAGGGTCCGATATACCACTCTTGAAATAATATCAATAACCGAAATGAAACTGACGAATTTTTATTATCCCTTGAAACTACATTTTTTATTTCCGTGTTCTGAAATCAACGAAAGTTCTACACAGATATCTGACGTTTTCCAATTGCGAAGTCCTTAGCAACAACACTGACCTAATCCGAATAAATCGTTAATCTTAGCTCCGTTAAATCGTTAGAATGCATGTAATAACCGCGTATAAAACGTACATATATATGCACTGATAGAAAAAATGCAGTGGCGATATGGTAAAACGTCTTATAAAAATATTAGTTAACACGAAATTATTAATTTACATGTTTAATTGTTTCTGTCCATTTTTTTCTATTCGATATAAATCTTAAGCTAATCAAACTACAATATAGCAGACAGGTTACGTGGTTGATACCATATCCAGTTCCATATTCAATACCGTAGATTATTCGAGTGTGATACACACTCTACAAGCTACTTATTCAAGCCTATAATAAGCGATCAATTATTAAACATTGTACTATTAAACAATATTAATAAGCATTTTCAATACTGTATTGTATAAATGTCATGTATTGAATGTTCAGTTTGGTGCCAACAATAAATAGCGGTGATCATATTTAGTTCCCAGTTGAAAATATGGACAGACTGTCAGTAGACCAGTGACGCTAATACTATTAACCGTCTTTCTGATGGGACTTTGTGTGTTTTGCGTTTATTTATCGTCGCTACCGGTTGCCCATATGAGCGACGCCTCCTGACGAGATTAGTCATTTTAGATTTTTGGAGGATAGTGCAATGATACAGACAGAGACCCATTCCAGAATCTCCTCTGGTTCTTTTACGTGCACAGTGTACAGCATCGACACGAGACCTCGGTTTAACGTCCCATCTGAAAGACTGTTAATTTTATTAGGGTCAGACGTGGGATCGAACCTGCGATCCCATGGATTATCAGTCCATCGTGTTACCACTGGACTACAGATCCGTCTGTTGGGACTTTAAACCGAGGTCTCGTGTTCATGTTCTACACTTAAAACACCATTATGACGTCATACCTTCGTACATGCAGTCCATTATTAATACTATTGGACTACTGTCAATAGGCCAGAGCACTATGTTAAACCATAGGCCAGCTTGTGAAATACTGGATCACTGATCCGCTACAACAAGGACAAGCCAACATACACTAACTTTAAATAACTGACGTGACGTCATATCTTTGTCATACTGCTGTCAAAAGGATTCAAGCTTACGCGTACATGTACGAAATTAACAAATTTTAATTCATAGGATCTTGTTATATAAGTGTGTGTTTTAAGTAAAAATATAAGCCTCAAACGCATCTCACACAGTCCAATAATTTACATATTGGATCGTTTTCGGCTTATATTCTATACATAAAAACCGAGGTATCGTGTCCATGCTCTACACATGTGTCTCTCATGTACATACATTGGCAACACTGCCCACAAGTCCAGAAAAAGGTCGAGTATGTTCACTTTTCATAGCAGAGCCGAGTAGAAGCCCTACTCAAGGGTAACAGATCGAGGTTCTTCCCAATCTATTATATTGTTTGGATAATTAGTTTCCTTCTGTCCATAGCTCACAAATCATCATCATCATCACCAGGCCCGTCGCTGGGCATACGCAAGTACGCACGTGCGTATCATTGGTCTCAGAAAATGAAAAAAATGAAAACTCCAAAAATGCATTACCCCCCCCCCGGGGTAGTACGGATACATAGGCGCCGTGATGTGGGGAGTGGTGAAATAATTGAGCCCATTGCAAATATGGTGCATCTCGAAATTTAGTTTGTGCTATTTTACGTGCTTGTTTAATTGATAAGGGCAATAGATCATGTATATTATACATCTAGCCGTTATACGGATTGCCGAGAGAACTTTAGTCCTGATTTGTATGTTACAAAGTGGATTGAAATGCAGGAAATTGCTTCCTCATTTCAAAAAATCTCCGTACTCGCGTACTCGCTCACTCGACAAACAAGCATATTTGGCCGTGCGTATCATCAAAACAGCTCCAGCGACGGCCCTGATCACCACCACCACCACCACCACCACCATCACCACCATCACCATCACCATCATCATCACCATCATCATCATCATTATCATCATCATCATTGTCGTCGTCGTCGTCGTCGTCATTTGATTATGTTTGAATATTGTTGTTTGTATATGGATAATTGGCTGTAGTACGTATGGATAGCTGTATGTGTTGAGAAAACAAATTTCATCATGAAGAAGCTGCTAAAGCCACAGCACTGAACAAACAGTTTCAGTCTGTCTTCAGCTCCAAATCCCCACTAAGACTTACCTCCATTTGTAAAATGAAAATTCAGGACACAAATGGAAACCTGAATGGTCAATCCACGCCAAACATGAATGAGATCACAGTAACTTCAAATGGCATAGAGAAACTTCTCAGTAACCTGAACCCCCATAAGGTCCTGATCGAATTAAGCCAATCATACTTAAAACCCTGTCTAAAGAACTCTCACCTATCTTTGAAGTCGTATTCCAAAAATCCACCAACGAAGGATCACTGCCGGCCCAGTGGAAGTCAGCAATGTTGCTCCCATTTACAAAAAACGGGGACAAGTCAAACCCCGCCAACTATAGGCCTATCTCACTGACATGTGTTCTATGCAAGGTACTAGAACATATAGTTTCCTCCTCGATAGTAAAACACTTCACTAACCACAGTATTCTGTACCATTTGCAGCATGGTTTTAGAGAAAAACGGTCATGCGTGACCCAACTAGTAATGCTAGTCAATGACTTGGTTACCTCTGTCTACAATAAGCGCCAGGTAGATCTCATCCTATTAGACTTCAGTAAGGCTTTCGATAAGGTCAATCACGAGAAAGTACTACTAAAAATGCATGATTATGGAGTCAGAGGTCAAACATTAAGGTGGTTTAAGAGTTTTCTAAATAATAGACTCCAGTCAGTTGTCCTTAATGGTATTAGTTCAGATGCCATCCCGGTGTCCTCTGGAGTCCCACAGGGATCCGTACTTGGACCCCTGCTTTTCCTAGCCTACATAAACGACCTCCCACAAAACATCAGTTTCAGAGTCCGTATCTTTGCAGATGATACTGCAGTCTATCTATCACTGACATCTGCAAATGAATCGGTCACACTCCAAAACGATCTTAAGAGATTAGGAGAGTGGGAGTTGGAGTTGGACATGGAATTTAACCCCTCCAAATGTCAAGTTATCCACGTCACCAGAAGGAAACATCCTATTCCCAGTCAATATAAACTCCATGGAGTCCTACTTGAGTCGGTCACCGTAGCCAAATACCTTGGCGTGGATATTTCAAATAACATGTCGTGGGACAATCACATAAAAAGGTCAACTAAGAAAGCAAACCAAACATTAGGATTTCTGCGTAGAAACCTCAAGGTCAAATCCGAACCCCATACGTCCATGGCTTACTAGACACTAGTGAGACCCCAGCTTGAATATGGCTCCGAGATATGGTCGTCCCATACCCAAAAATTGATAGACCAAATTGAAGGTGTCCAGTGAAGAGCAGCCCGTTGGATAAAGGCTGACTTCTATCGTACCTCTAGTATTACAGACATGCTACATTCCCTAAATATACGCAGACTAGATCAAAGGCGTATTGACAATAGGTTATCCCTTATGTATAAAATGCATAATGATCTTGTTGCTATTCCCATTGAAAATTACATAGTTCCCCTCTCCCGTCCTGCTCGCCATTGCCATTCCTTAAGCTATTGGTTAATTACAGCAACTACAGACTACTACAAGTTTTCCTTTTTTCCAAGAACAATCTACCATTGGAACCACCTCCCTCCTGACATTGTCCATCTCCCTACCATAGAGCAATTCAATACGACAGTTTGCCATATTGATCATGCCAGTCCCTAGTTGTTCTGCGCAGCTGCTTTTAAACTTTTACCACAACTTATTTTCATTACTTTCTTAAATGATGCTTTTAGCTATTCATACTTTTATCTTCTTTGCTGTTTTGGACACGCAACATGTCTACATTCCACGTGGGGTTCGACATTAAAGGAAGAGAGATAGATAGAATGTAGGGGGTAGGGATAGTTGTATGTGTTTCGGTGTAGGGCGTAGGGTTAGCTATATGGGTGGGTTGTAGGGCGTATGGATAGCTGTATGTGTTGATGGTGTAGGGCATATGGATAGTTGTATGTGTTTCGGTGTAGGGCGTATGGATAGCTGTATGTGTTGATGGTGTAGGGCATATGGATAGCTGTATGTGTTTCGGTGTAGGGCGTATGGATAGCTGTATGTGTTTCGGTGTAGGGCGTATGGATAGCTGTATGTGTTGATGGTGTAGGGCATATGGATAGTTGTATGTGTTTCGGTGTAGGGCGTATGGATAGCTGTATGTGTTGATGGTGTAGGGCATATGGATAGCTGTATGTGTTTCGGTGTAGGGCGTATGGATAGCTGTATGTGTTTCGGTGTAGGGCGTATGGATAGCTGTATGTGTTGATGGTGTAGGGCATATGGATAGTTGTATGTGTTTCGGTGTAGGGCGTATGGATAGCTGTATGTGTTGATGGTGTAGGGCGTATGGATAGCTGTATGTGTTGATGGTGTAGGGCGTATGGATAGCTGTATGTGTTGATGGTGTAGGGCGTATGGATAGCTGTATGTGTTTCGGTGTAGGGCGTATGGATAGCTGTATGTGTTGATGGTGTAGGGCATATGGATAGCTGTATGTGTTGATGGTGTAGGGCATATGGATAGCTGTATGTGTTGATGGTGTAGGGCATATGGATAGCTGTATGTGTTAGGGTGTAGAGCGTAGGGATAGCTATATTGGTGGGTTGTAGGGTGTATGGATAGCTGTATGTGTTGATGGTGTAGGGCATATGGATAGCTGTATGTGTTGATGGTGTAGGGCGTATGGATAGCTGTATGTGTTTCGGTGTAGGGCGTATGGATAGCTGTATGTGTTGAGGATGTAGGGGCTTATGGATAGTTGTATGTGTTAGGGTGTAGAGCGTAGGGATAGCTATATGTGTTGCGGTGTAGGGATAGCTATATTGGTGGGTTGTAGGGTGTATGGATAGCTGCAAGTGTTGATGGTGTAGGGCATATGGATAGCTATATGTGTTGCGGTGTAGGGTTAGTTTAAACATATTTTATTCGGATCAAATACATATATACATATATAAACACAATTCTTATACATTGGAACCGATATGGGTCGAGAAACAAGCTTAAAGCTTATATGAATCCCTTCCCAGGTGTAGGGTTAGCTATATGGGTTGGTTGTATGGCGTTGGGATAGCTTTTTGGGTTGGGTTCGGTTGTATGGCGTATGGATAGTTGTATCCGTTGATGATATAAGGATGTATGTGTCGGTGTATAGGGGGTAGGGATAGTTGTATCCGTTGATGATATAAGGATGTATGTGTCGGTGTATAGGGGGTAGGGATAGTTGTATCCGTTGATGATATAAGGATGTATGTGTCGGTGTATAGGGGGTAGGGATAGTTGTATCCGTTGATGATATAAGGATGTATGTGTCGGTGTATAGGGGGTAGGGATAGTTGTATCCGTTGATGATATAAGGATGTATGTGTCGGTGTATAGGGGTAGGGATAGTTGTATCCGTTGATGAAAGGATGTATGTGTCGGAGTATAGGGGGTAGGATGTTGTATCCGTTGATGATAAGGATGTATGTGTCGGTGTATAGGGGGTAGGGATAGTTGTATCCGTTGATGATATAAGGATGTATGTGTCGGTGTATAGGGGGTAGGGAAGTTGTATCCGTTGATGATATAAGGATGTTGTGTCGGTGTATAGGGGGTAGGGATAGTTGTATCCGTTGATGATATAAGGATGTATGTGTCGGTGTATAGGGGTAGGGATAGTTGTATCCGTTGATGATATAAGGATGTATGTGTCGGTGTTAGGGGTAGGGATAGTTGTATGTGTTAGGGATGTAGGGGGTAGGATAGTTGTATGTGTAGGGATGTAGGGGGTAGGGATAGTGTTGTATGTGTTAGGGATGTAGGGGGTAGGGATAGTTGTATGTGTTAGGGATGTAGGGGTAGGGATAGTGTATGTGTTAGGGATGTAGGGGGTAGGGATAGTTGTATGTGTTAGGGATGTAGGGGGTAGGGATAGTTGTATGTGTTAGGGATGTAGGGGGTAGGGGTAGTTGTATGTGTTGGGGATGTAGGGGGTAGGGATAGTTGTATGTGTTAGGGATGTAGGGGGTAGGGGTAGTTGTATGTGTTAGGGATGTAGGGGGTAGGGATAGTTGTATGTGTTAGGGATGTAGGGGTAGGGATAGTTGTATGTGTTAGGGATGTAGGGGGTAGGGATAGTTGTATGTGTTAGGGATGTAGGGGGTAGGGATAGTTGTATGTGTTAGGGATGTAGGGGGTAGGGATAGTTGATGTGTTAGGGATGTAGGGGGTAGGGATAGTTGTATCCGTTGATGATATAAGGATGTATGTGTCGGTGTATAGGGGGTAGGGATAGTTGTATGTGTTAGGGATGTAGGGGGTAGGGATAGTTGTATCCGTTGATGATATAAGGATGTATGTGTCGGTGTATAGGGGGTAGGGATAGTTGTATGTGTTAGGGATGTAGGGGGTAGGGATAGTTGTATGTGTTAGGGATGTAGGGGGTAGGGATAGTTGTATCCGTTGATGATATAAGGATGTATGTGTCGGTGTATAGGGGGTAGGGATAGTTGTATGTGTTAGGGATGTAGGGGGTAGGGATAGTTGTATGTGTTAGGGATGTAGGGGGTAGGGATAGTTGTATCCGTTGATGATATAAGGATGTATGTGTCGGTGTATAGGGGGTAGGGATAGTTGTATGTGTTAGGGATGTAGGGGGTAGGGATAGTTGTATGTGTTAGGGATGTAGGGGGTAGGGATAGTTGTATCCGTTGATGATATAAGGATGTATGTGTCGGTGTATAGGGGGTAGGGATAGTTGTATGTGTTAGGGATGTAGGGGGTAGGGATAGTTGTATGTGTTGGGAATGTAGGGGGTAGGGGTAGTTGTATGTGTTGGGGTGTAGGGCGTAGGGTTGGCTATATGCGTGGGTTAATGTATGGATAGCTGCATGCTTTGAGGCTGTAGGGCGTAAGGATAACTGTATGTGTCGGTGTATAGGACGTATGGTTAGCAGTATATGGCTTGGTTGTGGATGGAATAGCTGTATGTGTAGGGCTGTAGGTCACATGGTTAGCTTAGTGGGTGTGTTGTAGGGTGTATTGATAGCTGTGTTATGCCAGATAGATATGGCTGTGTTATGTCATATAGATATGGCTGTGTTATGTCAGACATATATAGCTGTGTTATATCATGCATATATGGCTGTGTTATGTCATATATATATAGCTGTGTTATGTCATATAGATACAGCTATGTTATGTCATATAGATATAGCTATGTTATGTCATATATATATGGCTGTGCTATGTCATATACATATAGCTGTGTTATGTCATATATATATATATATATATATATGGCTGTGTTATGTCATATAGATATAGCTATGTCATGTCAGACATATATAGCTGTGTTATGTCATATAGATATGACTGTGTCATGTCATATGTATATGGCTGTGTTTTGTCATATAGATATAGCTGTGTCATGTCATATACATATGGCTGTGTTATGTATATAGATATGGCTGTGTCATGTCAAATAGATATAGCTGTGTTATGTCATATATATATAGCTGTGTTATGTCAGACATATATAGCTGTGTTATGTCATATAGATATGACTGTGTTATGTCATATACATATGGCTGTATTATGTCATATAGATATAGCTGTGTTATGTCATATAGATATAGCTGTGTTATGTATATAGATATGGCTGTGTCATGTCATATAGATGTAGCGGTGTTATGTCATATAGATATAGCTATGTTATGTCATATATATATAGCTGAGTTATGTCATATAGAGATGGCTGTGTTATGTCATATAGATATAGCCGTGTTATGTCATATAGATATGGCTGTGTTATGTCATATAGATATAGCTGTGCAATGTCATATAGATATAGCCGTGTTATGTCATATAGATATAAATCTGCTATGTTTGTTCAGCAAGCATAAACATATAAATAATGCACCAATATAATGCGTTATAAAACTGTTATGTTTCCGGAGCAATTGTACAAATACCTGTGTGTTTCTGGGACAAATACAGATTGTTGTTGTTTTTTGTTGCTAAATTAATTTTGTTAGAAGAGACACATATCCATAGAAAGGCTATTGTATTTGGTTAGGGTGTCATTGCTGCATAGAGTTGGGTTGTAAAATACACAGTCGATTGCATGTCTCGACATAGCCATCACTCCAGGAGTCCTATCTCCACAGTCGAGTGTATGTCTCGACATAGCCATCCCTCCAGGAGTCCTATCTCCACAGTCGATTGCATGTCTCGACACAGTCTTCCCTCCAGGAGTCCTATCTCCACAGTCGATTGTATGTCTCGACATAGCCATCCCTCCAGGAGTCCTATCACCACAGTCGATTGTATGTCTCGACATAGCCATCCCTCCAGGAGTCCTATCACCACAGTCGATTATATATCTTGACACAGCCATCCATCCAGGAGTCCTATCTCCACAGTCGATTGTATGTCTCGACATAGCCATCCCTCCAGGTGTCCTATCACCACAGTCGATTGTATGTCTCGACATAGCCATCCCTCCAGGAGTCCTATCACCACAGTCGAGTATATATCTTGACACAGCCATCCCTCCAGGAGTCCTATCTCCACAGTCGATTGTATGTCTCGACATAGCCATCCCTCCAGGAGTCCTATCACCACAGTCGATTGCATGTTTCGACACAGCCATCCCTCCAGGAGTCCTATCACCGCAGTCGATTGCATGTCTCGACATAGCCATCCCTCCAGTAGTCCTATCTCTACAGTCGAGTGCATGTCTCGACACAGCCATCCCTCCAGGAGTCCTATCTCCACAGTCGATTGCATGTCTCGACACAGCCATCCCTCCAGGAGTCATATCACCACAGTCGATTGCATGTCTCGACACAGCCATCCATCCAGGAGTAATAACACCGCAGTCGATTGCATGTCTCGACACAGCCATCCATCCAGGGGTCCTATCTCCACAGTCGATTGCATGTCTCGACACAGCCATCCCTCCAGGAGTCCTATCACCACATTCGATTGTATGTCTCGACACAGCCATCCATCCAGGAGTCCTATCACCACAGTCGATTGCATGTCTCGACATAGCCATCCCTCCAGGAGTCCTATCACCACAGTCGATTATATATCTTGACACAGCCATCCCTCCAGGAGTCCTATCTCCACAGTCGATTGTATGTCTCGACATAGCCATCCCTCCAGGAGTCCTATCACCACAGTCGATTGCATGTTTCGACACAGCCATCCCTCCAGGAGTCCTATCACCGCAGTCGATTGCATGTCTCGACATAGCCATCCCTCCAGTAGTCCTATCTCCACAGTCGATTGCATGTCTCGACACAGCCATCCCTCCAGGAGTCCTATCTCCACAGTCGATTGTATGTCTCGACATAGCCATCCCTCCAGGAGTCCTATCACCACAGTCGATTGTATGTCTCGACATAGCCATCCCTCCAGGAGTCCTATCACCGCAGTCGATTGCATGTCTCGACATAGCCATCCCTCCAGTAGTCCTATCTCCACAGTCGAGTGCATTTCTCGACACAGCCATCCCTCCAGGAGTCCTATCTCCACAGTCGATTGCATGTCTCGACACAGTCTTCCCTCCAGGAGTCCTATCACCACAGTCGATTGCATGTCTCGACACAGCCATCCATCCAGGAGTAATAACACCGCAGTCGATTGCATGTCTCGACACAGCCATCCATCCAGGGGTCCTATCTCCACAGTCGATTGCATGTCTCGACACAGCCATCCCTCCAGGAGTCCTATCACCACATTCGATTGTATGTCTCGACACAGCCATCCATCCAGGGGTCCTATCTCCACAGTCGATTGCATGTCTCGACATAGCCATCCCTCCAGGAGTCCTATCACCACAGTCGATTATATATCTTGACACAGCAATCCATCCAGGAGTCCTATCTCCACAGTCGATTGTATGTCTCGACATAGCCATCCCTCCAGGAGTCCTATCACCAGAGTCGATTGTATGTCTCGACATAGCCATCCCTCCAGGAGTCCTATCACCACAGTCGATTATATATCTTGACACAGCCATCCCTCCAGGAGTCCTATCTCCACAGTCGATTGCATGTCTCGACACAGCCATCCCTCCAGGAGTCATATCACCACAGTCGATTGCATGTCTCGACACAGCCATCCATCCAGGAGTAATAACACCGCAGTCGATTGCATGTCTCGACACAGCCATCCATCCAGGGTCCTATCTCCACAGTCGAGTGCATATCTCGACACAGCCATCCCTACAGGAGTCCTATCACCACATTCGATTGTATGTCTCGACACAGCCATCCACCCAGGGGTCCTATCTCCACAGTCGATTGCATGTCTCGACATAGCCATCCCTCCAGGAGTCCTATCTTCACATTCGAGTACATGTCTCGACACAGCCATCCACCTAGGAGTCATATCTTCACATTCGATTGCAGGTCTCGATACAGCCATCCATTCAGAAGTCCTATCCCTATCACCACAGTCGATTATAAATCTCGATACAGTCATCCATCCAGGAGTCCTATCTTCACATTCGAGTGTATGTCTCGATACAGCCATCCATACAGGAGCCCTATCTCCACAGTCGAGTATATATCTCGACACAGCCATCCATCCAGGAGTCCTATCTTCACATTCGATTGCATATCTCGATACAGCCATCCATTCAGAAGTCCTATCACCACAGTCGATTGTATGTCTCGATACAGCCATCCATACAGGAGTCCTATCACCGCAGTCGAGTGCATGTCTCGACACAGCCATCCATCCAGGAGCCCTATCTCCACAGTCGATTATATATCTCGACACAGCCATCCATCCAGGAGTCCAATCTTCACATTCGAGTGTATGTCTCGATACAGCCATCCGTCCAGGAGTCCTATCTTCACATTCGAGTGTATGTCTCGATACAGCCATCCATACAGGAGTCCTATCTTCACAGTCGAGTGTATGTCTCGATACAGCCATCCATCCAGGAGTCCTATCTTCACATTCGAGTGTATATCTCGATACAGCCATCCATACAGGAGTCCTATCACCGCAGTCGAGTGCATGTCTCGACACAGCCATCCCTTCATGAGTCATTTCACCGTTCTACAGGTGCGCGACTACACTTACAAACCGCTGTCGTCCAAGTAGATCGTCCAAGACGTGCACATCGCCAGAGTAGGAGCTACGTATGCACTGGTAGGCAGCCCTCAACATTACACACCTTTGGGTCTGTCTTCGCCTGACTAAGACTAGTCCTAGGGTCACATAAACTCTTCTTGGCCTCTTCCAGCAAGGATTATACATATAAACTGTACGGATTAAATTAGCTTGGGTTCCAGTGTGTCGATTTTTCACTTTTTAACTTTTGGCAAAATGACAGTTGATATCACCAGAAACTCAATACGGCCCAATTAATAGTATCGGTGTTAAAATATATGTATTTGACTGACCAGGCAAAATATATCGACGCCTGTTCCCAGGCTAGGATTAAATGTGAAACATGTTAAAACGCAAGTATTTCTTAATTATATGAAATCCCCTTTGATGTTCCGTTCTTAAGCAAACCAAAGGGTTAACTACTGCAATAAAAAAAGAATGGTATGGATGTCGCCAGACCGTTTCACGTGCAATTAATTCATGACTTAAAGCTGGCACAATGAGGTTCTACATAATGATGTTTAATTACACCTTTTTCTTCAAAGCCTTATGCGTGACTTCTAAGCAACAATTTTGGTAATACATAAATATGTTAATTGACCGAACTGTCATTAATTGGCCGAATACTCGTATTCTTTAATGTCAAAAGCCACACGACTTGGCATAAATACAAGCGCACAAGTCAACACGCCAAAGACAGTGTTTTACGAAGGGACTAAACTTACGACGAAGAAACTATTTGCAGATATGAAGGTTATTTGTCTTTGTGCGTGCCTTGTTGTAGCGGGTAAGTAAACAGTTTTTAAAATAACAAATACATTCTTTAAAACAAAACTGCTTAACTGTTGGAGATACTTTTGCATACGTTGGGTATGGATGAGTTAGTGAGGTGGTAGACTGACCGAGTGAGGGTAAAGATGTACAACATATTAATTGTTCAATATTTAATAATGTTTTAATTAATGTTTACTCAACATTTATACCGTGCATATATACTGAATTTAATTTCCTTATAGTCTGCCCAACATAATTATAATGTACGCAGAAATTGTTTGAAGCCATGTTTTTGTCATTGGTCGACACTACAACAATTCGATACTCGAATGAGCTCTAATTAATCAAAAAATGTGCATTTCGCTTTTAAAGAAACAGAATGAACGCTTAATTAGGATTATCTAAAACTATTAATAGTTTTGCTTTAAAGAACATTCCTGTTACAATCAACATTTCTCAGACTATAATTGTCATGGAAACGATTAGAACACTGATGTGGTAACACTCCATTTCTTAGAATATAGATACGTGTCAATTTCTGCAGTTTTCTTCTGCTTCAAACTGTGCCAATGGTAACCATGGTATCTCACGCGGATAAGATTATTTATGTATACCGTTCACATACAGGTGAATACATAATTGTATGTGACCGTACCAAACATCTATGTATATGATCGAGCCTCCGCTGGAGCCGTTACGATTGTGCCCTTAGGCAAGGCATTTAAATTCCACATTGTCTCTTCTCTCTCCCTCATGGCGATGGATTACATCAGGAATGAGGTCTCAAGAGCGATTAATATAAGTTTTAAGAACTTGTTTCGCAATCGAGCTAACATAAATTTGTATAAACTAACCTACAACTAGTCACGGTAATATGTAACATGGGCAATATACAACAACAACGACAACAATAGTTTAAACATCTATAAAATGCTTAGAGCAAATACAATACATGTATATGATATAATGTTTGCATATATGGGCGAAAAGAACCGCCAGACATGTAATAAAGTACAATGCACGTATTGATTGTATAACGTACACAACATGATAATATTCAATAACACTTAACACTGTCATACTCAAGTTTGGCATATATTCTGTAAATAGTATGTTTTAAACGTGCACGTATATTGAGCTGCGGCAATGTAAGTCCGGCTGGACCAGCATCGCAGTATCGCTGTGGCCAATACGACCCGCATATATAATATTATGTCGCATCTGTCAATACAGACCACCAACGGAAGTGTCAAAAACCATTGATAATGGCTCATTGGGAGAGAGCAAACTAGTGGTCTTAGAGACACGTGATATTTACTTGGAGGTTGTCGTCAATACAGGGTTTTAGCTGTGCATTCATCAGCCTCCGTCCGTCTTATGAGACGATGGATTACGCTCTTGTTGAGGAACATCTTCTGCGGTGACTGAGTAGGCCTATTCTTGAGTGGCAGTCTCTGTTGCAGTCATCGCAGGAGAAGATCGAGTCATCCAGTTTGGTTGATGCCTTTCGCTTCTGTCGTTTCTGCTCACGAAGCAGAGTTCGCTCAGCCTCGGCTCGTCTGACCCCAGCTTTCACAACGTGTCTCCATGAGGACCGATTTGATGCTGTGTCCTCCCAATACTCTATGTCGATTTGCGCTGAACGCAGGCCCCTCTTACAAGCGTCCCTGTATCTTAGGTGGGGGCGACCAGTTGGACGGGATCCTTGTTCAAGTTGACCGTACAGTAGATCTTTGGGGATGCGTCCTTTGTCCATGCGTCGGACATGACCTATCCAGCGCAGGCGGCGTTCACTGAGCATTGCATATATGGTTGAACTCGCTCTGCTGAGGACCTTTGTATTGGTGACACTATCTTCCCAAGTGATTCCCAAGATCTTGCGAAGGCACCTCATATGGTATGAGTTCAGCTTTGTCTCTTGTCTGGCATATGTCGTCCATGACTCGCTGTCGTAGAGGAGAGTGCTGAGTATGCAGGCCTGGTAGACCTTCAACTTGGTGTTCAGCGTTAGGTTTCTGTTCTCCCAGACTCTCTTGGTGAGTTTTGACATGACGGTGGCTGCTTTCCCAATGCGTGCATTGATCTCAGCATCGACGGACAGGTTGTTGGATATCAATGATCCTAGATATCTGAAGTTGTCGACCATGGCGAGTGTAGAGCCGTTAATGGCTATGGGAGCTGGGTCTGCGACGTTCTGGGTCATGACCTCTGTCTTCTTTATGCTGATGGTTAGGGCAAACTCACGGCATGCATTGGAGAACTGATCCATGAGGTGATGGAGGCCATCGTGTGTGTGGCTTGCGAGGGCTGCATCGTCAGCGAACAGCATCTCCCTGAGTAGGACACGAGTTGTTTTTGTTTTGGCGCGCAAGCGGGCCAAGTTGTATAGCTTGACATCGTGTCGGGTGTGGATGTAGACACCGTCAGAGGAGGACTGGAAGGCATATGTCAGGAGGAGTGAAGAGCGTCGGTGCGAGGACGCAGCCTTGCTTGACTCCGCTGAGGATGGGAAAAGGCTTGGAAGTGTCGCCGTCGAAGCTGACGGTGCTCTTCATGTCTTTGTGGAAAGACGTGATCAAGCTGAGCAATTTTGGTGGACAGCCAATCTTGTGTAGCAGTTTGAAAAGTCCACAGCGACTGACCAGGTCAAACGCCTTTGTTAGGTCCACGAATGCGAGGTACAGTGGCTGTTGTTGCTCCCTACACTTTTCCTGGTGTTGCCTCACTGAAAAGGTCATGTCGATTGTGGATCGGCCAGATCGGAAACCACACTGGGATTCTGGGTATATGCGCTCTGCTACCACCTGCAGTCTTGCGAGAATAACCCGAGCAAATACTTTGCCAACAATGCTGAGTAGGGATATGCCGCGATAGTTGTTGCAGTCGCTTCTGTCACCCTTGTTCTTGAAGAGTGTGACTATCTTTGCATCGCGCATGTCTTGTGGCACCTCACCTTCCTTCCAGCATAGACAAAGAAGTTCATGGAGAAGTGGTAGTAGAGCTGGCTTCCCTTGTTTAATCAGCTTAGGCGGTATGGCATCAGTTCCTGCTGCTTTTCCGCTGGTGAGGGCTTTAATGGCTTTTTCAAGTTCAGCCATGGTTGGCTCGCTGTCGAGCTCCTCAAGTACGGGAAGTGTCGGGATGCTGTTGAGGGCCTCCTCGGAGACTGTGTTATCTGTGGAGTACAGTTCAAGGTAATGCTCTACCCATCTCGCCATCTGCTTGCTTCGGTCGGTGATTACCTCGCCTGATTTGGTTTTGAGTGGAGCCGTTTTCTTCACATTTGGACCAGTGGCCTGTGTATATTATTACAGCATACACCCTGTTTAGTGCGATACAACGGTATTGCATTGCACTGAATGAATTTACATCTTACAATGACGACATGTCTACAGATATGACTTGATGATAGATGTATCTTGTTGTCATAGTACGGCAGTATTGCACATGTTTACAAACTAACGGCGATATAGACAATTACCGGTATCAGTACAATATATACAGGATATATCCGGTATCAGTACCATATAGACAGGATGTATCCTGTATCAGTACCATATAGACAGGATGTATCCTGTACCAGTACCATATAGACAGGAAGTATCCGGTATCAGTACCATATAGACAGGAAGTATCCTGTATCAGTACCATATAGACATGATGTATCCGGTATCAGTACCATATAGACAGGAAGTATCCTGTATCAGTACCATATAGACAGGAAGTATCCTGTTTCAGTACCATATAGACAGGAAGTATCCTGTATCAGTACCATATAGACAGGATGTATCCTGTATCAGTACCATATAGACAGGATGTATCCTGTATCAGTACCATATAGACATGATGTATCCGGTATCAGTACCATATAGACAGGATGTATCCTGTATCAGTACCATATAGACAGGAAGTATCCGGTATCAGTACCACATGCATATAGACAGGATGTATCCGGTATCAGTACCATATAGACAGGATGTATCCGGTATCAGTACCATATAGACAGGATGTATCCTGTATCAGTACCATATAGACAGGAAGTATCCTGTATCAGTACCATATAGACAGGATGTATCCTGTATCAGTACCATATAGACAGGATGTATCCTGTATCAGTACCATATAGACAGGAAGTATCCTGTATCAGTACCATATGCATATAGACAGGAAGTATCCTGTATCAGTACCATATAGACAGGATGTATCCTGTATCAGTACCATATAGACAGGATGTATCCTGTATCAGTACCATATAGACAGGATGTATCCGGTATCAGTACCATATAGACAGGATGTATCCTGTATCAGTACCATATAGACAGGAAGTATCCGGTATCAGTACCACATGCATATAGACAGGATGTATCCGGTATCAGTACCATATAGACAGGATGTATCCGGTATCAGTACCATATAGACAGGATGTATCCTGTATCAGTACCATATAGACAGGAAATATCCTGTATCAGTACCATATAGACAGGATGTATCCTGTATCAGTACCATATAGACAGGATGTATCCTGTATCAGTACCATATAGACAGGATGTATCCTGTATCAGTACCATATAGACAGGATGTATCCTGTATCAGTACCATATAGACAGGATGTATCCGGTATCAGTACCATATAGACAGGAAGTATCCTGTATCAGTACCATATAGACAGGATGTATCCGGTATCAGTACCATATAGACAGGAAGTATCCTGTATCAGTACCATATAGACAGGATGTATCCGGTTTCAGTACCATATAGACAGGAAGTATCCTGTATCAGTACCATATAGACAGGAAGTATCCTGTATCAGTACCATATGCATATAGACAGGAAGTATCCTGTATCAGTACCATATAGACAGGAAGTATCCTGTATCAGTACCATATAGACAGGATGTATCCTGTATCAGTACCATATAGACAGGAAGTATCCTGTATCAGTACCATATGCATATAGACAGGAACTATCCTGTATCAGTACCATATGCATATAGACAGGAAGTATCCTGTATCAGTACCATATAGACAGGAAGTATCCTGTATCAGTACCATATAGACAGGATGTATCCTGTATCAGTACCATATAGACAGGAAGTATCCTGTATCAGTACCATATGCATATAGACAGGAACTATCCTGTATCAGTACCATATGCATATAGACAGGAAGTATCCTGTATCAGTACCATATAGACAGGAAGTATCCTGTATCAGTACCATATAGACAGGATGTATCCTGTATCAGTACCATATAGACAGGAAGTATCCTGTATCAGTACCATATGCATATAGACAGGAACTATCCTGTATCAGTACCATATGCATATAGACAGGAAGTATCCTGTATCAGTACCATATAGACAGGAAGTATCCTGTATCAGTACCATATAGACAGGATGTATCCGGTATCAGTACCATATAGACAGGATGTATCCTGTATCAGTACCATATATACAGGATGTATCCTGTATCAGTACCATATAGACAGGATGTATCCTGTATCAGTACCATATAGACAGGAAGTATCCTGTATCAGTACCATATAGACAGGATGTATCCTGTATCAGTACCATATAGACAGGAAGTATCCGGTATCAGTACCATATAGACAGGATGTATCCTGTATCAGTACCATATAGACAGGATGTATCCGGTATCAGTACCATATAGACAGGAAGTATCCTGTATCAGTACCATATGCATATAGACAGGATGTATCCGGTATCAGTACCATATAGACAGGAAGTATCCTGTATCAGTACCATATGCATATAGACAGGAAGTATCCTGTATCAGTACCATATAGACAGGAAGTATCCTGTATCAGTACCATATGCATATAGACAGGAAGTATCCTGTATCAGTACCATATAGACAGGAAGTATCCTGTATCAGTACCATATAGACAGGATGTATCCTGTATCAGTACCATATAGACAGGATGTATCCTGTATCAGTACCATATAGACAGGATATATCCTGTATCAGTACCATATAGACAGGATGTATCCGGTATCAGTACCATATAGACAGGAAGTATCCTGTATCAGTACCATATAGACAGGATGTATCCGGTATCAGTACCATATAGACAGGATGTATCCGGTATCAGTACCATATAGACAGGATGTATCCGGTATCAGTACCATATAGACAGGAAGTATCCGGTATCAGTACCATATAGACAGGATGTATCCGGTATCAGTACCATATAGACAGGATGTATCCGGTATCAGTACCATATAGACAGGAAGTATCCGGTATCAGTACCATATAGACAGGATGTATCCTGTATCAGTACCATATAGACAGGAAGTATCCGGTATCAGTACCATATAGACAGGATGTATCCGGTATCAGTACCATATAGACAGGATGTATCCGGTATCAGTACCATATAGACAGGAAGTATCCGGTATCAGTACCATATAGACAGGATGTATCCTGTATCAGTACCATATAGACAGGAAGTATCCGGTATCAATACCATATAGACAGGATGTATCCGGTATCCGGACAAAAACATTTTTTGGTTCCCTTTCTTTTCGTAGTTTCATTTCTCCAAATGACAATAGCAGCAATGAAACGATTGTTCTTACATCACCTTTAGCATATTTTATTGAAATTGCTGGCATGACAATGGGACACTTGCAGACAGGTCCAATGTTGCCTCGGAACAGTTAAGTGGTTTTAAAGTACCTAAATGTGTTTATTTTACTTCAACTGGAAAAATCATTCTATAAAGCATAATCAAGTTTATCCTAGTGTTAGGTCCAGTAAACCACCATTTATAGAGTTATTGGTGAGTTTGTTAAATAAATATTGAGTTGATTTACAAAATAGTAATTTCACAAAGGCAGGTTCGTTCATGGCCGTATTTTCCAAATTTTACTTTTGAAAGTAATAATTTATTATTAAAAAATGAAAATATAAAACAATAATCACACTATTTAACTGTTTTATGCAATAAACTTATTGTATTGTATTGTATTGTATTGTATTGTATTGTATTGTATTGTATTGTATTGTATTGTATTGTATTGTATTGTATTGTATTGTATTGTATTGTATTGTATTGTAATTATCCGCTCCTTGCAATATCTTGGTGTGCAGCACATTCCAAGTAAACGCATAATGGGACTTTACACATTTCTAGGAAGTCGTGATAGCGCAGTGGATGCGCGTTCGCTTCAGGTGTGAAAGGTCCGGAGTTCGAGTCCAGCTGGAGCCGTTACGATTGTACCCTTAGGCAAGGCATTTAAATTCCACGTTGCCTCTTCTCTCTCCCTCGTGGCGATGGATTCCATCAGGAATGAGGTATCGAGAGTGATTAATATAAGTTGTAATAACTTGTTTCGCAATCAAGCTCAATCAAATTTGTATAAACTATATAGACAGGATGTTGATGATTGAGCTTATTTACCTTCGCCTCCGGCGAACCATGTGGGCGAGCGACAGGATGTATCCGGCATCAGTATATATATATAGGACATATCCGGTATCAGTACATATAAACAGGATATATCCGGTATCCGGTATCAGTACATATAGATAGGACATATCCGGTATCAGTACATATATTTGACATATATGGTATCATACAGGATATATCCGGTATCCGGTATCAGTACATATATAGATAGGACATATCCGGTATCAGTACATATATATAGGATATATCCGGTATCCGGTATCAGTACATATAGATAGGATATATCCGGTATCAGTACATATAGATAGGACACATCCGGTATCAGTACATATATAGATATGACATATCCGGTATCCGGTATCAGTACATATAGATAGGATATATTCGGTATCCGGTATCAGTACATATAGATAGGACATATCGAGCTCATGCATTTTACTGTTGTCTGTTTCAGTTGCTGGAAGGGACCTAATAAGAGGTTAGTGTGATATTCGTTATTAAAAAGCGCATTTCCTATTTCGAGACATATCTTTGTCTTCCCCATCATGATTTCCAGTAACGTCATATCTAGTACACATCATGATTTCCAGTAACGCCATATCTAGTACACATCATGATTTCCAGCAAGGCCATATCTCTACACATCATGATTCCCAGTAACGTCATATCTAGTACACATCATGATTTCCAGCAAGGCCATATCTCTACACATCATGATTCCCAGTAACGCCATATCTAGTACACATCATGATTTCCAGCAAGGCCATATCTCTACACATCATGATTCCCAGTAACGTCATATCGAGTACACATCATGATTTCCAGTAACGCCATATCGAGTACATATCATGATTCCCAGTAACGCCATATCTAGTACATATCATGATTCCCAGTAACGCCATATCTAGTACATATCATGATTTCCAGTAACGCCATATCTAGTACACATCATGATTTCCAGTAACGTCATATCGAGTACATATCATGATTTCCAGTAACGCCATATTGAGTACATATCAGGATTTCCAGTAACGTCATATCGAGTACATATCATGATTTCCAGTAACGTCATATCGAGTATACATCATGATTTCCAGTAACGTCATATCGAGTAGATATCATGATTTCCAGTAACACCATATCTAGTACACATCATGATTTCCAGTAACGTCATATCGAGTACATATCATGATTTCCAGTAACGCCATATTGAGTACATATCAAGATTTCCAGTAACGTCATATCGAGTACATATCATGATTTCCAGTAACGCCATATCGAGTACATATCATGATTTCCAGTAACGCCATATATCTACACATGATTTCCAGTAACGTCATATCGAGTACACATCATGATTTCCAGTAACGCCATATCTATTACATATGATTTCCAGTAACGTCATATCGAGTACATATCATGATTTCCAGTAACGTCATATCGAGTACATATCATGATTTCCAGTAACACCATATCTAGTACACATCATGATTTCCAGTAACGTCATATCGAGTACACATCATGATTTCCAGTAACGCCATATCTAGTACATATCATGATTTCCAGTAACGTCATATCGAGTACATATCATGATTTCCAGTAACGTCATATCTAGTACACATCGTGATTTCCAGTAACACCATATCTAGTACACATCATGATTTCCAGTAACGCCATATCGAGTACACATCATGATTTCCAGTAACGCCATATCTAGTACATATCATGATTTCCAGTAACACCATATCTAGTACACATCATGATTTCCAGTAACGCCATATCGAGTACACATCATGATTTCCAGTAACGCCATATCGAGTACACATCATGATTTCCAGTAACGCCATATCGAGTACACATCATGATTTCCAGTAACGCCATATCGAGTACACATCATGATTTCCAGTAACGCCATATCGAGTACACATCATGATTTCCAGTAACGCCATATCTAGTACACATCATGATTTCCAGTAACGCCATATCGAGTACACATCATGATTTCCAGTAACGCCATATCTAGTACATATCATGATTTCCAGTAACGCCATATCGAGTACACATCATGATTTCCAGTAACGCCATATCGAGTACACATCATGATTTCCAGTAACGCCATATCTAGTACACATCATGATTTCCAGTAACGCCATATCGAGTACACATCATGATTTCCAGTAACGCCATATCTAGTACACATCATGATTTCCAGTAACGCCATATCGAGTACACATCATGATTTCCAGTAACGCCATATCTAGTAACATCACATCATGATTTCCAGTAACGCCATATCTAGTACACATCATGATTTCCAGTAACGCCATATCGAGTACACATCATGATTTCCAGTAACACCATATCGAGTACACATCATGATTTCCAGTAACGCCATATCGAGTACACATCATGATTTCCAGTAACGTCATATCGAGTACACATCATGATTTCCAGTAACGCCATATCTAGTACACATCATGATTTCCAGTAACGCCATATCGAGTACACATCATGATTTCCAGTAACGCCATATCTGATATATATCATGATATCTAACGTTCAATATTTACCACAGACGCTTGGTGTCTGGACACATAATTTCGGGTTCAAAACCACAACACGAGCAGCAGGGGGGGGGGGGGTGAGTAACAAAATAAATGGAAGCCTCCGCGCCCCCCGTTGAGCCCTCCCTCCATGTTCCGGGTGAACAGACCTCTTAATTTGGGCCGAGGAGGCTCCTAGCCCCATTTCAGACAGCCAAAAAACACCCATATATGACGGACCACAACCCTCGCTGGCCCAGGGCTCTCAGACACTACGTGCCCCGGCCGCCAACGCCGCTCCCACCACCATCTCGGATTCGCGGCCGATCGGATATAAAAAAGATTAAAATCCGCGAGGTAGTATACACATCAAACATAATATTGGTATGCTGTATTTAAGACGGGAGCCATCTCATGTACGTAAGATATACCATTTTGTTAAATCATTTCGAATCCTTGTGGTTTCTCGTCTGCAGTGCACTGTACAAATTTCACTAGCTGTGCGTTACCTGAGAAAGAAACGTTCTCGCCTCGTGTTTGATAAACACTATTTCAGGAGTATTTCTTTCATATAACAGATGTAAGTATGGTTATTTTCAATTATTTAATACATTCTTTTTCGTCTTAATGAACAGGCTATTGTATTGTTTATTAATCAAGAACGTGTGTTGATGACGACACAAAATAAACATATGATTAGTGATTGACTGACCGGAAAGTATAGATAGACCTCCCCCAAAACCAGTGCTGGACTTCCATCTCCATTTATGGCAAAATGTATTTTAGCTCGATGCCCGAAACAAGTTATGGTCAAACTCCTAGATCTAACTCACTCTCGGAGACTATTCCTGATGGATGATCAATCGCAACGAGGAGAGAGAAGAACGGCAAAACGGGAAATTAAATGCCTTTTTTTCTTGCCGAAGGGAACAGTCGTAATGGCCCAGTGGGGCTCGAACGTAAGTCCCGGACGTCCATGAATATATAGCGGGACTAGATTGAACTATGTATTTGCATTCTTGTTCAGGGACAAGGGGAAACATTTCAAAAGTTTAGAACAGATTTCAAGGAGTTTGTTCACTTGTTACTCATCAAATACCCAGAAGATAATGAACTGAAACAAAGAGTTGATCGTTTTGAGGGCGAATATTCCCATCTGCCAATGAATGTGTTCGTGAAGGATGTTCAACGAGCAACGAGCATGCCATCAAAACGGGAGGAAGTGAAGAAACTTCTGAGGAATGCGATTACCTCAGAGAAAAGAATTACAGGTGAATACCAGCCAAACCTTACGTCGGAGGAAACATGTATGACATCATTCAAAGAACTTGAAATGCTTATAAAATCTGACAAAAGAAACATTTTGCTGAATTCAGCACATCAAGGTAGTGTTCTTAAACACTTAAAACACACCATGAAGAAGAGAGGTTCCTTCATAAAAAGCTTATGTGATAGCGACATTTCAATTTCGATATCACATTGCAATTTCTTAATAGCTTTCAGCGAGTTGGCAGAAAAACATCCACAAATAGTTCAGTGTGCTTTGGAATTACGCTTTTTCACAAAAATCTTAAAATTGTGAAAGAGGTTGCCTGTGAAGTATTTGCATAGTGGATAAAAACTACCTAATATATTGTAAGAATATTATCAGTGTGATTACTCAAGTATGTCC
>CM026404.1:6197404-6219357 GCA_014843695.1 Archivesica marissinica
CGCATAAATAATAACACCGCACAAGTGACGTATTTGAGAGATTCAGGTGCGACAATTAGTTTATTGTCGGCTACTGATCAGACCGCTGATCATTTAGAATACACAGGTGAACGGGTAACAATCCGCGGTGTCAATTATATCCCTGGTAATTATCCGATAGCAAAGATTAGCGTCGATTGTCCAATATACCAAGGAACATTGAAGGTGGCTGTATTAAAACACAGATGCACCGCGGGGGTGGATCTTATAATAGGTAACGACTGTGAAACTGCCCCTGTCACTGATTTGATTACCTGTGGCGTGGTTACACGCTCAAATAAGAAAATTATCCCGTTTGATGAAATTGTCACGTCCAACCCAGACTCAGAAAACACGACCGATACAAATCACAATGTCTTACCTTTTCGGAATACAATTGAGATCAATTCCCCCTCTGAGAAAGCCAGTACAGTTAAACCCCAAAATATTCCCTCTATTGACGATTTGAGTCCTGATAAATTATTGCAAGAACAGAATAATGACCCGACCTTAGCACCCCTCTGGGAAATGGCTCAAGAAGGAACACCTATTCGGCAAGGATATTACATCCAGCTCGAACCCCGACTACTTATGAGGAGAGAACAACCTCAAGACACGTCCAAAGTTCGACCCTGGAAAATATATGATCAGGTGGTAGTTCCACGGGGATTCCGTGATCATATAACGGGACTCGCCCATGACAGTTTAAGTACGGGACACCAGGGACCTAGTAAGACCCTGAAGCGCATTAAGCGCCGCTTCTTTTGGCCGGGAATCCGCGCAGATGTTAAACGATTCTGCCATAGCTGTGGGCCGTGCCAGAGAGCGGGTAAGGGACAGAAAGCCACTGTAGCCCCATTGAAACCCCTGCCCATTATATCCCAACCATTCAAATTTATATCCGCTGATTTCGTTGGACCCATGAAGAAAACTATAAATGGGAACCAGTATATCTTGAATTTTATTGATCATGCCACTAAATATACGGAATCTTTCCCATGCGCCGCAGCGACAGCTGTTAATGCACAAAAAGCCCTGATCGAGATAATATCTCGACATGGAAAACCCCAGACCCTGTTGACTGACCGAGGAAGCGCTTTCATAGCTGAAACATTCACACGCTTCCTAGCCGAGCACGATATACGTCACTTAACTAGCACGAGTTACAGGCCTCAAACCAACGGATCAATAGAGAAATATAATGGTACATTGAAAACCATGCTTAGAATCCTTGGGGAGAACTCTTTATCGTCTTGGGATGAGATGCTACCCTGGCTATTATTTGCATATAGAAGTGCAGAGCACTCTAGCACAGGATATTCTCCCTTCTACCTTCTATATGGGCGCGAACCTAGAGATAATCTAGATTCCACTTATGATCTCTGGGCTAGAAATGAGCGGGATGAAGGGATCCCCATAAATAACTATGTACAAGAATTATGTCATAGATTAGCTGAAGCGTTACGTGACGCCAGCGAGAATGCACAACAGGCCGCAGATGGTCGTAAAACAAAGTATGACAGAAGTAAGAAAGCGAAAATGCGTGTATTCCAGCGTGGTGAATTAGTGTTAGTACGATTACCGTTAAAAGGTAATAAGCTGAAGAATGCCCTCCAGGGACCGTATCCGGTACACGAAAAGGTAGCGTCGCATACCTATATTATATACATGCCTGATAAGAGAGTAAAATACCGTGTTATGCATGTAAACCAGTTGAAGCCCTGGACAGGTAGGGAGGAGGGTGCAGCTCTAGCTGATAGTAGTCCGGTGTATGAGTCCCAATACCCTACCCTATTAGATTACCAAGCCCCTACGGACATTGAGAAAGAATTCGATCCTTGCAGTCCTCTTGAATCTGTACCTAAGAAAACCTGGCCGGATATCAGTCATTTAAACCCAGACCACAGGGACGATATTAGTCAGTTATTTGACCGTTACCCCCGTTTATTCTCTGGACAACTGGGACGTTTCCACGATGTTACCCATGATATTGATGTGCAAGGTGCTTCACCCGTAGTCCAGCCTTACTACCGCATGTCTCCAGAAAAGAAACAAATATTAAAAACTGAGCTAGATCAAATGTTGGAGTTAGGAATTATCCGCCCTAGCAGAAGCCAGTGGGCCTCTCCCATAATATTGGTACGCAAATCAGACTCAGAATGGCGACCATGTATTGATTATCGGAAAATTAATGACCTGACTCGAGGAGAAGCCTTCCCCATCCCGAGATTAGACGATCTCATTGATCAGGTCGCAGGTTCGAGTCTGATATCAATTTTAGATCTTAATAAAGGTTACTGGCAGATTCCGCTAACCCCTCGAGCTAGTGAAATTGCAGCGTTCATAACCCCCTGGGGCTTGTTTGAACCATTAACTCTCCCATTTGGTTTAAAAAACGGTGGAGTTACCTTCCAGAGGGCCATAAACGAGATAATCGCTCAATCCCCGACAGAACCCATCCGTGATAGATTTGCCGACGCATATCTGGATGATATTGCTGTTCGATCCAATTTATGGTCACAGCACATAAATCACTTGGATTGGACATTTCATAGACTAGAGGATAGTGGTGTTACTTTGAATCCGAAGAAGTGTAAAATTGGGTCTGGAACAGTCAAGTACTTGGGACATGAATTAGGGTCGGGAAAAATCAAACCAATTTCCAGCAAGGTTGAGTGTATTAGTAATATCTCTCCCCCACAGACCAAGAAACAATTACGAGGATATCTGGGATCAGTAGGATTTTACAGGAAATTCATTCCCCAGTTCGCTGAGATCGCCGCTCCCCTGACTGACTTATTAAAGGGCAAGCGATCAGGGAACATCATAACTCAGTGGAGCGATAAACATCAACTTGCTTTCGAATCCTTAAAGAAAGCTTTAACCAATAAACCCATACTGAAGGCCCCTGACTTTAACCAAGAGTTCGAACTCTATACTGATGCTTCCGATTTGGGAATTTCGGCTGTACTGACTCAGACCGTTGACCAAGTACCACACCCAGTAGCATTTTATTCCCGAAAACTTATTCCACGAGAGAAAAACTACTCTACAATAGAGAAGGAATTATTAGCTATAGTGGCCGGTATCGAACATTTTCGCATATATGTAAGCACAAGCAAAACAATAATTAATTCAGATCATAATCCCCTTGTATGGTTAAGTAGGTCGAAAACGTCCAATCAACGCCTCTTAAGATGGGCACTGTGTCTCTCAGAATTTAATCTGACCATTAAACATATCAAAGGGACTCAAAATGTTCTAGCAGACTTTCTCAGTAGAGTTCAATGACTGTGATGTTTGACTTAGTAAATGTACTTGGTATTATTTCAGTTGTTCAGTAAATAGTTATTGCCTCTATGATTAGAATGTTGGTACCTAGCGAAAGAAATGCTATTTTAGGACATATGATGTATTGATATTATGATTGTTTTCTACTGTATATTCAAAGGAATGAAGATTTGTAAATCGGCCGATAGCGGGCGATGTCAAACTTCTCCCCGGGTAGGGAGGATTGTGCAAAACCCCAATTTGCACGAAATGTTTATTATTGTTATATATAAATAGTAATGTATTATATAAATACATTAAACTGTTTCTATATATGGCCAAATGTTTACCATGTAATATATATATATTTGTATTATGCATAATCGTCTGCTATTATTTTCGCGCCTAAAATTATCAATCTCGCTTCGCGCGGGAAATGACTTAAGATGTTAGGCCTAATCTCAGTTTATCAAGGCCGTGGTTGCAGGTGTCCAGTTATGTAATACAAAGGCACCGAACTGGTTTGATGGTGTAATATTAGATAACAGGCCGTGGTTGCAGGTGTCCAGTTATGTAATATAAAGGCACCGAACTGGTTTGATGGTGTAATATTAGATAACATAACAGATGTTTAGGAATAACAGATGTTTTAGGAATTGTTATATCATATATACACTGATTCAATCATGTATATAAGAAATGGATTTTATTAACATAAATCAGACACACTAGAGCCTAACTCCAGGAGCGAGAAAGGTCGTGATCTCAATCTAGTATATAGAACATATAAACTGTATTTATGATACTTAGATATTATGGACATTATAAGAAATATAACTTATAAAGATTTGTCGAATAATTAAATTGTTCAGCCATAGAAGAAACATAGAGTTTCGGCGAACCATATAGAAGGTGATTAAAAGTTAATCTAATCAGAAACAGTGATTAGATTATAGTGATATTGAGTAATGACGGATTAGAAAGATTGGATGTTAAATATACTGTGTAAGCGCATAGTCGGCTCACACAAATGGATTGTTAAATAAGCTTTTAATGATACGATGTATATATATATAGATCACTGATTATATATATATGGATATTTCTGATGCCAATTTAAACAAGATATTATATAGAAGAAATGTAATACTGTGTTGAGTTATCATTAATACATATAATAACGAAGAAACCCCCTAGACAACTCCAGCGAGTCTACAATAGGATAGACCCTGGTAAGAGCCGTAGCAACCGAGACATATTATTACGAGAAGAAAAAAGAGAGTTTGCGACACCTGACACTATTGGTTAGTATTACCATTATGAGAGGTGAGAATCAAGAGTCCAGTGTGAAGACTGGCAGTTAACTGGTTTATCACCATTGTTTGCACAACCTAGTTCGGTGTTGCTATCGTGGCACAATGATGGAGTGGTCTTATTCGCTATTGCTATGCTACGTAGCAGTAGCTGTAAAGGTTCGAAACACACACAAGCATACACATCTTCACACGCACGCACGCACGCACGCACGCACGCACGTACGCACACACGCACGCACGCACACACACACACACACACACACACACACAACTGGTAATTACAATACTCTGAAGTCAATTATGGTGCTGGGTATATTGTTACGAGCGAGCGATCCCCGGAAGTTTCCTGATATGTTTCCAGGGACAATCTGTTGCACTTCTTTGTCTTGGGGAACTAAACTCTGGTCACATTATGACTTGGTTAATATGTTGTTTGGTTCTAAGCTTGTGTATAAAGTGGCGTACTGTATTTACAACTAGAATGGGGATACCGACAATAAATAAAATGCCTTGCTCAATGACACTACATACGTGGCCTGACCGAGTATCGAACCCGGGACCGTTCGATTCCAAATCTGACTCTCTACCACTGGACCACAGACGCCACAGTTATATCTGATATTGTGTTATAGTTCGAATCCTGAATCGACAGTGCCATTATTAATCAGAATGCTTTTTTTTTGAGAATTGTGTTTTTCCTAAGTAAAACCACACATTTTACAATAACCCTAAGATTGCTTTTGGCAAATACAAATTCAGCTAAAGAAACCGAATTTGTACATAGTTACAGTCAAACCTGTCATAAGCAGCCAGCCAAGGGAATTACAGAAAGTTGCTGCTTAGCACAGGTGGTTGCTTAATAGAGGTCAAATTCAAAATCCGACGCTCTACCACTGGACCACGGACGCCACCGAGGCCTCGGTTTAAGTGTCATGTCTCTTAGCGTTGGACGCACACACCACGAATGTGATCGTTTTCTTTGAAAACATAACATTCATATAATATTACCATCTCATATACACTAAGACACACATGCGAAGATAGTATTTTATGAACGTTAAACGTCAATAATGCGGAGAAATTAATTGAATGGAGGGTGTGTCAATGTTAAGGAGCATTAATTCAAAACTGATATCCAACCCCCGGAGTTCTTATGAGAGGAGCACGTGTTTTGCGATTATTTATTGTCATAAACCGTTACAACCATGAACAACACATGAAGGAATGAACCATTTTAGGTAGTGTACGTTTGTGCAATCATAAAGGCAGAGCCCCGTTCCAGAGGTCCCTTTAATATTCAGTTACGTGCACAATGCATACCACCGACCCTGAGGCCTCGGTTTAATGTCTCAATTGAAAGACAACGTGTTAAATGTTGCAGTCATGTTGTAATTAGTTCCAATGACTTCGTTCTTTCAACCGAGTAACCTATCCAGCTGGCTTGTGGAAGGTCGATGGTTCTACATGGGTGCCCGTCCATGCCGAAATAAGCCTACTCCTCGGATGTGCACACGTGTACCATGAATCTTTATACATCGCGTTGAATAATTATTTAGTTGGATGTGGTAGCGGATTGATGCAATGTCGGTAATTGAAACGTGTACGACTACAGAATTAATATACTTAGACGCCATCTTGGATTTTGTTATCAATTTTGTGTGTCACATATTACATGCCCAACATATATAAATAATTAAATTAATGTACAAATAAAACATCAACAAAAAATGGTGTTAATTAACTGTAAAAACTAGCTATACTTCTACAGCTAAATGCATATTAAATTACCTCCACCCACTTATAATTTTGGACGCCATCTTGGATTTTGTTATCAATTTTGTTATCAATTTTGTGTGTCACATATTACATGCCCAACATAAATAAGTAATTAAATTAATGTATAAATAATACATCAACAAAAAAATGGTGTCAATAAACTGTAAAAACTAACTTTGCTTCTACAGCTAAATGCATATTTAATTACCCCACCCACTTATAAAAGCTTATATATTCATAGTTTTCATCTGTTTTCCACCAAGAAGCCATTATTTTAATTAATTTTGATCTACACTTTCATTTTAAACATACTTACTCATGATTTACATCAATGGCTCGGAGCTAAAATTTAAAATACCACCCCTAACCCTTAAATTTGACCATTTTAATTGGTAAATTTGCATAATTTTCTTAAATGTTACAATAATGTCTTTGAAAAATGGCAGAAATTTCAATTTACTATGTATATTCTTAAACATGAATACAAAAAAAATGAAATAAAATCACATGTAAACTTCTGGACCATTTATAGTCCTTTAAGTTGACTATCAATTTATGGCGGCCATTTTGGACGCCATCTTGGATTTTTCCTAACGCCACGATTTGTGCCAATTTATGCCAATTCATGCCGCATGTGTGACAAACTTCAGACATTTACAAACATGTTGGTATATAACTCGATTTGTTAGCTGACCGGGTAAGGTTGCCCCTCAAAATAGTGGTCCTATAAGCTAATAGTCACCTAACCAGATGCAATGTCGGTAATTGAAACATGTACGACTACAGAATTAATATACTTGTATATTTTATTTCAAGATTACAACGTGAACGATTCTGATGTTACAAACATTATACACAATGACCCGCTACTGACAACCTCACAGAACATCTCTTACTAAGCTGCTCTTCGTAGAACCTGAAATATATGATTTGTGCAAATTATTGTATACCTCGATGACAAATTCAAGACCTTCAAGAGATTAAACAATTTTTAAACTTTATTTATTTTACTCCGATTGGGAAGCAAGTTTTAACAACGTATATTAATCACTCTCGTTGGCGCGGATGAAAGCGTAAATGTGGTCATTCGTGTGGGAGGAAACCAGAGTACCCTGAGAAAATCTACCTGTCCGATCTGGCGACCATCGTACAATCTCACATACTTCCCGGTTCGAGGATCGAACCGGGGTTGCATTGGTGAGAAGCGAACGCGCTAACCACTGCGCTAATCGCACAGATTAATGCCTTTCCCAAACTCATTTCTGATGATGAGAGGAGAGCATTTAATATCACACCACTGTAATGTCCCGTTATTTCACAGTTATTTTCGACATGTTTTCCTTAGCCATTTGTGTTGAATTTATCTTTATAAAATTCGAGTTTGTCAATTAATTTACTTATGCTTTTGTGTACTTGCTGTAAAGCACTGTAACAAATAAAATAGTATTAACCCTTTCAACACCACATACCTCTAAATAGGCTTACGCAACGTGTAGATCCAGATGAACCGGCTCATGATGAGCCACCTCAAAAGGATCTGCACTTTTTGCCAGTAATGTTACTATATTTAGACAAAATTACCCGGTGTGTTATTTTTAAACTTACTTGGAATGGCCTACAATAGTGTATGCATAGTGACAAGCCTATTGTGTATCATAGTGTTCTTAAAAACAAAAAAACAAATTTACATTTTAGTTTTGTGGTTTGAACCCGACAACATATGTCCAGACCCAAAGCGTATTGGACAAGCGATTACTCACGATGCAATTAGATGCAATAATTCGTCTTTACTCTGAAGCGTTGATCAAACGGAATACAAGAATGGTGGGTTTGTTTTGGGTTGTTAAAGTCGCACCAACAGCTTAGGTCATGCGGCTACTCTCCAGCTGTTAATGGTGGAGGAAGACCCGGTGCCCCTCAGAGCCGGAAGACGTAAAAATCACTTGAGCTCATTGAAAGCGATTCATGTAGTTTCAATAGAATTGTATGTGTCGTTGTACCATCTTTCCAGAGAAATGACGAGTTTGCCTCGGGTGTGTGTGAGTTTTACGTTTATTTATCGTCGCTACCGGTTGCCCATATGAGCGACGCCTCCTGAAGATATTAGTAATTTTAGATTTTGGAGGATAGTGCAATGATACAGAAAGAGACCCATTCCAGAGTCTCCTCTGGTTCTTTTACGTTCACGGTGTAGAGCACCGACACGAGACCTCGGTTTAATGTCCCATCTGAAAGATTGTTAATTTTATTAGGGTCAGACGGGGGATCGAACCTGCGATCCCTGGATTACCAGTCCAGCGTGTTACCACTGGACTACAGATCCGTCCGTGTTGCCTCGGGTGGATTATGTCATGCCTAATGTATGCACGTGACAGGTGATCACAGCCATAATAAGTATACACACCACATGTCACGAAGTTTTGACACTTGGATAGCTGTTGTACTTCGAACTTGCAATCAGACAGGGCATCTTCATCTCCGCTACATGTCATCTTTGCGCTGAACTCAGGGACATCATCAAATGATAGAATTTCTGTGGCAATACTTGAATGTGCATTCCTGTAGTTTTGAAAATAATGCAGCAAAGTGTAAAATTAGAACTCCGCAAATCCAAATTAATTAAAGAAAACTAATATACTTAGCACTTGCTTCAACTACCAGTACCCCATGCTCCCAATCACAAGTGTCCTCTCCGTAGTACGATAGAGCCTGTAAGTTCAATTACTTTAATACTTTAAGATTATATCACCGTTACCATTGAATAGTATCAGATACGTTACAATACTGCCTTATGTGACTTAAATTATATATGGCACCTCCATATGAGGCTTACGACTAGGTATAGTTCAACCTTTGCGACCATTTACAATATGGTGTTTACGATTAGATGGCGTTCAACCGTTACGACCATTTACAATATGGGGTTTACGACAAGATAGCGTTCAATCTATACGACCATTTACAATATGGGGTTTACGACAAGATAGCGTTCAATCTATACGACCATTTACAATATGGTGCTTACGACAAGATAGCGTTCAATCTTTACGACCATTTACAATATGGGGTTTACGACAAGGTAGCGTTCAATCTATACGACCATTTACAATATGGTGCTTACGACAAGATAGCGTTCAATCTATACGACCATTTACAATGTGGTGCTTACGACAAGATAGCGTTCAATCTATACGACCATTTACAATGTGGTGCTTACGACAAGATAGCGTTCAATCTTTACGACCATTTACAATATGATGCTTACGACTAGGTAGAGTTCAACATTTAGAATATTTCAGTTCTCAAATGGGGACTTATTACACGGTCCTCTATCAACCATTGAGATAATGTAGCTTTAGTTCCAACCTGGACACATTCCACTGCCATATTGAACTTACCTAACACCGCATCCAACCATGGAGACATTTTCCTCCTCTCCATTGTCACATACGAGACCCAGGCTGCCATGGAAGTCTAATACAAGTAAGTTGTCGTCACCAATCTTGGAGCTAATAGCAGCTGCATCTGTCAACGTTATATATAATGTATTGTTTGCAGACCTATTGTTTAGACAAAAGTATTTATTGAGTATGCAAAATTAGTTGAATCAATAAGGATATAGCCTTGGTAATGACCGGTGTCATTTTTAAATTTGTCTATATTGTATAATAGTGTTATTCAAAACCAAAACAAAAAGGTTTTTCGCAGCAGGGGGGGTGAGTAACAAAATAAATGGAAGCCTCCGCGCCCCCCGTTGAGCCCTCCCTCCATGTTCCGGGTGAACAGACCTCTTAATTTGGGCCGAGGAGGCTCCTAGCCCCATTTCAGACAGCCAAAAAACACCCATATATGAGCCAAGGGACGGACCACAACCCTCGCCGGCCCAGGGCTCTCAGACACTACGTGCCAAAACAGATATGATAAACCACTTACCTGTCGGGGGTGAATCTCAATGATTATTAAGCCTTTTGGTCGTACCCCGGGCGCCTAATATAAGAGATATTATTTAAGAACCCTTTTTTTCCCCTTAAGTCGAAAATGTTTAATATTCTGGAGCACTAGGGATTGCTCGAGGCGTGTAATTGGGAGGACTTTCACGTTCGAGAGGACCTCCCCACATACATAAACACACTACGCGCTTAGTTGTTTTAACACTTTTTTCTCTCGTCCGATCTACCGTCAGCGATTAATTTATCGATGTTGGCCTTCGAAATACATCGGGAGATGCTCTACATTTAGTTCGGATATCCTCTTTTAAGGATTGGTATCGATCCCATTCTTCGCATACTATTTTAAATTCGGGGTCGGATATTACGTTATCCCGAATAGCTTCGCTTATTATGAGATCGATACTGTTTTTCTTAGATTGGGCGGCAATCGCTATACGATCGTGTTTTTTACTTTTATTTTCTAGATGGCGTACGACTTTTCTTCCTACCATGCATAAAAGTCCGCTAGCCGCGGCAGCTACACCCAATCCTATAGCTATCGGAGTTCCTACGATCGTCGTTGTTATAGTAACGCATTCCGACTCCGCTAACTATAGAACCCGTAGCGAATATTGTATTAGCTCCTTCGACGATATTCGCTAATCGTTTATATTTTTTAGATATAGTTACCCGATTATTACGTTCGTTATGTAGTAAGGTTTGAATCTCTACGATTCTCCCCATTCTAAAAATCGAGGGATATACATTAATCTCTTCCGTTATAGGTATAGTTGGGTATAACGCCATCTTTTTTTTTACTCTTTCATATTATAAATCTAGTTCAACTATTATAGCTACAACACTAATAGCGTCTAACGGTCTAGCCGAAGTCGTTACAAAGTTTATAACATTACCCGCCATCACTTCAATAGGATTAGCAAAAACTATATACGCCGATCGAACGTCCTTAATTTTTGTAATACTTTCTTTTTGTGTAATTCCGTTAATTACGGGATGTACCGTAATCGTATCTAAACCATCACCTCCGCTACCAGTTTTTATGGAAGAAATAGACATGCGTAAAATTCTACCCGCTATAGTCATAGTGTATCCGGAATATTTATTATTAGCGCTATTACCGAATGCCCATCCCAATACATCGCGTAAAGGATCCCTTTCCTCGGCCCATATAGTAATAATATCTTTTTTAGGTTTATTTAATATAGTTGACGTTACGGCAATTAATCCGTCTACGTGTTTTTCTAGAGCATTTAATTTACGAGTATCCGAATCGGGTTTATTTAATATAGTCGACGTTACGGCAACTAATCCGTTTAATTGTTTTTCTATACTATTTAATTTAGCCGATTCGGATTTATCTAATATATTTGACGACGTTATGGCTATAAATTTATTTAATCGTTTTTCTAGATCATTTAATTTACCGTTACCTTTAATATATAATCTTTATGACTACCCGGCCCATAAATACTCATTTTACTTCGAGTACTACGGAGATCGGAAATTCGTGATTGTCTAACTTTCTTCCGTTATCATCTCTGATAGTAATATCCAATTCGTTAATACAACCGCGTTCCAAATGTTTGAATTCTGGATTAGGATAATCTATAACAACGGGTTCCCCGAAGAAAGCATTTCCCGCGTCTATTATCTTAAGGAGTGTACTCGGAGCTCCATCACATACGTTATACGACGTATTTAATTGTTCTAAGTGCACTCGAATAGTTTTAGTTAAGGCAAAACTTACCGTTTCGCCGACGTATATACCGGGTTCCAACCAACCTTTATTAGCGTTATACGTTTTAAATATACCTAGTATGTCACACATACCAGGTGTCATAGTTATTTTTTCGCGTTTGACATTTAGGGTTGCGATTCCGTTAGATTTACAAATGCTGATACTCGCGAAGTCGGTAAATTCTGTATCTATAAATGTTTGTAAATCCTCGAAATTCCATAAACCCGGTGATAATTTTACCGCGGTTATAGTACCCTCTTTTTGGTACCCAAATCCTTCGTTTATGATCCTATTATACCAACCGACCGTAAGAGTTATTGATCTGAGGCCAACGCGTAGATCTCCGCCGCGGTTATCAATATATTGTTGGAGGCTTGTGGCCTCACCCCTTTGAACATCGGTGATTGTTTGAAACATAGTTATAATAAAATATGGCTAATACTTTAAATAGAACTTTCGGCTATAATCCTTCGGTTACTTATAAAACCGGCGGTGTATATAAACGCCAGCTTGAGGCCGTGAACCTAACCACCCTGATGATCACGGTCGGCCCGAACGAGGTCTTCTACACCGAGGTTACGAATATCTGGCGAAAATACAGGCTACCTCCTGTCAAGACGGACACCGTGGCGCAGGCTTGGAACAACACACCGATGCAGTTTTGGCAGAATCAGCTCAACTTCGCCATGTGGTGTGCCACGACCGGTTGCGGTGTGTCGTTCGAAGACCATCTGAACGGTGTAGGTGCCCAAAACGAACCGCTGATGCAATCGGTCTATATCTTCCACGTATACTATACTATTAGGAGGATTTTAGACGAATTACGAGTCTCGCTACCGCAGGATAATAATTTCGATCCCTTCTCAAATACGTATGACCGGCGGGCATATGAGCGGCTCTGCGCAGAGTTTAAGGTCAGCCCGATGACCGACTGGCGGCAGAAGAGCTTCCCGAACAGCAACGGGCTCGGCGATGCCTACACCAAAGGACATACCGCGTGGAAGCAGACCGATTTCAGGAACGACAGCCCGGATAAACACATTGCCACCCAGGATGCCGGAAATTGGGACCCGGCGAAAATGACATTCGGGGCAGAGGTCTCTGGCGGGCGTCACTGTGGTGTTTCATCCTGCAACTGGCTACCGCCAAAAAAAACTCATATTGATCATATTCTGCAAGATCCGGGCGTAGACGGCGCCTGGAGCACATTTGTGTTAGATAAGTCGAACGAGTTAACCCAGGCCGGTGTTTCCCGCCTGAATGATTCAATCCGGACCTATGTCTGGGCTCTCCTGGGAGCCCAGTTACAGACGAGGTCCTGCATCGTGGGAGTTGGTACGGCATTTGACGCACAGAAGCAGTTTCTAGCGAATGTCGAGGACGCCATAAACTCCCCGGTGGACATCCCATCGGCAATCGTGCGGTACCAAGACGTTCTTCAGTATGCGAAGAGTCAGGTAGATTTCGTCTTCGGCCACAGCCTCTACATGGCCCCGAGTGACATGTTGCTGTGAATCAGTCATCGGGCCGGATACAACAATGAAATCGTGATAGCTAGCTCCAACCTGTCCTTAGGTCGCAATGACGATGTCAACGGGGTGGCTGACATACCAACAACTCACGGGAGCTTCTCCGCCGGTCCGCTTCATCAAAAGATTGCCGAGCCGGAACCAGACCCACCGGCAGAGGTTCCCGCGGGAACGACTGATGAAGAACAGCATGAAGCTGAGAAAAATGCGCTCATTGTGGTTGGCGTGATCTCAGGGTTGGCAATTCTTTGGCTATTACCCCAGTAATGTACTAACCTAGACCGCGCCAGGCTGCAACATACAGTAGCCCGCCGACGGCAACGACCAGTGCCCATATATTTTCTGAGAGCCACCCCGCCGTCTTGCTCAAGAAGGTGAGGAGCCAGGAGGCAATGCCACCGATAATGCCAGGAAGCGCTGCCGCAGCCTTTCCGGCGAGTTTTGCCAGTGCCCTACCAAAATATTTCAACACCTTTTTAGCCCACTCCTTGATGCCCTCCTTAGCGGGAACCGCTACAGCGGCCCCCGCAGCAACCCCGCCTGTACGAGCCAGCACAAGCGTACTCACAATAAACCCGAGTGCAGTCATAATGCTTACTAGTGTGACGCCCTGCTCTCTGAACAACGTGCGAAGACGCTCGCCGAGCGTGGTGTCCTCATGGAGGACCCGTGATATAGTTTCGCGGATCCGATTGATTTGTGTACGGAGCGCCTCCCGGTTGGCAGAGGCGGCCTCCAAGCGGGCTGCTCTTTCATCCTGCAACCCCCGCAGGCGCTTAGTGATCCGCTCCCTATCTTCCGGTTCAGCCTCTTCTAGTTTTCTGTTTTCTAGCGCTATATGTTTATCGAGCTCCGTTAGTCTGGCGAGGTTGTTGGTTAGCTCGCCCCGGACCGTCTGCATGGTTTTATTAAGCCCGCGGAGTTCACGAAGGTTTAACGGCGGATCATCCATTGTGCTGAGTATGTCTTCTACCTGATTATCGGTGAACGTCGTCTCCACTGTGCGAATAGCATCGGTGGCGACTTGCGGGATCTCGTTGAGTTCAACTGTTTCTATTTTGTCTGCTGCTCCACCTAGCTCAGTGGTAGCTGCATGGAGGGCCTCTACAGCCCGGGCGGATATAATTGTTTTACCTCGCACCCAATCCGTGAATCCAAGCTCGTCTCTGATGATTTGGCCGCCACCTCGCTTCCCGGCAATGGTATTTAATGAGAGTGGCTCGCCGGTGCGGGCATTGACAATCTCGATGTTAGAGGCGGATTTCAGGTGCAATCTACCGTACCGATTCAATTCAAACTTGGAGTAGTCACGGCCAACCGACGGGACCATGCCTTTTTCTGCCAGTTCGCCGTAGTAGGCATCTACGGCGGATCCGAGCAGTTCCTGACTAAGAGGCCCGATGGCCCCCCCCCCCCAGGAGTGACATTTTCGTACGCCTGCGTCCCGCCAGGCAACATACCGGTATCATAGGTGTCTTCTAGATCATCTTCTACATCATCATCGTGTACGAAATCATCCATATCAATATCTGCCATCGTATTGAAGGCTACCACATTTGGGTTCAATATAGTAATGGCTTCAACTCAATACGGACGCAAACTCAATCCATACCGCAGGCTGCGGGAGCCCCTCGGGGCAAAGGGCATACGACAGAGCGTGGTCATTACGAACAACCCCTCGACGATTGACCAGAACCAGCAGCTCTTGGTCCGCTTCCCCAACCTTGGAGCTAACGACGTGATTGTGCCAGGGACCGTTCGCCTCGCTTTCACCATCTCACTGACGTCGACAGACGTAAATCAAACCGTCGTCCAGAACCTGGGCCGCGCCATAGTCAAGAAAACGACTATCAAAATCAGTGGTAATGAGATTATGTCTATCGATGACTCCGATGTCTACTACTGTTACCAAGATCTCTGGAAGACTGCACAAGAGCGCGAAAATGCGGTCTATCAGGGAATTGACACTAGCAACAATCGGAACGTAACCAGACTTAGAATCGATGCTGGTAACAAGGCAGATAACGTTGCCGCGCACAACGCAATTTCTGCGGCATACGGTAACCGCTACCACATCCCACTCGACTTTGAGCTGCTGGAGAGCCACATGCCATTCTATCAAAGCGCACTGGCAGACCGCCTGGAATACGAACTAACGTTCAACGACTATAGCCGTGTTCTCATCGCTACAGACGTGAACTCGACGTATGCGGTGGAAAACATTTCACTAGAGTACGACATGGTCACGCTGCCCGACCTCGCACGGAGGATTAGAGAGCAGTATACCGGGCGGCTTGCAATCCTTTATGACAGAGTTCTTCGTCATCGCAAAATAACGAAAAACAAAAACGACACCCTGTGGAACATTAATATCAACGTCCCGGCCCGCTCGATGAAGGGAATCCTGATGCTGTTCGAGGAGACCGGGGCTAGAGAAACCGAAAGCTTCTACAATCCAAAATTACCAAGGTTGAGGTGACAATTGAGGGTGTCCCCAACCAGCTGTACAGCCAAGGCATGCGCGCCTACCAGCAGTGGGATGAAGCCAAAAAGCAGTTTGCATGCGGCTCTAAACGCGCCCCAGAGGTTGCTGCGGTAACCAAAGACCTACAACTCTCGGACGTCTCTCTGGCAGAGTTCCTAACTTCGAAATACGCATTGTGGCTCGATTTGCGGACCAGCGATGATGACCAACTCCATGGTAATGGGCGCAGAGTGGAGAATGCCAGCGAGGGTGTAACAATCCAGATAGCTAAAGAAGCAGACGCCGATGGCGCATTGAACGTGTATCTGTACATTATTACAGATGCACAGCTCAACATTGAAGATGGTCGATTCGTCAGTGCGCTCTACTGATTTACTACCCCGCGACCCCCACTCGGCCATCATATGCGGTCAGACTGGTTGCGGTAAAACTGTATTCATACTGGACTTGCTCGAGGGCCCCTACCGCGGGATCTTTCGGCACATAGTTATCCTCTGCACTACGATTGCGCATAACGCAACTTACCAGAACCGCCCTTGGATCTGGAGGGATCCCAAGGTCTACATACTAGACCCCTGTGAAAAGTTACATACCTGGCTGCGGGTATTCTACACCATGTTCCAGGGTGAGCCCACCCTGTACGTGATTGACGACTGCTCGGCCAAGGCAGCTATGACCAAAAAGAAGGACATGCTATCAGAGCTGGCCTTCAGCGGACGGCATGCGCTGCAAAGCGTCTGGGTGTTGACCCAGAAATACAACTCAGTTCTGAAGGATCTCCGCGAGCAGACACGCTGGGCCGCGGTCTTTCACTGCAAAGATCGTGATTCCTTCGAAGAGTGCCTTCGAGAGAATGACGTCATTCCTACGTATGAAGAGCGAGCCAAGGTACGGCAAACGCTTGCAGGAACAAAACACAGCACATTGCTGTTAAAGACGGACCAACCAGCTGCTTATAAAGTGCTTTTCACAGCTTAACATGTGGGAAGCAATTCTGCTAATCACCCAGATCATAATTTCCACCACATTGGGTTGGTTCGTGTGGCAGTATGTTAGACTTAAGAGGCGAGTACGGATAGCACTAAGAAAAATGAACTGCGACGAACTTCTTGATCAGTTGATGGATGCCGCGCCCCCGATTGATGGGCCGATGGAAACATCGGTCCCGACTACCGATACGCCGGGAGACGAGAGCGCCAGTCAAGACAACAAGCGTCAACGACTTGCAGCCCTAGCAGCAGGGGGGGCAGACTGAACAATATCTAGGACGACAACTCACAACCGAGCATATTGACAATATGGCAAATAATACTATCGAGAAGCTCTACGCGCGCTATGAAGCGAGACTCGGGGCCGCGATGACCAAAACCTTAGGGGCCGCAGTCATTCAGTTCTACGCAACAGTAGCAAGTATGTTTCTACCCATACAACCAGAAAATCAACCGAGACTAGTTGCAGACCTCGAATCTGATCCGTTTATCAACCACGCGTTAAGCACAGCCACGTGCGAGCTATATCACAGGTATGGCATGTACCTTGCACCGCTCACCGCTGCGTTAACCACTGCGAAGCATTGCCAATTTGGACACGTATGCCCGCTTACCATAGCTAACGATGTCTACACCGGAGAGAGTGACAGATCCTGTAGTTCTGACACCGGAGGAGACGCCTGCGAAGCTGCAAACAACACGACGGAAGGATCCTAAAAAACAAGCGGCAGGACGGGCATTGGGTTGCGGCTCGGAAGGCCAAGGAAGATAAAATACGTGCCGAGCTCAGAGATGCTAAAGCCACGTTGCAAACATCGAAACCCTCAGTTGCTGTCACCCCGGTGGAACAGGGCAACGCTGGAGAACAAACGGTTGTCGCCCCACAGCATGTTTCAGCGGTGGAAACCGAGACGAAACACTGGTACCAGTGTAGCGAGGTCTGGACCCCGTGGATCGTTGGCGGTCTTGCATGTGCCTTATGGGTTGTTGTGAACAGTAGACGGGAGGCTCATAAACGCCCGAGCTAACATTGTCGTTCCGACAGCGAGTCATTTAAAGACTTCGCTTGACCCATTCTATATGCAATAGTCGCGCGAAGAAAAACAATGTCTACTGACGGAAAATTGTTGGCCAATGCGGCGTATCATTCGGTTGTGGTATCTGGCCTGGCTGTGGGTTATGCACGCCTGGGTAAGATGGCCTTCAAAACAGCTACCCCCAAGCTGGACTTCAATGGCTATGACGTCGGCATGGTAGTTATTGATGTGGGCCTGGCCATGGCCACGAAAGATATGCTAATTAAACATGGAATCATACCTGCAGATATCATGAAGTAGACGTATGTATAACAACGATGGTCTCGATCGCAATGCTAGTTGGGGGTGCCCTGGCCAACGCCCTGGCCTTCAGCGGTAGCAACTACATATTCTCGATGATGCGAAACTCGGGCGTTGAAGAGGAGCGCAAACGGCACGATCCAGCTGTAGAACAGCTCCAGGTCGCGCAGTCAGCATGGTCCAACAAACGGGCTGAACGCCTTGATTGGATTAACGAAGAACTCCGCCGTCAGGGTCATGCCGTGCAAACTTTCCGGGACGTCGACACGGCGATCCGTGAGTACGCGCAGGCATTTCCGCATGTCGCGCCGCTGGGGTCGGAACGACAGCCCCGGCTCTCCGACTTCTATACACCTAGCGATGACCAGAAAGATCGTGAGATTGTCTTCGTCGTCAGGGGGATGACCGCGACAATCCTCGTGGTATACAAATTCGCTAAGTAATTGTCTCGCTTGAGATTTTGTTTCCTTTCAATATAGATATGGGTTTATCAGAGGAGCTGTATTTTGCAATGCTTGATGTCGGGTACTGTGCCAAGCGAAACAAACATCCTGGCCCACTTGGTCATACTATGATAAACACGGCGCAGCGATTCCTGGAGTCGTGGCGTATCAATCACTCTTCTGTACAGAAATTCGCTACCAGGGTCCTATCAGGCCCAACTGACCTTAGAGCTACAACTGGGTTGCTAGATCTGATGACACGCAGGGCATGTTGGAGACTCATAGGATTATTAGAATACATTCGCGCGTTGGATAGCGAAACAGCCATGTCACAAGCTTAGCTTATACCATGACCGACAGTAATCTTAGCTCGCTATACTACAGTCCCCGCGGGTACTGGAAGGGACTCGCAGCCATAAAAAACCTCGCCGCGGCCGCTAAGGTCTCCGAAGATGTGACACGGGGTTGGCTGAAGAAGCAGGCCATCTGGCAGATCTACCTCCCCGCCCCACGACACATACCGCGACCCAAGTTCGACGTACCGGTGCCAAACGACGTCCACCAGGCCGACCTATTTCTACCTCACGACAGGGCGGGTCGCAAAACGTTCAAGTACGCCCTCACCATCGTTGACGTGGCCTCCCGATACAAAGAGGCAGAGCCCCTGGCCACGAAAGAGGCTAAGGAGGTCTCAGCTGCCCGTGAAAGGATTTACAGGCGGAGCCCACTGAAATGGCCAAAGTTGCTTCAGGTCGATCCGGGGCGCGAGTTCATGGGTGCGGTGAACCAACTGCTGGCCAAACACGGTGTCTCTGTCAGGCGTGGCCGTGTGGATATCCATCGAGACCAAGGGATTGTGGAGCGTTTCAATCGCACCCTGGCAGAACGGCTCTTTGGGCACCAATACGCCCAAGAGATGAGACTTCCGTCTGGAGAACGATCGGCTGAATGGGTGGCTCGGCTGCCTGCGTGGTTGCGGCTTTGAACGGCGAAGTGACCAGATTGACCGGTAGGAAACCTTCTAATGCCATGAAGGCCAAGAGTGTGGCGCAAAAGCCCTCATCCGTGGTCGCAGCTTCGTCGCACCGTCCCGTTGGCTCGTCGGAGCGAAAGCTCCCCTCGGGTGTTGGCGTTCGCTACCTCTACCAACCCGGCGAACTGGAGGGTGGCCGTCGTCGTGCGACCGACCCTGTGTGGTCCCTCCAGGTATACCGGCTTGGTCGCTCGGTTACCAAACCTGAAGAGCCCGTGCTCTACTATCTGCTGGATGGCCCTCAGCGGGGGTTTGTCCGGGAAGAGCTGCTTGTGGTGCCTCCTGATACCGTGCTGCCACCTGATGGGTTTCTTAAACGTTGAGGACCGCGTAACCCCTTTTTCTGTTGCATTCCAGGCACGTCAGCCGGATATTGTCACGAGTATGGCCTCGGGTGTTGTCCAACCGGTCGACACTGAACTGCTGAGTATCTTTGGGTTGGTATACCCAGAGGAGCTCGATGTTGCATGCCGCGCAGCGGTTCTGCTGGCCGTCTTTGAGTGCGAGGATGTGATCGACCTTGAGATTGAATCCCTGGAGACCTTTGGCCTGATCATGGCGCTTGTATGCCACAAGCTTTCTCTGGATGACTTTGCGGAGCTGCTGCTCAGTGAGTGACTCTGCCACATCGGAACCCTCTTCCGGTGGGCAGACTACTCGTTCGAGCTGGTGCATGTACTCCACGCGGCTGACGGCGAGGTATGCGAGGTTCGACCATTGGAGATAGTCGTCGATAATCCAGACTTTTTGCGGATCGCGGATTGTGAGCCCCTGGCTCGAGTGGACTGTCATGGCATAGCCGAGAGCCCAGTCTTGTCCCCACTTGCCGTCCATAACTTCTTGGGCATAGTGGACAGGCACCTCAACGATGTCATTGAGGACGAGCTCTTCCTGCTCTGGCCTACCAGGCCCTGGGATGGTCACCATAATGTTTTGTCTTCGGGTGTCTTTTGGGCGATAGAGGAGGGGCACCAGCTCGTCAGGGAAGTACTCCTTATGGTAATGGAATAGCAGCTCTTGTGCGCGGTTGCGCACCTTCTGTCTCGAGGTCAAGATACGGTCGCCTGGCTTCCATACTGCACTGAATCTGTCCCATCCGAGGCAGGTGGGTAGGGCCTTTCTCATGGCCGAGCACTGCACACGATCCGGCCGGAGGCGGATCTCCCGTTTGAGGGCTTTGAGGGCCGGGTCTTTCGCTCTGTGGTCAACCTCAACCTCTTCATAGTAGTGGGCAGCATGTCGCAGCCAGTCATGTGGCATCTCGCCTGCAATTGGTGGTGGCTGACCCTGGTCACCACAGCAGATGATGTGGACCCCTCTCTGGTCTAACCATTCTAGGAACACTTCCAGGATTGGCTTTGGGACAGTGCAAACCTCGTCCCAGATGATCAAGCGGGGTATGTACTTTTGGCCCATCCTTTCTGGGGTCCAGTCAGTCTGGCCACTCCAGCGGAAGAAGCTATGGTAGGTCTGAGCCTTGACCCCTCTGGCCCGCATCTCTTTTGCCAGACGGTGGGTCGGGGTGAACACCAGGGGGTCTCTGGTGCGGAACGATTCGATCGCTCGTGTGGTTTTGCCACTACCACCCCCACCATTCAGGTAGCTCAACTGGTGCCGAGTCAGTGGGTCATTGAAGCAGGGGGCCTGACGCGGTGGTAAGTCTTTTTGTTGGCCTTGGTATACCAGCCTGGGGACATATGCAGCATGTTCCTGAGGCATATACAGCTGATCACCCTTGTCTCTCCACTGGGCTGGTTCTACTGAGGGCAGATACTCTATTCCCAGGAGACCATTCACGCACAAGTCAATTTCACAGTTGCAGGTCCTGTGGGCAACATAGGCCTCGACATCCTTGAGCTTGTGTAGTGCCGTCTTCTGGATGTATATGCTGTCTGTGGCCACCCGGACAGCCTCCTTGGCGTCGAAACGCTGGAGTATGCTGAGGAGATTGATGTGGGCATACGCGAGCATGCTCGCCCTCAAGTGAGCATACTGTGGCTGGCTTCCGTCATAGTACGTGAGAACTTGTCCGAGGGGGCACTTTTGGGGTGCTCCGACAAGAGTGCCAC
>CM026404.1:6220357-6238222 GCA_014843695.1 Archivesica marissinica
AATGTGTCCTCGATGAAGGCTGTTAATTAGCTGTGTATGGCAATGTGTCCTCGATAAAGGCTGTTAGTTAGCTGTGTACAGCAATGTGTCCTTGATAAAGGTTGTTAGTTAAATGTAGCTGAGTATGGCAATGTGTCCTCGATGAAGGCTGTTAATTAGCTGTGTATGGCAATGTGTCCTCGATAAAGGCTGTTAGTTAGCTGTGTACAGCAATGTGTCCTTGATAAAGGTTGTTAGTTAAATGTAGCTGAGTATGGCAATGTGTCCTCGATGAAGGCTGTTAATTAGCTGTGTATGGCAATGTGTCCTCGATAAAGGCTGTTAGTTAGCTGTGTACAGCAATGTGTCCTTGATAAAGGTTGTTAGTTAGCCGAGTATAGCAATATGTCCTCGATAAAGGCTGTTAGTTAGCTGTGTATGGCAATGTGTCCTCGATAAAGGCTGTTAGTAGCTGTGTATAGCAATGTATCCTCGATAAAGGCTGTTAGTTAGCTGAGTATGGCAATGTGTCCTCGATAAAGGCTGTTAGTAGCTGAGTATGGCAATGTGTCCTCGATAAAGGCTGTTAGTAGCTGTGTATAGCAATGTGTCCTCGATAAAGGCTGTTAGTTAGCTGTGTACAGCAATGTATCCTCGATAAAGGCTGTTAGTTAGCTGTGTACAGCAATGTATCCTCGATAAAGGCTGTTAGTTAGCTGTGTACAGCAATGTGTCCTCGATAAAGGCTGTTAGTTAGCTGAGTACAGCAATGTGTCCTCGATAAAGGCTGTTAATTAGCTGTGTATGGCAATGTGTCCTCGATAAAGGCTGTTAGTTAGCTGTGTACAGCAATGTGTCCTCGATAAAGGCTGTTAGTTAAATGTAGCTGAGTATGGCAATGTGTCCTCGATGAAGGCTGTTAATTAGCTGTGTATGGCAATGTGTCCTCGATAAAGGCTGTTAGTTAGCTGTGTACAGCAATGTGTCCTTGATAAAGGGTTAGTAAATGTAGCTGAGTATGGCAATGTGTCCTCGATGAAGGCTGTTAATTAGCTGTGTATGGCAATGTGTCCTCGATAAAGGCTGTTAGTTAGCTGTGTACAGCAATGTGTCCTTGATAAAGGTTGTTAGTTAGCCGAGTATAGCAATGTGTCCTCGATAAAGGCTGTTAGTTAGCTGTGTACAGCAATGTGTCCTCGATAAAGGCTGTTAGTAGCTGTGTATAGCAATGTATCCTCGATAAAGGCTGTTAGTAGCTGTGTATAGCAATTTGTCCTCGATAAAGGCTGTTAGTTAGCTGTTTATGGCAATGTGTCCTCGATAAAGGCTGTTAGTAGCTGTGTATAGCAATGTGTCCTCGATATAGGCTGTTAGTAGCTGAGTATAGCAATGTGTCCTCGATATAGGCTGTTAGTTAAATGTAGCTGAGTATGGCAATGTGTCCTCGATAAAGGCTATTAGTTAGCTGTGTACAGCAATGTGTCCTTGATAAAGGTTGTTAGTTAAATGTAGCTGAGTATGGCAATGTGTCCTCGATGAAGGCTGTTAATTAGCTGTGTATGGCAATGTGTCCTCGATAAAGGCTGTTAGTTAGCTGTGTACAGCAATGTGTCCTTGATAAAGGTTGTTAGTTAGCCGAGTATAGCAATATGTCCTCGATAAAGGCTGTTAGTTAGCTGTGTATGGCAATGTGTCCTCGATAAAGGCTGTTAGTAGCTGTGTATAGCAATGTATCCTCGATAAAGGCTGTTAGTTAGCTGAGTATGGCAATGTGTCCTCGATAAAGGCTGTTAGTAGCTGAGTATGGCAATGTGTCCTCGATAAAGGCTGTTAGTAGCTGTGTATAGCAATGTGTCCTCGATAAAGGCTGTTAGTTAGCTGTGTACAGCAATGTATCCTCGATAAAGGCTGTTAGTTAGCTGTGTACAGCAATGTGTCCTCGATAAAGGCTGTTAGTTAGCTGTGTACAGCAATGTGTCCTCAATAAAGACTGTTAATTAGCTGTATATGGCAATGTGTCCTCGATAAAGGCTGTTAGTTAGCTGTGTACAGCAATGTGTCCTCGATAAAGGCTGTTAGTTAAATGTAGCTGAGTATGGCAATGTGTCCTCGATGAAGGCTGTTAATTAGCTGTGTATGGCAATGTGTCCTCGATAAAGGCTGTTAGTTAGCTGTGTACAGCAATGTGTCCTTGATAAAGGTGTTAGTTAAATGTAGCTGAGTATGGCAATGTGTCCTCGATGAAGGCTGTTAATTAGCTGTGTATGGCAATGTGTCCTCGATAAAGGCTGTTAGTTAGCTGAGTTTGGCAATGTGCCTCGATAAAGGCTGTTCGTTAGCTGTGTATGGCAATGTGTCCTCGATAAAGGCTGTTCGTTAGCTGTGTATGGCAATGTGTCCTCGATAAAGGCTGTTCGTTAGCTGTGTATGGCAATGTGTCCTCGATAAAGGCTGTTCGTTAGCTGAGTTTGGCAATGTGTCCTCAATAAAGACTGTTCGTTAGCTGTGTATGGCAATGTGTCCTTGATAAAGGCTGTTCATTAGCTGTGTATGGCAATGTGTCCTTGATAAAGGCTGTTCGTTAGCTGAGTTTGGCAATGTGTCCTCGATAAAGGCTGTTCGTTAGCTGTGTATGGCAATGTGTCCTTGATAAAGGCTGTTTGTTAGCTGAGTTTGGCAATGTGTCCTCGATAAAGGCTGTTCGTTAGCTGAGTTTGGCAATGTGTCCTCGATAAAGGCTGTTCGTTAGCTGAGTTTGGCAATGTGTCCTCGATAAAGGCTGTTCGTTAGCTGTGTATGGCAATGTGTCCTCGATAAAGGCTGTTCGTTAGCTGTGTATGGCAATGTGTCCTCGATAAAGGCTGTTCGTTAGCTGTGTATGGCAATGTGTCCTTGATAAAGGCTGTTCATTAGCTGTGTATGGCAATGTGTCCTTGATAAAGGCTGTTCGTTAGCTGAGTTTGGCAATGTGTCCTCGATAAAGGCTGTTCGTTAGCTGTGTATGGCAATGTGTCCTTGATAAAGGCTGTTTGTTAGCTGAGTTTGGCAATGTGTCCTCGATAAAGGCTGTTCGTTAGCTGAGTTTGGCAATGTGTCCTCGATAAAGGCTGTTCGTTAGCTGAGTTTGGCAATGTGTCCTCGATAAAGACTGTTCGTTAGCTGTGTATGGCAATGTGTCCTCGATAAAGGCTGTTCGTTAGCTGTGTATGGCAATGTGTCCTCGATAAAGGCTGTTCGTTTGCTGTGTATGGCAATGTGTCCTCGATAAAGGCTGTTCGTTAGCTGTGTATGGCAATGTGTCCTTGATAAAGGCTGTTCGTTAGCTGAGTTTGGCAATATGTCCTCAGGGTTCATTCTAGGTCAGAATTTTTGGGAGAAGTGAGAAAGCGCGTGATCGCTTCCTTAAATGGTGTTCTTTAATATACTTCTGCAAAATAGGGTTAAAATGCACAGTATAATCATTAAATACAACATTTGAATAGAAGGAGTGCTTTATAATGGGCCAGTGTATCTTACTAGATAAAATTTGGTTTGAAAATCGTAAAAAACCAAAACCAAAAATGTTTTTTTTTTAGGGAGAAGTGGGGCCCCAGAGGGCGAAGTCAGGGTCCCTAGGGTGACAATTTCGCCCACATCGCCCTCTAAACTGATCCCTGGTCCTCGATAAAGGCTGTTAGTTAGCTGAGTATGGCAATGTGTCCTCGATAAAGGCTGTTCGTTAGCTGTGTATGGCAATGTGTCCTCGATAAAGGCTGTTCGTTAGCTGTGTATGGCAATGTGTCCTCGATAAAGGCTGTTCGTTAGCTGTGTATGGCAATGTGTCCTCGATAAAGGCTGTTAGTTAGCTGAGTATGGCAATGTGTCCTCAATAAAGACTGTTCATTAGCTGTGTATGGCAATGTGTCCTTGATAAAGGCTGTTCGTTAGCTGAGTTTGGCAATGTGTCCTCGATAAAGGCTGTTCGTTAGCTGTGTATGGCAATGTGTCCTTGATAAAGGCTGTTTGTTAGCTGAGTTTGGCAATGTGTCCTCGATAAAGGCTGTTCGTTAGCTGAGTTTGGCAATGTGTCCTCGATAAAGGCTGTTCGTTAGCTGAGTTTGGCAATGTGTCCTCGATAAAGGCTGTTCGTTAGCTGTGTATGGCAATGTGTCCTCGATAAAGGCTGTTCGTTAGCTGTGTATGGCAATGTGTCCTCGATAAAGGCTGTTCGTTAGCTGTGTATGGCAATGTGTCCTCGATAAAGGCTGTTCGTTAGCTGTGTATGGCAATGTGTCCTCGATAAAGGCTGTTAGTTAAATGTAGCTGAGTTTGGCAAGGTGTCCTCGATAAAGGCTGTTCGTTAAATGTAGCTGAGTATGGCAATGTGTCCTCGATAAAGGCTGTTAGTTAAATGTAGCTGAGTATGGCAATGTGTCCTCGATAAAGGCTGTTAGTTAAATGTAGCTGAGTATGGCAATGTGTCCTCGATAAAGGCTGTTAGTTAAATGTAGCTGAGTTTGGCAAGGTGTCCTTGATAAAGGCTGTTCGTTAGCTGAGTTTGGCAATATGTCCTCAGGGTTCATTCTAGGTCAGAATTTTTGGGAGAAGTGAGAAAGCGCGTGATCGCTTCCTTAAATGGTGTTCTTTAATATACTTCTGCAAAATAGGGTTAAAATGCACAGTATAATCATTAAATACAACATTTGAATAGAAGGAGTGCTTTATAATGGGCCAGTGTATCTTACTAGATAAAATTTGGTTTGAAAATCGTAAAAAACCAAAACCAAAAATGTTTTTTTTTAGGGAGAAGTGGGGCCCCAGAGGGCGAAGTCAGGGTCCCTAGGGCGACAATTTCGCCCACATCGCCCTCTAAACTGATCCCTGGTCCTCGATAAAGGCTGTTAGTTAGCTGAGTTTGGCAATGTGTCCTCGATGAAGGCTGTTAGTTAGCTGTGTACAGCAATGTGTCCTCGATAAAGGCTGTTAGTTAGCTGTGTATAGCAATGTGTCCTCGATAAAGGCTGTTAGTTAGCTGTGTACAGCAATGTGTCCTCGATAAAGGCTGTTAGTTAGCTGTATACAGCAATGTGTCCTCGATAAAGGCTGTTAGTTAGCTGTGTACAGCAATGTGTCCTCGATAAAGGCTGTTAGTTAGCTGTGTACAGCAATGTATCCTCGATAAAGGCTGTTAGTTAGCTGTGTACAGCAATGTGTCCTCGATAAAGGCTGTTAGTTAGCTGTGTACAGCAATGTGTCCTCAATAAAGACTGTTAATTAGCTGTATATGGCAATGTGTCCTCGATAAAGGCTGTTAGTTAGCTGTGTACAGCAATGTGTCCTCGATAAAGGCTGTTAGTTAAATGTAGCTGAGTATGGCAATGTGTCCTCGATGAAGGCTGTTAATTAGCTGTGTATGGCAATGTGTCCTCGATAAAGGCTGTTAGTTAGCTGTGTACAGCAATGTGTCCTTGATAAAGGTTGTTAGTTAGCCGAGTATAGCAATATGTCCTCGATAAAGGCTGTTAGTTAGCTGTGTATGGCAATGTGTCCTCGATAAAGGCTGTTAGTTAGCTGAGTATGGCAATGTGTCCTCGATAAAGGCTGTTAGTAGCTGAGTATGGCAATGTGTCCTCGATAAAGGCTGTTAGTAGCTGTGTATAGCAATGTGTCCTCAATAAAGGCTGTTATTAGCTGTGTACAGCAATGTGTCCTCGATAAAGGCTGTTAGTTAGCTGTGTACAGCAATGTGTCCTCGATAAAGGCTGTTAGTTAGCTGTGTACAGCAATGTGTCCTCAATAAAGACTGTTAATTAGCTGTATATGGCAATGTGTCCTCGATAAAGGCTGTTAGTTAGCTGTGTACAGCAATGTGTCCTCGATAAAGGCTGTTAGTTAAATGTAGCTGAGTATGGCAATGTGTCCTCGATGAAGGCTGTTAATTAGCTGTGTATGGCAATGTGTCCTCGATAAAGGCTGTTAGTTAGCTGTGTACAGCAATGTGTCCTTGATAAAGGTTGTTAGTTAAATGTAGCTGAGTATGGCAATGTGTCCTCGATGAAGGCTGTTAATTAGCTGTGTATGGCAATGTGTCCTCGATAAAGGCTGTTAGTTAGCTGTGTACAGCAATGTGTCCTTGATAAAGGTTGTTAGTTAGCCGAGTATAGCAATATGTCCTCGATAAAGGCTGTTAGTTAGCTGTGTATGGCAATGTGTCCTCGATAAAGGCTGTTAGTAGCTGTGTATAGCAATGTATCCTCGATAAAGGCTGTTAGTTAGCTGAGTATGGCAATGTGTCCTCGATAAAGGCTGTTAGTAGCTGAGTATGGCAATGTGTCCTCGATAAAGGCTGTTAGTAGCTGTGTATAGCAATGTGTCCTCGATAAAGGCTGTTAGTTAGCTGTGTACAGCAATGTGTCCTCGATAAAGGCTGTTAGTTAGCTGTGTACAGCAATGTATCCTCGATAAAGGCTGTTAGTTAGCTGTGTACAGCAATGTGTCCTCGATAAAGGCTGTTAGTTAGCTGTGTACAGCAATGTGTCCTCAATAAAGACTGTTAATTAGCTGTATATGGCAATGTGTCCTCGATAAAGGCTGTTAGTTAGCTGTGTACAGCAATGTGTCCTCGATAAAGGCTGTTAGTTAAATGTAGCTGAGTATGGCAATGTGTCCTCGATGAAGGCTGTTAATTAGCTGTGTATGGCAATGTGTCCTCGATAAAGGCTGTTAGTTAGCTGTGTACAGCAATGTGTCCTTGATAAAGGTTGTTAGTTAAATGTAGCTGAGTATGGCAATGTGTCCTCGATGAAGGCTGTTAATTAGCTGTGTATGGCAATGTGTCCTCGATAAAGGCTGTTAGTTAGCTGTGTACAGCAATGTGTCCTTGATAAAGGTTGTTAGTTAAATGTAGCTGAGTATGGCAATGTGTCCTCGATGAAGGCTGTTAATTAGCTGTGTATGGCAATGTGTCCTCGATAAAGGCTGTTAGTTAGCTGTGTACAGCAATGTGTCCTTGATAAAGGTTGTTAGTTAAATGTAGCTGAGTATGGCAATGTGTCCTCGATGAAGGCTGTTAATTAGCTGTGTATGGCAATGTGTCCTCGATAAAGGCTGTTAGTTAGCTGTGTACAGCAATGTGTCCTTGATAAAGGTTGTTAGTTAGCCGAGTATAGCAATGTGTCCTCGATAAAGGCTGTTAGTTAGCTGTGTACAGCAATGTGTCCTCGATAAAGGCTGTTAGTAGCTGTGTATAGCAATGTATCCTCGATAAAGGCTGTTAGTAGCTGTGTATAGCAATTTGTCCTCGATAAAGGCTGTTAGTTAGCTGTGTATGGCAATGTGTCCTCGATAAAGGCTGTTAGTAGCTGTGTATAGCAATGTGTCCTCGATATAGGCTGTTAGTAGCTGAGTATAGCAATGTGTCCTCGATATAGGCTGTTAGTTAAATGTAGCTGAGTATGGCAATGTGTCCTCGATAAAGGCTATTAGTTAGCTGTGTACAGCAATGTGTCCTCGATAAAGTTGAGGGTTGCATTCTATACAGGGAGCTCAGTGCGGATGGAAATCTATTAATTAATTAATCGCGGTCTATTGGACAGAAACGTTCTTCTCCGGAATATTCTGAAACCACAGACTGTAAATAATTTCTATGAGAATTAGATGTAATGGGGAGTGTATTGGGCTTCTAATTAAAGCATTGTGAAATCACTCTTAATGTTTTAATGTAAGTTGCCTGTGGATGACGTAGATACTATCTAATTAGGCCCAGCAACATGTCCTAATTGTATATTACTTGCGCTTCTAATGCCAGAGGTCAGATGCATATATTACCAGACTGTCACTGTAATTATTTTGGGTTTGTCAAAGCAGATCTTGTAGTTTAATAGATAGTAAATTTGTACTTGAGAAAAACTATCTCTCCTGATTTTACATTTGTTTATGGACCAGCTCTTTCTCACCACTGTGGTCAACGCGCTCAGCGAAGCATCCACTTCCATAGTAAACTTTACCCTGCAAAGATCACTGTTTAAAGTTTAAACTTTATTTATTTTACAACGATTGCGAAGCAAGTTTTAGCAACTTATATTAATCACTCTCGTTGGCGCGGATGAAAGCGTATATGTGGTCATTCGTGTGGGAGAAAACCGGAGTACCCGGAGAAAACCGGAGTACCTGGAGAAAACCCAACTGTCCGTGAACCATGTAACAACAACCATGGTATATGACCATAGTTGATTATGCTCTGTACTTGATCATTGCCAGTATATTGCACCAATGCTATGTACTTGATCATTGTCAGTATATTGCACCAATGCTCTGTACTTGATCATTGCCAGTATATTGCACCAATGCTCTGTACTTGATCATTGTCAGTATATTGCACCAATGCTCTGTACTTGATCATTGCCAGTATATTGCACCAATGCTCTGTACTTGATCATTTCCAGTATATTGCACCAATGCTCTGTACTTGATCATTGCCAGTATATTGCACCAATGCTCTGTACTTGATCATTGCCAGTATATTGCACCAATGCTCTGTACTTGATCATTGCCAGTATATTGCACCAATGCTCTGTACTGATCATTTCCAGTATATTGCACCAATGCTCTGTACTTGATTGTGGTGTGACCATGATCAAACATGGACGCCCATGGCATCATGTAAACATGTATTATATCACACTTTGATAACATTTATTGGTAATGAGAGACAGTGGTCAGTTACTGCCCCTGAATAGTCCCTAAAAGTAGGTAGGTCCTATTAAGTGTTTTCCTCTGTTTTTATCATTGTTTCCTTTGCACAACATGCTAGCAATGTTATTCCACTATCGCTTCTTATGAGTATTATATTACTATATCTCGACAGATCTCCTACAGTATATGCAATGGGTACTTATTTGTAAAACAATGCTCAGTTAATTAAAACGATTTTGATAAAATCACATGTATCATACCACAACATCTGGTTAGAGAACAACAGTAAAAACAAAGGATTCCAACTAAAAGGAACTATTCACATTTTGGAATAAATCGGACTTTATCTGTCAAGGGAGGTAATAGAAAATTAGAGAGGTCTCTCATTGTACTTGTTTCAAAAGGGTGAATTCTTTTAAATTCTCTGAACAATGGTACATTTGTTGAGTTTTCGAGCTGATGATATATCGAAGTAGAAAGCATCAGTTAATTGGAGAGAAAAACCTCCAAGGATTTGTCATTCAGACTAATGTTGGCAAGAATTCAATATTATGTGAGTTTAAACTCATTATTTGTTCAACTTTGACATTTTATTTGGAACTAGGCTGGTGGAACCGTAGGGTGTTATGTGGGAAGATAATAGTAATACCCACCTAAACAAGTGTCTCATTGTCTAACAAGTATGGGATAAATACGTTAGTTGTTTCAGGCACCAAGTAGAACCCATATGCTACTGAATGTAATTGGTTTGATGATAATTGGTCATATACAGTCAAACCTGTCTTAATCAGCCAGCTAAGGGAATCAGTGGCTGCTTAATAGAGGTCAAATGTATAATAAAACAGCATATTGGGAATCTGGAAACTACAGTCACACCTGTGTTTGTGGTCACCTCTATTAAACAGCCAACCTGCATTAAGCAGCCCGTTTCCAGATTCCCAGTATGTTGTTTTGTTATACATTTGACCTCTATTAAGCAGCCACCTGTGCTAAGCAGCCACTTTCTGTGATTCCCTAGACTGGCTGCTCAAGGCAGGTTTGACTGTAGTTGCTTAATACATGTTTGCTGCTTAATAGAGGTGACCACTAGCACAAGTTTGACTGTACTGGTTGCTGGTAATTGGTCATATACTGGTTGCTGGTAATTGGTCATATACTGGTTGCTGGTAATTGGTCATATACTGGTTGCTGGTAATTGGTCATATACTGGTTGCTGGTAATTGATCATGTACTGGTTGCTGGTAATTGGTCATATACTGGTTGCTGGTAATTGGTCATATACTGGTTGCTTGTAATTGGTCATATACTGGTTGCTGGTAATTGGTCATATACTGGTTGCTGGTAATTGATCATATACTGGTTGCTGGTAATTGGTCATATACTGGTTGCTGGTAATTGGTCATATACTGGTTGCTGGTAATTGATCATATACTGGTTGCTGGTAATTGGTCATATACTGGTTGCTGGTAATTGATCATATACTGGTTGCTGGTAATTGGTCATATACTGGTTGCTTGTAATTGATCATGTACTGTTTGCTGGTAATTGATCATATACTGGTTGCTGGTAATTGGTCATATACTGGTTGCTTGTAATTGGTCATATACTGGTATGCTGTCATGTCCTGATCAATGCTAATTGGTCACACACTGGTATGCTGTCATGTACTGATCAATGCTAATTGGTCACATACTGGTATGCTGTCATGTACTGATAAATGCTAATTGGTCACATACTGGTATGCTGTCATGTACTGATCAATGCTAATTGGTCACATACTGGTATGCTGTCATGTACTGATCAATGCTAATTGGTCACATACTGGTATGCTGTCATGTACTGATCAATGCTAATTGGTCGCATACTGGTATGCATGTCATGTACTGATCGATGCTAATTGGTCACATACTGGTATGCTGTCATGTACTGATCAATGCTAATTGGTCACATACTGGTATGCTGTCATGTACTGATCAATGCTCATTGGTCACATACTGGTATGCTGTCATGTCCTGATCAATGCTAACTGGTCACATACTGGTATGCTGTCATGTCCTGATCAATGCTAACTGGTCACATACTGGTATGCTGTCATGTCCTGATCAATGCTAACTGGTCACATACTGGTATGCTGTCATGTCCTGATCAATGCTAACTGGTTACATACTGGTATGCTGTCATGTACTGATCAATGCTAATAGGTTATGCATTGATTTATAGATTGTAACTGGACATTTAGTTTTAAAGAAATTTCAATTGCACCAATTCTGGAGTTGAGAAAGCTTTGTAGCTAGGTTATGAATCAAGTGTACACAAGCATAATGCTATAGCATAGAGCTTCTTCGCGAGTGACAATAATGGCACATCTCCCATTTAAATGTTTAAAAAGTCGTGTTGAATAATTTAATTGTTCAAATTCCTCGATTGCATAAATTCTATTTCATGATAAGATACATGTATCAGAATCTGGCAATCATTCTAACCTTTCCTTTCCAGTGACAGTTATCGGAGGCTATACTTGTACTTTTTATGTCATGTAAGATATTTGCCATGAAGAGCCAGACAGAGGGTCAGTAGGTTCTAATAATAGTTTAAATGTCATCACAAATGTATCTTACTGAAACAAAATGTCCCTATATAGTTATAGCACTTACTGTTAGACAATGACTCTACTTTAAGTAGCAAGATTTAAGTGCTGCGTGGACACTGCAGGGGAGATAATTATAGGAGTTATTGCGACATTTAAGCTTAGTGTGGGTGGGAAGTACATGGCTTGTGTCACATCTGTTAACTAAGCGGAGGTGGGTTTGTTTTAGGGCTTGTAGCAATGATATCAGCTGTATCTAAATGATGGAAGTCATGATAGCGCAGTGGTAGGGCGTGTCGCTTCAGGTATATAGACCCAATGGTTACTGAGGAGAAGACCGACAGACATATTGCGGTAACAATGCCTCGCATATAAGTTGTGATAGCGCAGTGGTAACTCAGTGATAGCGCAGTGGTAGTGCAGTGATAGCACAGTGATAGCGCAGTGGTAGCGTGTGTCGCTTCAGGTATATAGACCCAATGGTTACTGAGGAGAAGACCGGCAGACACATTGCGGTAACAATACCTCACATATAAGTCGTGATAGCGCAGTGGTAGCGCGTTCGCTTCAGGTATATAGACCTATATATTTGGTAACCACACAATTGTAATGAAATTCCATGACATATTTCCATAGTTTTCAGATACAAATATGAAAAACACATTAATTATATGAATTGTCCGCTACTATAATTATTGAACTATTTATAGCCTTTATCTTACCCAGCATGCAAAGAGTTGAGACTACAGTACAGTTTAAGTACAGATTTTCATGTATTTACTCCTATATATTCAGATGATACAGATCTGCCAAAATCCTCCTTCTATTGCTTCCCTGGCATTCACAATAAATGAACAATTGATTTTTACAGACAAGCCGTCTATCAATTCTGTAAAGTCACAAAATGTCCATGTCAAAGTCTAGATTGAACTGGAATCCGGGGATGATGGGCTGACATGTGCAGTTAGTTTGTGGTTTAATTCCCACTTGCTTTGTGCTATATCTTCCAACTGCCTGCTGCTGCACTGTATTACAGGTCATAATTAATGCGGCGCGGCCTATATACTTGGAAGATCGGTTAACCCATTCAACACCAAGTAACTCACATGGACTGGTCCATGATATTCATAAACCAATAAATGAATCAGAAAATCACATTTGGACAAGTTCATTTATCAAAATGGGTAATTATGTCTAAAAATAGTCATATCACTGGCAAAAAGTGCAGATCTTGATGAGACGGCTTGTCACGAGCCGGCTCATCTGGATCTACACTTTTTGTAAGCCTATTTAGAGGTCTGTGGTGTTGAAAGGGTTAATAGGACAAAGTGAGAAAGCTATTACAAGCATAATGCTTGCAGGGGGTCAGTGGTTCTCTCTGGGTGCCCTAGTCTGAATCAATGCCTTTATGGAGAGGACAATCATAAGCTATACAGCTTTCTGTCCAATTCCTTATATCAGTTGTTGTAAATAATCATGTATTGACAGAAAATAAATATGTTTAAACTAATACCTTTATGGGACACATGGGCATCTCAATTAAGCATTTCCCACACAGAAGCGAATCTTGACGCCATTAGCCATATCACATGTATACAAATGAAAATGTAGCCGCAAAACCAACATTCATAATAACTTTATCACTTTGCATGTCTCATATCTGATTGATAGCTAAATGGCTGTCATATGGAGACATAGTCAGTATACAAAAATTGTATTGGACTCTGTGGCTGAGTGGTTATGGGTCGTTGTCTTCCAATCACTTGTCCCTCGCTGTTTGAATCCCACCAGGGTGTGGAATTCTTTCATTCAGGAACCTATCCAGTTGCTTTGCAGAAGGTTCGTGGTTCTACCTGGGTGCCCACTAATAATAGCTTGAGAGTCGCTGTAATATTATGACCTAAGCCATTTGTTTGACTTTTATAAACCCCAAAACAAAACAAATCTTATGTGGAAAAGGGATAAACCTGGGACCTTAGTTGTTGGTCGAACTCTTTGTATGCTCAATACCCCTCCTCTCATAAAAAGACAGCAAGATGTTTTTTGGTAAAATATAAATACTAATACAATGTGTGTTTACAAAAATCGAAATAGTCGCTCAGAAACGATAAAAATCCAATAAATATACACCGTCGTATACGCGAACTGTTTATCAACAAACGAAATTGTTTATCAACACACGAAATGTAAACACGCACAGCACGCATGCGTGATACAACAACAACAGCGGATGTAGAAAACAACGTATATATTTTGAACATGAAATACTATCTATCTGATGTAGACATGTCCCTAAAAGACTAACAGAGGTATGAATTGACGTCTCAAGTAATTCAATTAAAAAAGACAACGTGGGACAAATGGGGACGATGCATTCCGAATGTAAACAAGTGCGGACGATGCGATCCGATTGTAAACAAGTGCGTGACCGATCGACTCGGAAAGTCCTACTTTCGGTTTCGAGTTTGTTTTATCGCAAAAAAACACTGTTTACTAATTGAACATAATTATACAAAGTATAATGTAAGAATGTGTAGCAGCATTGCTACCCATACGTAAAATTTGAATTTTTCAAATATCTTTTATTTCATACGATATAGGGCTGCTTTAAAACACTGTTTGTGTTATCAGTTGAAATATGAAAAGTGTATGAAGATTAAGGGGTAAATTCAGGAAAAAAAGACAACACTGACTGTTCTCTAAATAATATCTGTTAGTCCTCTGCAGTTTCTTTTAACTGAATACTCAGGAAGAACTACATTGCTAATGGAATTTCCTTGCACATGCTGTGACCTGACGCTGGTAGCTTAATGCACTTCAGCTCTCTTATGTGTTCTTGTCTGACAGCTTTCTACAGCTTTCTTATTATAATGCTGTGTTACACAAGGGTTAATGGGGGTACACTGATAGGCAGACTGTTTGTTATCTACAGAGAGCAGCTGGAGCATTACATCAGTAACAGTTACATAAGCCAGTCAGGATTTTCTATGCAACACATTTCCAGTGGTCAGATTTATAATGAGAGACATCGTTCAGTTACTTCCCCTGAATACTCCCACAAAGTAGAAAGGTCCTATTAACCCATTCGACACCAAGTAACTGACATGGACTGGTCCATGACATTTTTAGACCAATAAAATGAATAAGAAAATTACATTTGGATCAGTTCATTTATCAAAATGGGTAATTTGTTTTATTAAAATAGTAATATTACTGGCAAAAAGTGCAGATCCTGATGAGACGGCTCGTCACGAGCCGGCTCATCTGGATCTACACTTTTTGTAAGCCTATTTAGAGGTCTGTGGTGTTGAAAGGGTTAAGTGTTTTCCTCTGTTTTTATCGTTGTTCCCTTTGCACAACATGCTAACATTTTTATTCTACTATCGCTTCTTATGACTATTAACCCATTCAACCCCAAGTAACTGGCATGGACTAGTCCATGATATTTTTAGACCAATAAATTAATAACAAAATTACATTTGGATCAGTTCATTTATCAAAATGGGTAATTTTATCTTTAGATAGTAATAATTATTACTGGCAAAAAAGTGCAGATCCTGATGAGACGGCTCGTTACGAGCCGGCTCATCTGGATCTACACTTTTCATAAGCCTATTTAGAGGCCTGTGGGGTTGAAAGGGTTAAATTACTATATCTCAACAGATCTCATACAGTATATGCAATGGGTACTAAAAGAATGTTAACAGTTATTTAACACGATTTTGATACCGCAACATCTGGTTAGCGAACAACAGTAAAAACAAAGGATTCTAATTAAAAGGACCTATTCGCATTTTGGAATAAATCAGACTTTATCTGCCAAGGGAGGTAATAGAAAATTAGAGATATCTCTTATTGATAGACAATGTTGCAATTGTGGTGCACGTTCTAAACCTGCCTTATGCCTGCGTGTGATTCAAGCAGAGGGGTACCGTTACCTGTTACAATTTTATCCTCAAACTCTTTGCACGCTAGCGGTGAAAATAATGGTCAATTTCATTAGAGATTGGTGAAAATAATGGTCAATTTCATTAGAGATTGTAGAAAATAATGGTCAATTTCATTAGAGATCATAGAAAATAATGGTAAATTTCATTAGAGATCGGTGAAAATAATAGTCAATTTCATTAGAGATCGGTGAAAATAATAGTCAATTTCATTAGAGATCGGTGAAAATAATGGTCAATTTCATTAGAGATAGGTAGTAGCCACACAATTCTAATTTAATTCCATAACATATTTCGAGAGTTTTCAGCTACAAATATGAACAAGTGGGCCTATATCGCTCACATTCCTCCATTTTTTTTAAAGTTTAAACTTTATTTATTTTACAACAATTGCGAAGCAAGTTTTAACAACTTATGTTAATCACTCTCGTTGGCGCAGATGAAAGCGTATATGTGGCCATTCGTGTGGGAGGAAACCGGAGTACCTGGAGAAAACCAACCTGTCCGATCTGGCGACCACCGTACCATCTCACATACTTCCCGGTCTGAGGATCGAACACGGGTTGCATTAGTGAGAAGCGAGCTAACCACTGCGCTAATCGGACAGCCATCTTTTTTTACTACCATTATAACAACTTTGAAGGAGCATTGTACATTGATCTGTCCTACCATGATATGTCAAAATCCGGCCGGCAGTTTGTGAGAAGAACATTTGTTCAGAATTTGTGCCATTGATTACGTAATGTGATTTTAACAATCTTGTAATCCCCCACCTACCCAAGTATCGTGGTGGCTATATAGACCCAATGGTTACTGAGGAGAAGACATTTGAAAACGACGGACAGACACTGCATTAACAATATCTCATACGGAAATCTTGATAGCGCAGTGGTAGCGCGTTTGAGGAGGCTGGTTTGTTTCAGGGCTTGTAGCAATGATATCAGCTGTATCCAAATGATGGAAGTCATGATAGCGCGGTCGCTTCAGGTGTGAATGCCCAGGAGTTCGAGCCCCACTGGAGCCTTTACGATGTGCCCTTAGGCAAGGCATTTAAATTCCATATTGCCTCTTCTTTCTCCCTCTTGGCGATGGATTCCATCAGGAATGAGGTCTCGAGAGCGATTAATATAAGTTGTAAGAACTAATATAAATTTGTATAAACTAATAGCTTGTATGAATCATGATAGAGACAAATAATCTTTTGCTTAGAGGCTACTAATTAGCTTCCAACCCTAATTACTTGGGGAGCATTTAAATCAACAATTTTCAACTAATAAGTTAGCCCCTGTTCCTTGAATGTTTGCCATGATGAACTGATGGATGGACATAGGACCTACTTCGATCCTCACACACTTTAAAAGCAGCATAAATATATTGTATACCCCTGGAATAAAAGCAACACAGGTTTATTTTAGTCCTTAATAAATGGAACAAGATAGAAAATCATACTGGGAATATAGGAAGCCCGCTGTGCGAAAGTTGCTTGAATCAGAGGTTAGGCATTGTGGTTTTAGTATTTCCAGATACAAAATAGCGGTATTTATCCCGAAAAGTAGGGGATGGGCGTTTATTAGTGTGATCATCTATTAGAATAATTACGATAACTATCAAAAGTATCATGTCAGACAAACATAGCATTTGTTTACTGGTGCAGAAAATGTTTACAGAAATCAAATAAACCTTCTGGGGCCCTGTGCAGAAAATGTTTACAGAAATCAAATAAACCTTCCAGGCACTGTGCAGAAAATGTTTACAGAAATCAAATAAACCTTCCAGGCGGGCCGGGCCCTGTGCAGAAAATGTTTACAGAAATCAAATAAACCTTCTGGGCCCTGTGCAGAAAATGTTTACAGAAATCAAATAAACCTTCCGGGCCCTGTGCAGAAAATGTTTACAGAAATCAAATAAACCTTCCGGGCCCTGTGCAGAAAATGTTTACAGAAATCAAATAAACCTTCCAGGCCCTGTGCAGAAAATGTTTACAGAAATCAAATAAACCTTCCGGGCCCTGTGCAGAAAATGTTTACAGAAATCAAATAAACCTTCCAGGCCCTGTGCAGAAAATGTTTACAGAAATCAAATAAACCTTCCATGCCCTGTGCAGAAAATGTTTACAGAAATCAAATAAACCTACCGGCCCTGTGCAGAAAATGTTTACAGAAATCAAATAAACCTTCCGGGCCCTGTGCAGAAAATGTTTACAGAAATCAAATAAACCTTCCAGGCCCTGTGCAGAAAATGTTTACAGAAATCAAATAAACCTTCCGGGCCATGTGCAGAAAATGTTTACAGAAATCAAATAAACCTTCCAGGCCCTGTGCAGAAAATGTTTACAGAAATCAAATAAACCTTCCGCCATGTGCAGAAAATGTTTACAGAAATCAAATAAACCTTCCAGCCCTGTGCAGAAAATGTTTACCCTGTGCAGAAAATGTTTACAGAAATCAAATAAACCTTCCGGGCCCTGTGCAGAAAATGTTTACAGAAATCAAATAAACCTTCCGGGCCCTGTGCAGAAAATGTTTACAGAAATCAAATAAACCTTCCAAGCCCTGTGCAGAAAATGTTTACAGAAATCAAATAAACCCTCCGGGCCCTGTGCAGAAAATGTTTACAGAAATCAAATAAACCTTCCATGCCCTGTGCAGAAAATGTTTACAGAAATCAAATAAACCTACC
>CM026404.1:6239222-6270642 GCA_014843695.1 Archivesica marissinica
TAATTCCAGGGATAAAGGATCATTTTTGCAAGAATTTTGAGACATATGTTCATATTATCATTCCTCTGCCTCAGGAATGTGTACCAAGTTGACCTTTGTTAGCGTGGGGACTAAAATACAGACCAGAAAGAGTTATTTCAGGTGCGGATCTAGGGGTTAAAGGGAAGATAATAACAGCTTGCAATAAGTATTGTGTTATATTCTATACATTTTAGGATATTTATCCCAAGAAGCACTCACAGGATAGTATGACTGAGCACATATAACCAAACAAGTTAGAATTGGACAACATTGCCCATATGCACTTAAGGAAAGAGCTAACTATACCAGTATAAAACTACCCATAACTCAGCGAATATAGGTCAGATCTTGCTGACATTTTCAAAATATAACAATAAGACATGTGAGATCATAATTAAATGTAATTCATTTGATCAGAATACAAATTAAAGCAGCTGTGTCGTTTCCTGTCCTGTTGCGCGAAACCTAAAAGTCACAAAAAGTCCTGGTGCGGGCCGTTGTCTAATGTTGTTAAAACTTGTGGCCCAAACCATTTGCATGTTCATATTATGTATTATATCTGTTTATGCATGACATATATAATAATGATTTGCATGTTCATATTATGTATTATATCTGTTTATGCATGACATATATAATAATGATTTGCATGTTCATATTATGTATTTTATCTGTTTATGCATGACATATATAATAATGATTTGCATGTTCATATTATGTATTATATCTGTTTATGCAAGACATATATAATAATGATTTGCAGTTCATATATTATTATATCTGTTTATGCATGACATAATAATAATGATTTGCATGTTCATATTATGATTATATCTGTTTATGCTGACATATATAATAATGATTTGCATGTCAATATGTATTATACTGTTTATGCATAAATATATAATAATGATTTGCTGTTCATATTAGTATTATATCTGTTTATGCATGACATATATAATAATGTTGCATGTTCCATATTATGTATTATATCTGTTTATGCATGACATATATAATAATGATTTGCATGTTCATATTATGTATTATATCTGTTTAGCATGACATAAAAATAATGATTTGCATGTTCATATTATGTATTATATCTGTTTATGCATGACATATATAATAATGATTTGCATGTTCATATTATGTATTATATCTGTTTATGCATGACATATATAATAATGATTTGCATGTTCATATTATGTATTATATCTGTTTATGCATGACATATAATAATGATTTGCATGTTCATATTATGTATTATATATGTTTATGCATGACATATAATAATGATTTGCATGTTCATATTATGTATTATATATGTTTATGCATGACATATAATAATGATTTGCATGTTCATATTATGTATTATATCTGTTTATGCATGACATATAATAATGATTTGCATGTTCATATTATGTATTATATCTGTTTATGCATGACATATTATGTATTATATCTGTTTATGCATGACATATTATGTATTATATCTGTTTATGCATGACATATATAATAATGATTTGCATGACATATTATGTATTATATCTGTTTATGCATGACATATATAATAATGATTTGCATGTTCATATTATGTATTATATCTGTTTATCTGCATATAATAATGATTGCATGTTCATATTATGTATTATATCTGTTTATGCATGACATATATAATGATTTGCATGTTCATATTATGTATTATATCTGTTTATGCATGACATATATAATAATGATTTGCATGTTCATATTATGTATATATCTGTTTATGCATGACATATATAATGAATGATTTGCATGTGACATATATAATAATGATTTGCATGTTCATTATTATGTATTATATCTGTTTATGCATGACATATATAATAATGATTTGCATGTTCATATTATGTATTATATCTGTTTATGCATGACATATATAATAATGATTTGCATGTTCATATTATGTATTATATCTGTTTATGCATGACATATAAAATAATGATTTGCATGTTCATATTATGTATTATATCTGTTTATGCATGACATATATAATAATGATTTGCATGTTCATATTATGTATTATATCTGTTTATGCATGATATATATAATGATTTGCATGTTCATATTATGTATTATATCTGTTTATGCAGCATATATAATAATGATTTGCATGTTCATATTATGTATTATGTCTGTTTATGCATGACATATATAATAATGATTTGCATGTTCATATTGTATTATATCTTTATGCATGACATATATAATAATGATTTGCATGTTCATATTATGTATTATATCTGTTTATGCATGACATATATAATAATGATTGCATGTTCATATTATGTATTATATCTGTATTGCATGACATATATAATAATGATTTGCATGTTCATATTATGTATTATATCTGTTTATGCATGACATATATAATAATGATTTGCATGTTCATATTATGTATTATATCTGTTTATGCATGACATATATAATAATGATTTGCATGTTCATATTATGTATTATATCTGTTTATGCATGACATATATAATAATGATTTGCATGTTCATATTATGTATTATATCTGTTTATGCATGACATATATAATAATGATTTGCATGTTCATATTATGTATTATTCTGTTTATCTGTATATAATAATGATTGCATGTTCATATTATGTATTATATCTGTTTATGCATGACATATATAATGATTTGCATGTTCATATTATGTATTATATCTGTTTATGCATGACATATATAATAATGATTTGCATGTTCATATTATGTATTATATCTGTTTATGCAGTGACATATATAATAATGATTTGCATGTTCATATTATGTATTATATCTGTTTATGCATGACATATATAATAATGATTTGCATGTTCATATTATGTATTATATCTGTTTATGCATGACATATATAATAATGATTTGCATGTTCATATTATGTATTATATCTGTTTATGCATGACATATATAATAATGATTTGCATGTTCATATTATGTATTATATCTGTTTATGCATGACATATATAATAATGATTTGCATGTTCATATTATGTATTATATCTGTTTATGCATGACATATATAATAATGATTTGCATGTTCATATTATGTATTATATCTGTTTATGCATGACATATATAATAATGATTTGCATGTTCATATTATGTATTATATCTGTTTATGCATGACATATATAATAATGATTTGCATGTTCATATTATGTATTATATCTGTTTATGCATGACATATATAATAATGATTTGCATGTTCATATTATGTATTATATCTGTTTATGCATGACATATATAATAATGATTTGCATGTTCATATTATGTATTATATCTGTTTATGCATGACATATATAATAATGATTTGCATGTTCATATTATGTATTATCTGTTTATGCATGACATATATAATAATGATTTGCATGTTCATATTATGTATTATATCTGTTTATGCATGACATATATAATAATGATTTGCATGTTCATATTATGTATTATATCTGTTTATGCATGACATATATAATAATGATTTGCATGTTCATATTATGTATTATATCTGTTTATGCATGACATATATAATAATGATTTGCATGTTCATATTATGTATTATATCTGTTTATGCATGACATATATAATAATGATTTGCATGTTCATATTATGTATTTTATCTGTTTATGCATGACATATATAATAATGATTTGCATGTTCATATTATGTATTTTATCTGTTTATGCAGGACATATATAATAATGATTTGCATGTTCATATTATGTATTATATCTGTTTATGCATGACATATATAATAATGATTTGCATGTTCATATTATGTATTTTATCTGTTTATGCAGGACATATATAATAATGATTTGCATGTTCATATTATGTATTTTATCTGTTTATGCATGACATATATAATAATGATTTGCATGTTCATATTATGTATTTTATCTGTTTATGCATGACATATATAATAATGATTTGCATGTTCATATTATGTATTTTATCTGTTTATGCATGACATATATAATAATGATTTGCATGTTCATATTATGTATTTTATCTGTTTATGCATGACATATATAATAATGATTTGCATGTTCATATTATGTATTATGTCTGTTTATGCATGACATATATAATAATGATTTGCATGTTCATATTATGTATTTTATCTGTTTATGCAGGACATATATAATAATGATTTGCATGTTCATATTATGTATTTTATCTGTTTATGTATGACATATATAATAATGATTTGCATGTTCATATTATGTATTTTATCTGTTTATGCATGACATATATAATAATGATTTGCATGTTCATATTATGTATTTTATCTGTTTATGCATGACATATATAATAATGATTTGCATGTTCATATTATGTATTATATCTGTTTATGCATGACATATATAATAATGATTTGCATGTTCATATTATGTATTATATCTGTTTATGCATGACATATATAATAATGATTTGCATGTTCATATTATGTATTATATCTGTTTATGCATGACATATATAATAATGATTTGCATGTTCATATTATGTATTATATCTGTTTATGCATGTATATAATAATGATTTGCATGTTCATATTATGTATTATATCTGTTTATGCATGACATATATAATGATTTGCATGTTCATATTATGTATTATATCTGTTTATGCATGACATATATAATAATGATTTGCATGTTCATATTATGTATTATATCTGTTTATGCAACAAAAAAAATGATTTGCATGTTCATGTATATTATCTGTTTATGCATGACATATATAATAATGATTTGCATGTTCATATTATGTATTATATCTGTTTATGCTGACATATAAATAATGATTTGCATGTTCATATTATGTATTATATCTGTTTATGCATGACATATATAATAATGATTTGCATGTTCATATTATGTATTATATCTGTTTATGCATAACATATATATGTAATTGATTGCATGTTCTATATTATGTATTATATCTGTTTATGCATGACATTATAATAATGATTTGCATGTTCATATTATGTATTATATCTGTTTATGCATGACATATATAATAATGATTTGCATGTTCATATTATGTATTATATCTGTTTATGCATGACATATATAATATGATTTGCATGTTCATATTATGTATTATATCTGTTTATGCATGACATATATAATAATGATTTGCATGTTCATATTATGTATTATATCTGTTTATGCAGGACATATATAATAATGATTTGCATGTTCATATTATGTATTATATCTGTTTATGCAGGACATATTATGTATTATATCTGTTTATGCAGGACATATATAATAATGATTTGCATGTTCATATTATGTATTATATCTGTTTATGCAGGACATATATAATAATGATTTGCATGTTCATATTATGTATTATATCTGTTTATGCATGACATATATAATAATGATTTGCATGTTCATATTATGTATTATATCTGTTTATGCATGACATATATAATAATGATTTGCATGTTCATATTATGTATTATATCTGTTTATGCATGACATATATAATAATGATTTGCATGTTCATATTATGTATTATATCTGTTTATGCATGACATATATAATAATGATTTGCATGTTCATATTATGTATTATATCTGTTTATGCATGACATATATAATAATGATTTGCATGTTCATATTATGTATTATATCTGTTTATGCATGACATATATAATAATGATTTGCATGTTCATATTATGTATTATATCTGTTTATGCATGACATATATAATAATGATTTGCATGTTCATATTATGTATTATATCTGTTTATGCATGACATATATAATAATGATTTGCATGTTCATATTATGTATTATATCTGTTTATGCATGACATATATAATAATGATTTGCATGTTCATATTATGTATTATATCTGTTTATGCATGACATATATAATAATGATTTGCATGTTCATATTATGTATTATATCTGTTTATGCATGACATATATAATAATGATTTGCATGTTCATATTATGTATTATATCTGTTTATGCATGACATATACAATAATGATTTGCATGTTCATATTATGTATTATATCTGTTTATGCATGACATATATAATAATGATTTGCATGTTCATATTATGTATTATATCTGTTTATGCATGACATATATAATAATGATTTGCATGTTCATATTATGTATTATATCTGTTTATGCATGACATATATAATAATGATTTGCATGTTCATATTATGTATTATATCTGTTTATGCATGACATATATAATAATGATTTGCATGTTCATATTATGTATTATATCTGTTTATGCATGACATATATAATAATGATTTGCATGTTCATATTATGTATTATATCTGTTTATGCATGACATATATAATAATGATTTGCATGTTCATATTATGTATTATATCTGTTTATGCATGACATATATAATAATGATTTGCATGTTCATATTATGTATTATATCGGTTTATGCATGACATATATAATAATGATTTGCATGTTCATATTATGTATTATATCTGTTTATGCATGACATATATAATAATGATTTGCAATAACATATGATTAAACTAAAACAAAAAGTCACTACACTCTGTTCACCAAATTCGATCTGTTACATAAGGGTCTAGTCCCGGGTCTAGTAACGGATATGTCCTCCCTGGGCATTAATCATAGCAATACAACGTCTGCGCATGGATGTGACATACCGATGAATGTAATTCTGGGGTAGGTTGGCCCACTCCTGAGCAATTTTCGCTCTCAGCTGCGGGATGGTCTGTGGCGCGATACCATTTCTTCTAACGCGTCGGTTGAGTTCATCCCAGATGTTCTCAATCACGTTAAGATGGGGAGACCTGGCTGGAAGTGCCTTTATGTTTACGTTATTAGCATTGAGAAACGCTAACGTAGCCCTGGCTGTGTGAGCAGGCGCACCGTCTTGGAGAAAGCTCAAACCACGGTTGTTTCTCATCATCGGAACTACTTCTGGCTGAAGGACTTCATCTCGATATCTGGCTGCAGTAAGATTGCCATTTATAAAGACAATGTTAGTCTTGTTGTGCATAGACACTCTCGCCCAGATCATAACGGACCCTCCACTATCACGCTCGAGCACGCAGTTGTTGAATCTCTCTCCCCTTTCGCGATATACCCGTGTACGGCAATCATTCTCCTGTAAACGAAACCTCTTCGTCCGTGAAAAGAACTTGGGCCCAGGCCGCTTGTGTTACTCTGCGATTACGCCGTGCCCAACGATCTCTCAGACCCCTATGCCTCGGTGTAAGAACGATACCTTTAAACGGTCGTCTACATCGCATGTTAGCCATGGTAAGAAGCCGATTCCGTACGGTTCTCGCAGAGATGTAGCGCCAGTGAGTGCCGAGTGTTTCCCTTGCTGTTAAAGCAGCTGTGCGCCATCGCTGTTGACGGCGGATCTGCAGTATATGCTGGTCTTGGGCGGCAGTAGTTATACATCCACGTTTGCGGCGAGGGAGGTCGTCCACGCTGCCCGACGCCTTGTACTTTCTCACCAGCCAAATGATTGTGTGACGGTTTACTCCCATTCGTCTAGCAACCTGCAAAATATACGGACAAAACGATTTATTACATGGTGAGCATGTATACATAAAAATATTGCGAATAATAATAGTGACATTACTAATAAAATAATTGATGTAATATTTTGTTTATGGTTACGATTGACCTACTACGAATATCAGCTAAAATAAATTGATACAATTATTAAAAAATAATTTAAATACGTTGAAAATGAAACCCACCTCTCGCTGGGAAACCCCGGCGGTAATTAGCCCGATGGCTATTACGCGCTGCTGAATTGACAGAACAGAACAGAACAGAACAGAACATAAGTTTATTCATGACGTATACATAAGTACATAGTCATAATATATACATATAATTACATATAAATAAACAAGTGATCAATAAAGCTATCGTATAGCTACTGTAATATAATTTAAAATAGAGGATGAACATTCTAGTTAGTTGTTTTGTGTAATTAAGAAGACAAAGCGTTCAATATTGAGTTCCTATGGTTTAAAGCATTCTTAATAAATCGAGCCAAGCTTAATAAAACCTTTCTATTATCACTGTTCATTAAAGAACACAATTTATACATACTTGGTCTCGTGTAGTAGTATTTTTTAATAAGTACTTTCCTCAAATATGAGTAACACGAACAAATTAAAATAAAGTGATACTCATCTTCAATATCTCTAACATTACAACATTGACAATAACGCTCATTTCTCTGTATTCTATTGTTAGAGAATCTACCAGTATGGATTCTAAGTGAATGGGCAGAAGTCCTTATTCGGGTTATAAATAATCTCAAGTTGGAAGGTAATATATCAAAGTATGTTTCATAGCTAAAATCATGTTTACAATTATTATACAATTCGAGTACATTACTAGATGACTTATTAGTAATCCAAGTTTGTATGAAACAATCAATAACACGTTGCTTAAATATACATAAGAAATGATTAACATTGATATTACATGGGTTATTCCAGATATGTGAAAAACCATATTCGTCTAGTAATTGTTTAACATGTGTCAACCAATTATCATAACCATTATTACAATCAGACAATAATTGTGCATATAATCGTTGAAGTATAATATTTTCCGAGTTGAAAACTTTAAGCCAATATTTAATTATACGTATGTAGCGTGATATGTATAGAGGATATTGACATCCGGCCCATTTTGTGTTTTTTGGATGTGATAATCGATATAGCTTCCAAAACGACCACGTGCAATTTTTGTTCGCACCAACCCACAATTTTCTCGTGCATTTTGTGATTTTATACGTTTCACGGCTCGGCGCAGAGCGTTAAAAAATCGATAAATGTGAAAGCATGATTATAATTCTAATGGCCTAGATAGAAAATGTTCGAAATTTCGTGCAAAGATATTAATAAATAAAAAAGTTATTCAAGATTAAAAATGGTATAGTTGGCTCTTTCCTTAAGTGTCACAGCATAATGGCCTCAACTGTGGTAATAGTGCAGTTATGTAACCTTATTTAATTGTTTGAAGTCCATATCATATTGATATTTATAGAAAGGCAAAAATATTCTGGGGATATTAGATAAATGATCATAAAAACTAGGTTATGTATGCATGACACATAATAAATGTATAATAAATCAGATTTCTCATGTTATATGGCAACAATCTCAAAGAGCATTTTCTTGGAAATTTTACCAACCTCACTCTAGTTTGTTTAATTATGCATATAATATTTTATTATGTATACATGGGGATTTTATTTTTTATTTTATCCCTTTATACTTTTCAATCTTTTGTGTAGTTGACCAAAAAACTGAACAAAAACACTATGTTTTGACATTACACATATTTCGTAGCATAGGGGCCTCAATTATGATCCTACTATAATCAGGCTACCTTAATTGATCATATTGGGTCAATAACATGTTAATGCCTCTGAAAAATATACAAATAATCTGGATAAATCAGATAACCCATCCAGCTGACATGCTGAATAAGACTATTATTTCAAATAATGTCCTACATTAAATAGGCATGAAGCTAAAACAAATAGAGAACATCTATGATGACCTAAGTATGTAAATATAACTGAACCACTCAATAAAAATATTTCTATAACATGGCTACCAACCCAAGGTGTCTTGCCATGAGCGATTGACTGTATACGTGCTGGTTCAGCAAACACGAGAGCCCATTAACATTGCAAGTATAAAAATCGGGACATTCGCATTGGAGAGTCAATGTCATTTACATTGGTGGTTTATGTTTAGTTTTAGGTTTATTTGTTTATTTATTCTGTTAGATAATCTGTTGTTACTGAACTTGCCATGTGAGCTATTTCGGTTTGCTTGGGCTGCTTCTCTATCGTTAAGACTTGGGCCCGTGCGAGAGAGGATTGCAGAAGGAAACAGTCAAGTTATGTCGTTCGGAACTTCTGTCAAAACCTAACATTGTCCACGGTTGGAGATTCAGATTATTACTTAGGTCTTGGGGGAGCGTATACGCCTTCAGGATGAACACTATACATCCATACCCACGAACACACTCCACTACACGCCCGCCATATTGAAAATGGTTACACATGTATGATACTGGTATGGTGTGGAGAAAGTTACGTGTTCCTAAGAAATGTGTTTACTGTTCGAAAATTACCAATATCCGAATTGACTGTCCGAAAATTACAAACATCCGAACTACTATGCTATCCATGTTGAGTTTAGCAAGTCTACTAACTTCTATAACCCCCTCTTGTTGTGTACTGAGCGATTCTCCGTTCTAGTAAGTGAATTCAGTCACATACGCAACAAATTCATTACCATGAATCATTGTCGACACATTATTCTGCTTTTGTTGACAGTCAACGTTAAACTGTTTGCTTTTAACTATAGTTTTGTAGATCATTTGATCGTTTTAGTTTGCATATACCATTTTAGATTAACTCACTGTTCTAGACTGCGCCTGCCAAATATAATCGTGACTGATTCTTCGGCAGTAACAAGTTGAAGTTGAAAGATCATAGGCATATGCAAGTTGCCGCCATTCATCTAAACTAATGCTGACGTCACAGCGGCGCCGAGCATGCGCATTAATGTATATACCATATTTGGACTTTGGCCCATTTGAGACCATCGCTCTATTGATCAAAGGATTTGCCAGTACTTTAGTCATCTACCAAATGAGTTGCCAGACCTAAGGTCATCTACCATTGGAGTTGCCAGACCTAAGGTCATCTACCATTGGAGTTGCCAGACCTAAGGTCATCTACCATTGGAGTTGCCAGACATATGGTGGACCAACATAAGTTAACCAGAGTGAAGTTGGAATAATGACTTGTATTGTAGCAACAACTAAGATGGTATAAACTATCCCAGACATTATGGTCTGTCAATATCGTGTGGCATCCGTGGTCCAGTGGTAGAGCGTCGGATTTGGAATCGAACGGTCCCGGGTTCGATATACGGTCAGGCCAAGTATGTAGTGTCATTGAGCAAGGCGTCTCACACACATTGCTTAGTACTGGTTAACCACTTAGGTCGGCTAAGCCTGCCCAGGAAAACATGTATACGTCCCCGCAAGCGGTTTGACATTAAAGGAACATAAATTCATACAATATGAGATAACACATATAATAAATCAAGAACAGTTTGTTATATTTTCAGTTGTTATATTTTCAATCATTTTAATATATTATGTATTATAATAACACCAATTTGTCTAATAAAGCCATGCATACACATTATGTATATTGGTTAGTCGGAAAAGGCAAATAAATCTACAGCTATGAATATCTATATGTTTTATCCCCACATACTATATATTAAATGCAAGTAATTGTGTACAATGATCACACAAATGATTGGTTTAAATGATTAGGTTATGATTGATTAAATGAATGGTATTAACTTGCGGACTTTTACATCACGCCAGAGGTTACCAACATTTATGATGGTATTAACTTGCGGACTTTTACATCACGCCAGAGGTTACCAACATTTATGATGGTATTAACTTGCGGACTTTTACATCACGCCAGAGGTTACCAAGATTTATGATGGTATTAACTTGCGGACTTTTACATCACGCCAGAGGTTACCAAGATTTATGATGGTATTAACTTGCGGACTTTTACATCGCGCCAGAGGTTACCAACATAACAATTTAGGACGGTATTAACTTGCGGATTGTTACATCACGCCAGAGGTTACCTTAATTACAATTGGTATACTTAACAAATAACATGATTAGCTATAAGTTTGTACAATGAAGAATTAATCGCATTTAATATTAGTTAGTAGGGCAAATATAGAATTATGGTAATAGTTTTTAAATAGAATAGAATTGCTATGTTTGGCCCAACTGTAGAGAAAAAGAGAAAAATAATATAAGGATGATTTAATTTAACTTGCGTTAATTCAAAAGAAGAAATTTTAGAAATTAGTAGGTATGCATGGCTTTTGCATTTAATTAAATTGTATCCCTTCTGGATGCCATCGATTGGTATTTGATCTGTGATGTTATGCTTTCTGAGATAGTGGTCGATGGTAGGTTGTGGTACGTTGTGGTAGGTTGTTGTCTGCAAACCCCTAACAAATATACATATATATGATGTCAATCTATGGCAGTACATTTACACACATATTCTTACTACAAAGTACTTGTACTTAAATGGAATGGAAAACAACAAATTAAAATCTCTATTTGATGCGGGATAATGAAAGATGATTAAATATTCATTGGCCAATTGATGCTGTCCTACTGATTAACAATCAACACCATGAAGAGATTCCCCAGAATGAGAAGTTCAGAGATAGTCAAAGTTCCACTACAAACCACCTTGTATCACAAATACATGTATATGTAGTTCCGTCATAAAACATGTTCTTATATCTCTAAACGAAAGTTCAGGGACAGTCGAAGTTCCACTACAAACCACCTTGTATCACAAATACATGTATATGTAGTTCCGTCATAAACCATGTTCTTATATCTCTAAACGAAAGTTCTTGGACAGTCAAAGTTCCACTACAAACAACCTTGTATCACACATAGTTCCATCATAAAACATGTAGAGGATGAGCTAGAGATTCAATTAAACCCATGTACCAGTTTCTGATAAAAACCACTGTATCAGTTTCTGTCATAACCACTGTATTAGTTTGATTTGTCTATATAAACTAGTCCGGATTCACGAATCTTGACATTAAGCATGGTCTCTCCACATCGACCAATGAGACCGCTGACATCTAGGGGTTGATGGGGTGACTAGCATCCGGTTATTTGTTTAGATTCCTGAAGGTAGGATAAGTATGCTTACTGTTTATAGTGTCGTACACGTAGTTCCAGCCTCGTACACGTAGTTCCAGCCTCGTACACGTAGTTCCAGCCTCGTACACGTAGTTCCAGCCTCGAGTATGCTTACCGTTTATAGTGTCGTACACGTAGTTCCAGCCTCGAGTATGCTTACCGTTTATAGTGTCGTACACGTAGTTCCAGCCTCGAGTATGCTTACCGTTTATAGTGTCGTACACGTAGTTCCAGCCTCGAGTATGCTTACCGTTTATAGTGTCGTACATGTAGTTCCAGCCTCGAGTATGCTTACCATTTATAGTGTCGTACACGTAGTTCCAGCCTCGAGTATGCTTACCGTTTATAGTGTCGTACACGTAGTTCCAGCCTCGAGTATGTTTACCGTTTATAGTGTCGTACACGTAGTTCCAGCCTCGAGTATGCTTACCGTTTATAGTGTCGTACACGTAGTTCCAGCCTCGTACACGTAGTTCCAGCCTCGAGTATGCTTACCGTTTATAGTGTCGTACACGTAGTTCCAGCCTCGAGTATGCTTACCGTTTATAGTGTCGTACACGTAGTTCCAGCCTCGAGTATGCTTACCGTTTATAGTGTCGTACACGTAGTTCCAGCCTCGAGTATGCTTACCGTTTATAGTGTCGTACACGTAGTTCCAGCCTCGAGTATGCTTACCGTTTATAGTGTCGTACACGTAGTTCCAGCCTCGAGTATGCTTACCATTTATAGTGTCGTACACGTAGTTCCAGCCTCGAGTATGCTTACCATTTATAGTGTCGTACACGTAGTTCCAGCCTCGAGTATGCTTACCGTTTATAGTGTGGTACACGTAGTTCCAGCCTCGAGTATGCTTACCATTTATAGTGTCGTACACGTAGTTCCAGCCTCGAGTATGCTTACCGTTTATAGTGTCGTACACGTAGTTCCAGCCTCGAGTATGCTTACTGTTTATAGTGTCGTACACGTAGTTCCAGCCTCGAGTATGCTTACCGTTTATAGTGTCGTACACGTAGTTCCAGCCTCGAGTATGCTTACTGTTTATAGTGTCGTACACGTAGTTCCAGCCTCGTACACGTAGTTCCAGCCCCGTACACGTAGTTCCAGCCTCGAGTATGCTTACCGTTTATAGTGTCGTACACGTAGTTCCAGCCTCGAGTATGCTTACTGTTTATAGTGTCGTACACGTAGTTCCAGCCTCGTACACGTAGTTCCAGCCCCGTACACGTAGTGCCAGCCTCGTAGTTCCAGCCTCGTACACGTAGTTCCAGCCCCGTACACGTAGTTCCAGCCTCGTAGTTCCAGCCTCGTACACGTAGTTCCAGCCTCGTACACGTAGTTCCAGCCCCGTACACGTAGTTCCAGCCTCGTACACGTAGTTCCAGCCTCGTACACGTAGTTCCAGCCTCGTACACGTAGTTCCTCCAGCCTCGAGATATGATCAGCCTTCCAGTCTTCTTTTTATGTTTTTAAAATTTTGTTAATTTTTATATTAGTTATTGTTTTAAATTGTTGAATGAAATATTTTTTTCATTAATTGTATTTTGCGTTACTTTAAATAGTTTTTTTTTAAAAATTTCTTTGTTTATAAAGAGGATATTTTTAAGATTAACGCAACAATACAAATTTCGGTGATCACTTGATTAAATAAAATCCTATTTTTTGTGTCTTTTATCCATTTTATTTCTTTTACCGGTATTTTTAAATTTGTTAATTTGTCTAAATTTTGTCTGTCCTTTTTTCATTAATTGTTTTTTTGTGTTTTTTTAAATCGTTTTGTTTGTTTATAAAGAGGATATTGGGTTTTATTTCGAGTGATCAATAAAAAATAATGTTTAAAATAGAAACGTGCATCTACCACGAAGGAATACGTTACGCAACGAGTGGCAGATCAAATGCAATCATTCAATGTTTCACAGCATTGAAAAGCAGACAAGAAATGTTTTTGTTTTTTTCTAAATTGTTTTATATTTTTGTTTTGTTTTTTTAATTATTTTATATTTTTGTTTGTTTTTTATAAACAAATGTTTATTATAGAAAAGTGCATCTAACCACGAAGGAATACGTTACGCAACGAGTGGCAGATCAAATGCAATCATTCAATGTTTCACAGCATTGAAAAGCAGACAAGAAATGTTTTTGTTTTTTTCTAAATTGTTTTATATTTTTGTTTTGTTTTTTTAATTATTTTATATTTTTGTTTGTTTTTTATAAACAAATGTTTATTATAGAAAAGTGCATCTAACCACGAAGGAATACGTTACGCAACGAGTGGCAGATCAAATGCAAGTATTCACTGTTTCACAGCATTGAAAAGCAGACAAGAAATGTTTGTGGATTTTTATAAATTGTTTTATATATTTTATTTTTTTAAAATTATTTTATATTTTTGTTTGTTTTTTATAAAGAAATGTTTATTATAGAAAAGTGCATCTAACCACGAAGGAATACGTTACGCAACGAGTGGCAGATCAAATGCAAGCATTCACTGTTTCACAGCATTGAAAAGCAGACAAGAAATGTTTTTGTTTTTTTCTAAATTGTTTATTTTTTTTGTTGGTTTTTCTTTTTGTTATTTTTTTTAATAATTTTTTATTTTTATATATTATTTTTAATTTTTAATTTTTTTTTTTTTATCTATCGATTTCTATCTTTTTTCCTCGCCCCCGGAGTCATCTTCGTCCCTCTCCACGATGGGGTTGCTGCAAGTATACAATACATACATACAAATACTTAGTTGTGATGTAACCATATGTGGAGTTGTGACGTGATGTAGCCATATGTGGAGTTGTGATGTAACCATATGTGGAGTTGTGCTGTAGCCATATGTGGAGTTGTGATGTAGCCATATGTGGAGTTGTGATGTAACCATATGTGGAGTTGTGATGTAACCATATGTGGAGTTGTGATGTAACCATATGTGGAGTTGTGATGTGATGTAACCATATGTGGAGTTGTGATGTAGCCATATGTGGAGTTGTGATGTAGCCATATGTGGAGTTGTGATGTAACCATATGTGGAGTTGTGATGTAACCATATGTGGAGTTGTGATGTGATGTAACCATATGTGGAGTTGTGATGTAACCATATGTGGAGTTGTGATGTGATGTAACCATATGTGGAGTTGTGATGTAACCATATGTGGAGTTGTGATCTGATGTAACCATATGTGGAGTTGTGATGTAACCATATGTGGAGTTATGATGTGATGTAACCATATGTGGAGTTGTGATGTGATGTAACCATATGTGGAGTTGTGATGTGATGTAACCATATGTGGAGTTGTGATCTGATGTAACCATATGTGGAGTTGTGATGTAACCATATGTGGAGTTATGATGTGATGTAACCATATGTGGAGTTGTGATGTGATGTAACCATATATGGAGATGTGATGTGGTGTAACCATATGTGGAATTGTGTTGTAACCATATGTGGAGTTGTGATGTGATGTAACCATATGTGGAGTTGTGATGTAACCATATGTGGAGTTGTGATGTGGTGTAACCATATGTGGAGTTGTGATGTAACCATATGTGGAGTTATGATGTGATGTAACCATATGTGGAGTTGTGATGTAACCATATGTGGAGTTGTGATGTGATGTAACCATATGTGGAGTTGTGATGTGATGTAACCATATGTGTAGTTGTGATGTGGTGTAACCATATGTGGAGATGTGATGTGGTGTAACCATATGTGGACTTGTGTTGTAACCATATGTGGAGTTGTGATGTGATGTAACCATATGTGGAGTTGTGATGTAACCATATGTGGAGTTGTGATGTGGTGTAACCGTATGTGGAGTTATGCTATGACCATATACGTTTGTGACATAGCCTTGATACATGTATGTGATATTGTAATTCAAGAATGTAGGATGCAAACACGGCTATGCTAATTCTAGGTGAGGAGACAGACACTACTATGCTAATTCTAGGTGAGGAAGCAGACATGGCTATGCTAATTATAGGTGAGGAAGCAGTCACTGCTATGCTAATCATAGATGAGGAGGCAAACACGGCTATGCTAATTCTAGGTGAGGAGACAGACACTACTATGCTAATTCTAGGTGAGGAAGCAGACATGGCTATGCTAATGATAGGTGAGGAAGCAGTCCCTGCTATGCTAATTCTAGATGAGGAGGCAGACAAGGCTATGCTAATTCTAGGTGAGGAGGCAGACCCGGCTATGCTACTTCTATGTGAGGAAGCGGACATGGCTATGTTAATTCTAGGTGAGGAGGCAGTCACTGGTATGCTAATTATAGATGAGGAGGCAGACAAGGCTATGCTAATTCTAGGCGAGGAAGCAGACACTGCTATGCTAATTCTATGTGAGGAAGCAGACATGGCTATGCTAATTCTAGGTGAAGAGGCAGTCACTGCTATGCTAATTATAGATGAGGAGGCAGACAAGGCTATGCTAATTCTAGGTGAGGAGGCAGACACTGCTATGCTAATAATAGGTGAGGAGGCAGACAAGGCTATGCTAATTCTAGGTGAGGAGGCAGACACTGCTATGCTAATTATAGATGAGGAGGCAGCCAAGGCTATGCTAATTCTAGGTGAGGAGGCAGACACTGCTATGCTAATTCTAGGTGAGGAAGCAGTCACTGCTATGCCAATTATAGATGAGGAAGCAGACACGGCTATGCTAATTCTAGGTGAGGAGGCAGACACGGCTATGCTAATTCTATGTGAGGAAGCAGACATGGCTATGCTAATTCTAGGTGAGGAGGCAGTCACTGCTATGCTAATTATAGTTGAGGAGGCAGACAAGGCTATGCTAATTCTAGGTGAGGAGGCAGACATGGCTATGCTAATTATATGTGAGGAAGCAGACAAGGCTATGCTAATTCTAGGTGAGGAGGCAGACACTGCTATGCTAATTCTAGGTGAGGAGGCAGACAAGGCTATGCTAATTCTAGGTGAGGAGGCAGACACTGCTATGCTAATTATAGATGAGGAGGCAGACAAGGCTATGCTAATTCTAGGTGAGGAGGCAGACACTGCTATGCTAATTATAGATGAGGAGGCAGACAAGGCTATGCTAATCATAGATGAGGAGGCAGACAAGGCTATGCTAATTCTAGGCGAGGAGGCAGACATTGCTATGCTAAATCTAGGTGAGGAGGCAGACAAGGCTATGCTAATTATAGATGAGGAGGCATACAAAGCTATGCTAATTCTAGGTGAGGAGGCAGACAAGGCTATGCTAATTATAGATGAGGAGGCAGACAAGGCTATTTAATTCTAGGTGAGGAGGCAGACACTGCTATGCTAATTCTAGGTGAGGAGGCAGACACGGCTATGCTAATTATATGTGAGGAAGCAGACATGGCTATGCTAATTCTAGGTGAGGAGGCAGTCACTGCTATGCTAATTATAGATGAGGAGTCAGACAAGGCTATGCTAATTCTAGGTGAGGAGGGAGACACTGCTATGCTAATCATAGATTAGGAGGCTGACAAGGCTATGCTAATTATAGATGAGGAGGCAGACAAGGCTATGCTAATTCTAGGTGAGGAGGCAGACAAGGCTATGCTAATCATAGATGAGGAGGCAGACAAGGCTATGCTAATTATAGATGAGGAGGCAGACATGGATATGCTAATTCTAGGTGAGGAGGCAGACACTGCTAATTATAGATGAGGAGGCAGACAAGGCTATGCTAATTCTAGGTGAGGAGGCAGACAAGGCTATGCTAATCATAGATGAGGAGGCAGACAAGGCTATGCTAATTCTAGGTGAGGAGGCAGACAAGGCTATGCTAATTATAGATGAGGAGGCAGACAAGGCTATGCTAATTCTAGGTGAGGAAACAGAAAAGGCTATGCTAATTCTAGGTGAGGAGGCAGACAAGGCTATGCTAATTCTAGGTGAGGAGGAAGACATGGCTATGCTAATTCTAGGTGAGGAGGCAGACTAGGCTATGCTAATTCTAGTTGAGGAGGCAGACAAGGCTATGCTAATTCTATGTGAGGAGGCAGACAATGCTATGCTAATTCTAGGTGAAGAGGCAGACAAGGCTATGCTAATTCTATGTGAGGAGGCATGAGACATGCTACAGAAATTCAACCGACATGGTTGGGAACACGGTACCTGCACGTCGCCTCAATATGATGAACATTGCCACCAAGACAAATTCTTCTGTAGTTTACGATATACAAAGAATACATTATATTAATGCATATAATATTCATATACAGTCAACCCTGTGTTAAGTAGCCAGCCAATGGATTCACATAACGTATCTGCTTAGCACAGGCTACTGCTTAATAGAGGTCAAATGTATAATAAAACAACATAATGGGAATCTGGAAACTGAATACTTAATGCAGGTTGGCTGGTTAATGGAGGTGGCCACGAATACAGCGCCTAAACCTTTGACCTGCAAGTGCAACAGTGCACCAATTCTTACCTCGCACACCTGCAACTGCTTGAGATTTGACTAAAGGTGTTGCTGCTGGTGGTGATGACTCTGCGTGTTCGGTGGCAAAGAATCCGACCAGGTTATCTATGTACAAACAGATATGCGTATGCAATACAATATACAATACAATAAGCTTATTGCATAAAACAGTTACACGTGTTTATAGCAATTAAACAGTAAAATCTGGCAGTGACATGGGATTTTATAAAAGAGCAAAATTGTAAGTTATTAGTATTCAAATATATACTGTAAAATTGTGTTAGTTTCGTTGTTTATTTGCAAAATATATAAATTTAGAAAGATCGATGTTGATTTTTTTTGAATTAGTATGACACAAGATTAATAAAATGTCTGTATTGTCAGCCAAGTACGGTAATATCTTTTAATGAATTTCGATCTTAATGTTGAATAATGAACTACGTAGTGGTATATATATATATATGTACAACAGGATATGTGTGTGCAATGAACTTGGTAGTGGTGTATATATGTACAACAGGATATGTGTGTGCAATGAACTTGGTAGTGGTATATATATATATGTACAACAGGATATTTTGTAAGTGGGTTGGCTGCTTAATGGAGGTGACCACTAACATAGTGTAATAAACTTTTGACCTGCAAGTGAAATATGGCTTTGAAACAATTCTTACTTTGAGATGCTGCTGCTGAATATTGTCTTGCTGCGGCTGCGAGTTCCAGTCCTGGTGGCTTTTCAAAGTTCCCGTCAGTAGTACCTATTTACACAAACATATGTGTAAGTAATAAACTTGATAGTGTTATTTATGTACAACAGGATATGTGTGTGCAATGAACTTGGTAGTGCTATGTATGTACAACAGGATATGTGAACGCAATGTACTCGTCAATGTTATCTATGTACAACAGGATATGTGAATGTAATGAACTCGGTAGTGTTATCTATGTACAACAGGATATGTGATTGCAATGAACTCGGTAGTGTTATCTATGTACAACAGGATATGTGAATGCAATGAACTCGGTAGTGTTATCTATGTACAACAGGATATGTGAATGCAATGAACTCGTTAGTGTTATCTATGTACAACAGGATATGTGAACGCAATGTACTCGTCAATGTTATCTATGTACAACAGGATATGTGAATGTAATGAACTCGGTAGTGTTATCTATGTACAACAGGATATGTGAATGTAATGAACTCGTTAGTGTTATGTATGTACAACAAGATAATTATGTGAATTTACAAGTTTACAAGATACAAAGAATACACTATCATAATGCATTTAATATACATATACAGCCACACTTGTGCTAAGCAGTCAGACAGTGAATTCATAGAACGTATCTGCTTAGCACAGGCGACTGCTAAATAGAGATCAAATGAATAATAAAACAACATAATGGGAATCTGGAAACTGGATACTTGATGCAGATTGGCTGGTTAATGGAGGTGACCACGAACACACAGTACCTAAATCATTGACCTGTAAGTGCAACAGTGAACCAATGCCTACCTTGCAATCCTGAGGCAGCTGGAGATTTAACTAAAGGTGTTGCTGCTGGTGGTGATGACTCTGCTTGTTCGGGGGCAATGAATCCGACCAGGTTATCTATGTACAAAAAGATATGTGTATGCAATACAATATACAATACAATAAGCTTATTGCATAAAACAGTTACACGTGTTTATAGCAATTAAACAGTAAAAACAGGCAGTGACATGGAATTTTATAAAAGAGCAAAATTGTAAGTTATTAGTATTCAAATATATATACTGTAAAATTGTGTTAATTTGCGTTGTTTATTTGCAAAATTTATATAGTTAGAAAGATCGATGTTGATTTTTTTGGAATTAGTATGACAACAGATTAATAAAATGTCTGTATTGTCAGCCAAGTACGGTAATATCTTTTAATGAATTTCGATCTTAATGTTGAATAATGAACTACGTAGTGGTATATATATATATGTACAAAAGAATATGTGTGTGCAATGAACTTGGTAGTGGTACCTAGGTACAACAGGATATGTGTGTGAAATGAACTAGGTAGTGGTATATATATATGTACAACAGGATATTTTGTAAGGGGGTTGGCTGCTTAATGGAGGTGACCACTAACACAGTGCAATGAACCTTTGACCTGCAAGTGAAATATGGCTTTGAAACAATTCTTACTTTGAGATGCTGCTGCTGAATATTGTCTTGCTGCGGCTGCGAGTTCCAGTCCTGGTGGCTTTTCAAAGTTCCCGTCAGTAGTACCTATTTACAAAAATATATGTGTAAGTAATAAACTCGACAATGTTATTTATTTACAATAGCGTATGTGTGTGCAATGTACTCGGCAATGTTATCTATGTTCAACAGGATATGATTGTGCAATGAACTCGGTAGTGTTATCTATGTACAACAGGATATGTGAATGCAATGAACTTGGTATTGTTATTTATATTCAACAGGATATGTGAATGTAATAGTTTACGAGATACAAAGAATACACTATAATAAAGCATATAATATACAGCCAAACTTGTGCTAAGCAACCAGCCAATGAATTCATAGAACGTATCTGCTTAGCACAGGCGACGGCTAAATAGAGATCAAATGTATAATAAAACAACATAATGGGAATATGGAAATTGGATACTTAATGCAAGTTAGCTGGTTAATGGAGGTGGCCACGAGCACAGTGCCTAAACTATTGACCTACAAGTGCATCCTTGAACCAATTCTTACCTTGCACTCCTGCTGCGGCTGGAGATTTGACTAAAGGTGTTGCTGCGGGTGGTGATGACTCTGCTTGTTCGGTGGCAAAGATTCTGAACAGGTTATCTATGTACAAAAAGATATGTATACAATACAATACAATACAATACAATACAATACAATACAATACAGCAAGCTTATTGCATAAAACAGTTACACATGTTTATAGCAATTAAACAGTAAAAACAGGCAGTGACATGGAATTTTATAAAAGAGCAACATTGTAAGTTATTAGTATTCAAATATTACTGTAACATTGTCTTAATTCGTTCTTTATTTGTAAAATATATCAGTTTGGAAAGATCGATGTTGATTGTTCTTACTTTGGATGACAAAAGATTCATAAATGTCTGTATAGTCGGACAAGTATGGCAATATCTTTTAATGAATTTCAATCTTAATGTTGAATAATGAACTTGGTAGTGGTATATATATGTACAACATGATATGTGTGTGCAATGAACTTGGTAGTGGTATATATATATATATATATATATATATATGTACAACAGGATATGTGTGTGCAATGAACTTGGTAGTGGTAATATGTACAACAGGATATTTGTGAACAATGAACTGGTAGTGGTATATAGTACAACAGGATATGTGTATGCAATGAACTTGGTAGTGGTATATATATGTACAACAGGATATGTGTGTGCAATGAACTTGGTAGTGGTATATATATATATATATATATATATATATATATGTACAACAGGATAGTGTGTGCAATGAACTTAGTAGTGGTATATATATATAATATATATATATATATATATATAATATATATATATATATATATTATATATATATATTGTACAACAGGATATGTGTGTGCAATGAACTTGGTAGTGGTATATATGTACAACAGGATATGTGTGTGCAATGCACTTGGTAGTGGTATATATGTACAGCAGGATATGTATGTGCAATGAACTTCGTAGTTGTATATATGTACAACATGATATGTATGTGCAATGAACTTGGTAGTGGTATATTATATATACAACATTATATTTGTAATGCAGGTTGGCTGCTTAATGGAGGTGACCACTAACACAGTGCAATGAACCCTTGACCTGCAAGTGAAATATGGCTTTTGAAACAATTCTTACTTTGAGATGCTGCTGCTGCTGAATATTGTCTTGCTTCGGCTGCGAGTTCCAGTCCTGGTGGCTTTTCAAAGTTCCCGTCAGTAGTCCTATTTACACAAACATATGTGAATGCAATGAACTCGGTAGTGGTATCTATGTACAACAGGATATGTGAATGCAATGAACTCGGTAGTGTTATCTATGTACAACAGGATATGTGAATGTAATGAACTCGGTAATGTTATTTATGTAAAACAGGATATGTGTGTGCAATGAACTCGGTAGTGTTATCTATGTACAACAGGATATGTGAATGCAATGAACTCGGTAGTGGTATCTATGTACAACAGGATATGTGAATGCAATGAACTCGGTAGTGTTATCTATGTACAACAGGATATGTGAATGTAATGAACTCGGTAATGTTATTTATGTAAAACAGGATATGTGTGTGCAATGAACTCGGTAGTGTTATCTATGTACAACAGGATATGTGAATGCAATGAACTCGGTAGTGGTATCTATGTACAACAGGATATGTGAATGCAATGAACTCGGTAGTGTTATCTATGTACAACAGGATATGTGTGTGCAATGAACTCGGTAGTGTTATATATGTACAACAGGATATGTGAATGCAATGTACTCGTCAATGTTATCTATGTACAACAGGATATGTGAATGTATAAGTTTACGATATACAAAGAATACACTATAATAATGCATATAATATACAGCCAAACCTGTGTTAAGCAGCCAGCGAAATAATTCATAGAACGTATCTGCTTAGCACAGGTGACTGCTAAATAGAGATCAAATGTATAATAAAACAACATAATGGGAATATGGAAATCGGATACTTGATGCAGGTTGGCTGGTTAATGGAGGTGGCCTAAACCGTTGACCTGTAAGTGCAACCTTTAACCAATTCTTACCTTGCACTCCTGCGGCGGCTGGAGATTTGACTAAAGGTGTTGCTGCTGGTGGTGATGACTCTGCTTGTTCGGGGGCAATGAATCCGACCAGGTTATCCATGTACAAAAAGATATGTGTATGCAATACAATATACAATACAATAAGCTTATTGCATAAAACAGTTACACGTGTTTATAGCAATTAAACAGTAAAATCTGGCAGTGACATTGAATTTATAAAAGAGCACAATTGTAAGTTATTAGTATTCAAATATATGCTGTAAAATTGTGTTAGTTTCGTTGTTTATTTGCAAAATATATATATTTAGAAAGATCGATGTTGATTTTTTGGAATTAGTATGATAAAAGATTAATACAATGTCTGTATTGTCAGCCAAGTACGGTACTATCTTTTAAAGAATGTCGATCATAATGTTGAATAAGGAACTTGGTAGTGGTATGTATATATATGTACAATAGGATATGTGTGTGCAATGCACTTAGTAGTGGTATATATATGTACAACAAGATATGTGTGTGCAATGAACTTGGTAGTGGTATGTATATGTACAACAGGATATATGTGTGCAATGAACTTGGTAATGGTATATATATGTACAACAGGATAGGTGTGTGCAATGAACTCGGTAGTGTTATCTATGTACAACAGGATATGTTTGTGCAATGAAATAGGCAGTGCTATCTATGTACAACAGGATATGTGAATGCAATGAACTCGGTAATGTTATCTATGTACAACAGGATATGTGACTGCAATGAACTCGGCAGTGTTATCTATGTACAACAGGATATGTGAATGTAATGAACTCGGTAGTCTTATCTATGTACAACATTATATGTGAATGTAATGATGCGCGCTACATGACCTTAGATGTCGATGCGCCGTAAAACACCATTCATTCATTCGTGAATGTAATGAACTCGGTAGTGTTATCTATGTACAACAGGATATGTGAATGTAATGAACTCGGTAATGTTATATATGTACAACAGGGTATGTGAATGTAATGAACTCGGGAGTGTTATTTATGTACAACAGGATATGTGAATGTAATGAACTCGGTAGTCTTATCTATGTACAACATGATATGTGAATGTAATGAACTCTGTAGGGTTATCTATGTATAACAGGATATGTGAATGTAATGAACTCGGTAATGTTATATATGTACAACAGGATATGTGAATGTAATGAACTTGTTAGTGCTATCTCTATACAACAGAATATGTGAATGCAATCAATTCGGTAGTTTTATTTATGTACAACAGGATATGTGAATGCAATGAACTCGGCAGTGTTATCTATGTACAACAGGATATGTGAATGTAATGAACTCGGTAGTGTTATCTATGTACAACAGGATATGTGAATGTAATGAACTCGGTAATGTTATATATGTACAACAGGATATGTGATTGTAATGAACTCGGTAGTGTTATCTATGTACAACAGGATATGTGAATGTAATGAACTCGGTAGTGTTATCTATGTACAACAGGATATGTGAATGCAATGAACTCGGTAGTGTTATCTATGTACAACAGGATATGTGACTGCAATGAACTCGGTAGTGTTATCTATGTACAACAGGATATGTGAATGCAATGAACTCGGTAGTGTTATCTATGTACAACAGGATATGTGAATGCAATGAACTCGGTAGTGTTATCTATGTACAACAGGTCACGTGTGTGCAATGAAATAGGTAGTTAAATAAAATCCTATCTAACACAACTATTTTCTATATCTTCACTATATATCAACTCAGCTTTTGCATCAATGTCTCCTAGCGCGCTCGCTTCTCACCAATGCAACCCGGGTTCGATCCTCGTAACCGGAAGTATTTGAGATGGTACGGTGGTCGCCAGATCGGACAGGTGGGTTTTCTCCGGGTACTCCGGTTTCCTCCCACACTAATGACCACATATACGCTTTCATCCACGCCAACGAGAGTGATTAATATAAGTTGTTAGAAATTGCTTCGCTATCGTTGTAAAATAATATACAGTTTAAACTGTTCCTACACATAGTATGCATGCATCCCATGCCTAGGATCCTTCAGTTGTATGCGTTCTATGCATTACCTGTGATGGACTTGTCTACTTGTGGTACATGTCTACATTTCAGCTGCTCATCAACTCTCTGTTGCTCCGCCTCCATCTCCAAATAGTTGTTATCTATTGGTCCAACATTCACATTCTTTGCCTGCAATAGATTACTGTAAATTGACAACAATGTCTTTCCACCATGTCTTAGCCCTTTCCCTCATAGAAGCACATATTGATGCCATTACCAATATACCATAGGATACGGGTAGAACTAGGACAGTAGGATACGGGTAGAACTAGGACAGTAGGATACGGGTAGAACTGAGACAGTAGGATATGTGTAGAACTGAGGCAGTAGGATACGGGTAGAACTGAGGCAGTAGGATACGGGTAGAACTAGGACAGTAGGATATGTGTAGAACTGAGGCAGTAGGATATGGGTAGTACTGTGAGAGCAGGATATGGGTAGAACTGAGACAGTAGGATATGGGTAGAACTGAGGCAGTAGGATATGTGTAGAACTGAGGCAGTAGGATATGTGTAGAACTGAGGCAGTAGGATATGGGTAGAACTGAGAGAGTAGGATATGGGTAGAACTGAGACAGTAGGATATGGGTAGAACTGAGGCAGTAGGATATGTGTAGAACTGAGGCAGTAGGATATGGGTAGATCTGAGACAGTAGGATATGGGTAGAACTGAGACAGTAGAATACGGGTAGAACTGAGACAGTAGGATATGGGTAGAACTGATAGAGTAGGATATGGGTAGAACTGAGGCAGTAGGATATGTGTAGAACTGAGGCAGTAGGATATGGGTAGAACTGAGACAGTAGGATATGGGTAGAACTGAGACAGTAGGATATGGGTAGAACTGAGACAGTAGGATATGGGTAGAACTGAGAGAGTAGGATATGGGTAGAACTGAGACAGCAGGATATGGGTAGAACTGAGAGGGTAGGATATGGGTAGAACTGAGACAGTAGGATATGGGTAGAACTGAGAGAGTAGGATATGGGTAGAACTGAGACAGTAGGATACGGGTAGAACTGAGACAGTATGATATGGGTAGAGCTGAGACAGTATGATATGGGTAGAACTGAGGCATTAGGATATGGGTAGAACTGAGAGAGTAGGATATGGGTAGACCTGAGACAGTATGATATGGGTAGAACTGAGACAGTAGGATACAGGTAGAACTGAGAGAGTAGGATATGTGTAGAACTGAGACAGTAGGATATGGGTAGAACTGAGACAGTAGGATATGTGTAGACCTGAGACAGTAGGATATGGGTAGAACTGAGAGAGTAGGATATGGGTAGACCTGAGACAGTATGATATGGGTAGAACTGAGGCATTAGGATATGGGTAGAACTGAGGCAGTAGAACATGGGTAGAACTGAGAGAGTAGGATACGGGTAGAACTGAGGCAGTAGGATATGGGTAGAACTGAGGCAGTAGAATATGGGTAGAACTGAGAGAGTAGGATACGGGTAGAACTGAGGCAGTATGATATGGGTAGAACTGAGGCATTAGGATATGGGTAGAACTGAGGCAGTAGAATATGGGTAGAACTGAGAGAGTAGGATACGGGTAGAACTGAGGCAGTAGGATATGGGTAGAACTGAGGCAGTAGGATATGGGTAGAACTGAGGTAGTAGAATATGTGTACAACTGAGAGAGTAGGATACGGGTAGAACTGAGGCAGTAGGATATGGGTAGAACTGAGGCAGTAGGATATGTGTAGAACTGAGGAAGTAGGATATGGGTAGAACTGAGGCAGTATGATACGGGTAGAACTGAGACACTAGGATATGGGTAGACCTGAGACAGTAGGATAGGGGTAGAACTGAGACAGTAGGATATGGGTAGACCTGAGAGAGTAGGATACGGATAGAACTGAGAGAGTAGGATATGTGTAGAACTGAGACAGTAGGATATGGGTAGAACTGAGAGAGTAGGATATGGGTAGAACTGAGGCAGTAGGATACGGGTAGAACTGAGGCAGTAGGATATGGGTAGAACTTAGACAGTAGGATATGGGTAGAACTGAGACAGTAGGATATGGGTAGAACTGAGACAGTAGGATACGGGTAGAACTAGGACAGTAGGATACGGGTAGAACTAGGACAGTAGGATATGGGTAGAACTGAGACAGTAGGATATGTGTAGACCTGAGACAGTAGGATATGGGTAGAACTGAGAGAGTAGGATATGGGTAGACCTGAGACAGTAGGATATGGGTAGAACTGAGGCAGTAGGATATGGGTAGAACTGAGAGAGTAGGATATGGGTAGAACTGAGACAGTAGGATATGGGTAGAACTGAGGCAGTAGGATATGGGTAGAACTGAGGCAGTAGGATATGGGTAGAACTGAGAGAGTAGGATATGGGTAGAACTGAGGCAGTAGGATATGGGTAGAACTGAGGCAGTAGGATATGGGTAGAACTGAGACAGTAGGATATGGGTAGAACTGAGACAGTAGGATATGGGTAGAACTGAGACAGTAGGATATGGGTAGAACTGAGACAGTAGGATATGGGTAGAACTGAGAGAGCAGGATATGGGTAGAACTGATAGAGTAGGATATGGGTAGAACTGAGACAGTAGGATATGGGTAGAACTGAGGCAGTAGGATATGTGTAGAACTGAGGCAGTAGGATATGTGTAGAACTGAGGCAGTAGGATATGGGTAGTACTGAGAGAGCAGGATATGGGTAGAACTGAGACAGTAGGATATGGGTAGAACTGAGGCACTAGGATATGTGTAGAACTGAGGCAGTAGGATATGTGTAGAACTGAGGCAGTAGGATATGGGTAGAACTGAGACAGTAGGATATGGGTAGAACTGAGACAGTAGGATACGGGTAGACCTGAGACAGTAGGATATGGGTTGAACTGATAGAGTAGGATATGGGTAGAACTGAGGCATTAGGATATGGGTAGAACTGAGGCAGTAGAATATGGGTAGAACTGAGAGAGTAGGATATGGGTAGAACTGAGACAGTAGGATATGGGTAGAACTGAGACAGTAGGATACGGGTAGAACTGAGACAGTAGGATATTGGTAGAACTGAGACAGTAGGTACGGGTAGAACTGAGAGAGTAGGATATGGGTAGAACTGAGACAGTAGGATATGGGTAGAACTGAGACAGTAGGATATGGGTAGAACTGAGGCAGTGTGATACGGGTAGAACTGAGAGAGTAGGATATGGGTAGAACTGAGAGAGTAGGATATGGGTAGAACTGAGAGAGCAGGATATGGGTAGAACTGAGACAGTAGGATACGGTTAGAACTAGTACAGTAGGATATGGGTAGAACTGAGACAGTAGGATATGGGTAGAACTGAGGCAGTATGATGTGGGTAGAACTGAGACAGTAGGATATGGGTAGAACTGAGACAGTAGGATATGGGTAGAACTGAGACAGTAGGATATGGGTAGAACTGAGACAGTAGGATATGGGTAGAACTGAGATAGTAGGATATGTGTAGAACTGAGACAGTAGGATACGGGTAGAACTAGGACAGAAGGATACGGTTAGAACTGAGACAGTAGGATACGGGTAGAGCTGAGGCAATATGATATGGGTAGAATTGAGGCAGTAGGATATGGGTAGAACTGAGGCAGTAGGATATGGGTAGAACTGAGACAGTAGGATATGGGTAGAACTGAGAGAGCAGGATACGGGTAGAACTGAGACAGTAGGATACGGGTAGAACTGAGACAGTAGGATATGGGTAGAACTGAGGCAGTAGGATATGTGTAGAACTGAGGAAGTAGGATATGGGTAGAACTGAGGCAGTATGATACGGGTAGAACTGAGACACTAGGATATGGGTAGACCTAAGACAGTAGGATAGGGGTAGAACTGAGACAGTAGGATATGGGTAGACCTGAGAGAGTAGGATACGGATAGAACTGAGAGAGTAGGATATGTGTAGAACTGAGACAGTAGGATATGGGTAGAACTGAGAGAGTAGGATATGGGTAGAACTGAGGCAGTAGGATACGGGTAGAACTGAGGCAGTAGGATATGGGTATAACTTAGACAGTAGGATATGGGTAGAACTGAGACAGTAGGATATGGGTAGAACTGAGACAGTAGGATACGGGTAGAACTGAGACAGTATGATATGGGTAGACCTGAGACAGTAGGATACGGGTAGAACTGAGACAGTAGGATACGGGTAGAACTGAGGCAGTAGGATACGGGAAGAACTGAGGCAGTAGGATATGGGTAGAACTGAGAGAGTATGATATGGGTAGAACTGAGACAGTAGGATATGAGTAGTACTGAGGCAGTAGGATATGGGTAGAACTGACGCAGTAAGATATGGGTAGAGCTGAGAGAGTAGGATATGGGTAGAGCTGAGACAGTAGGATATGGGTAGAACTGAGGCAGTAGGATATGGGTAGAACTGAGGCAGTAGGATATGGGTAGAGCTGAGAGAGCAGGATATGGGTAGAAATGAGACAGTAGGATATGGGTAGAACTGATACAGTAGGATATGGATAGAACTGAGACAGTAGGATATGGGTAGAACTGAGACAGTAGGATATGGGTAGAACTGAGACAGTAGGATATGGGTAGAACTGAGACAGTAGGATATGGGTAGAACTGAGAGAGTAGGATATGGGTAGAACTGAGAGAGTAGGATATGGGTAGAACTGAGACAGTAGGATATGGGTAGAACTGAGGCAGTAGGATATGTGTAGAACTGAGGCAGTAGGATATGTGTAGAACTGAGGCAGTAGGATATGGGTAGAACTGAGAGAGCAGGATATGGGTAGAACTGAGACAGTAGGATATGGGTAGAACTGAGGCAGTAGGATATGTGTAGAACTGAGGCAGTAGGATATGTGTAGAACTGAGGCAGTAGGATATGGGTAGAACTGAGAGAGCAGGATATGGGTAGAACTGAGACAGTAGGATATGGGTAGAACTGAGGCAGTAGGATATGTGTAGAACTGAGGCAGTAGGATATGTGTAGAACTGAGGCAGTAGGATATGGGTAGAACTGAGACAGTAGGATATGGGTAGAACTGAGACAGTAGGATACGGGTAGACCTGAGACAGTAGGATATGGGTTGAACTGATAGAGTAGGATATGGGTAGAACTGAGGCATTAGGATATGGGTAGAACTGAGGCAGTAGGATATGGGTAGAACTGAGAGAGTAGGATATGGGTAGAACTGAGACAGTAGGATATGGGTAGAACTGAGACAGTAGGATACGGGTAGAACTGAGACAGTAGGATATTGGTAGAACTG
>CM026404.1:6271642-6298128 GCA_014843695.1 Archivesica marissinica
TGTTGCTCTCACTGAAGCTATGGTCCTGATGAGCTGTTAGTATAGGCAGCTTGTTGCTCTCACTGAAGCTATGGTCCTGATGAGCTGTTAGTGTAGGCAGCTTGTCCAGCATTTGTCTGCCTGTTCACTGTTAGTATAGGTAGCTTGTTGCTCTCACTGAAGCTATGGTCCTGATGAGCTGTTAGTGTAGGCAGCTTGTCCAGCATTTGTCCGCCTGTTAACTGTTAGTATAGGCAGCTTGTCCAGCATTTGTCTGCCTGTTCACTGTTAGTATAGGTAGCTTGTTGCTCTCACTGAAGCTATGGTCCTGATGAGCTGTTAGTATAGGCAGCTTGTTGCTCTCACTGAAGCTATGGTCCTGATGAGCTGTTAGTATAGGTAGCTTGTTGCTCTCACTGAAGCTATGGTCCTGATGAGCTGTTAGTATAGGTAGCTTGTTGCTCTCACTGAAGCTATGGTCCTGATGAGCTGTTAGTATAGGCAGCTTGTTGCTCTCACTGAAGCTATGGTCCTGATGAGCTGTTAGTGTAGGCAGCTTGTTGCTCTCACTGAAGCTATGGTCCTGATGAGCTGTTAGTATAGGTAGCTTGTTGCTCTCACTGAAGCTATGGTCCTGATGAGCTGTTAGTATAGGCAGCTTGTTGCTCTCACTGAAGCTATGGTCCTGATGAGCTGTTAGTGTAGGCAGCTTGTCCAGCATTTGTCTGCCTGTTCACTGTTAGTATAGGTAGCTTGTTGCTCTCACTGAAGCTATGGTCCTGATGAGCTGTTAGTGTAGGCAGCTTGTCCAGCATTTGTCCGCCTGTTAACTGTTAGTATAGGCAGCTTGTCCAGCATTTGTCTGCCTGTTCACTGTTAGTATAGGTAGCTTGTTGCTCTCACTGAAGCTATGGTCCTGATGAGCTGTTAGTATAGGTAGCTTGTTGCTCTCACTGAAGCTATGGTTCTGATGAGCTGTTAGTATAGGCAGCTTGTTGCTCTCACTGAAGCTATGGTCCTGATGAGCTGTTAGTATAGGTAGCTTGTTGCTCTCACTGAAGCTATGGTCCTGATGAGCTGTTAGTGTAGGCAGCTTGTTGCTCTCACTGAAGCTATGGTCCTGATGAGCTGTTAGTATAGGCAGCTTGTTGCTCTCACTGAAGCTATGGTCCTGATGAGCTGTTAGTATAGGCAGCTTGTTGCTCTCACTGAAGCTATGGTCCTGATGAGCTGTTAGTGTAGGCAGTTGTCCAGCATTTGTCTGCCTGTTCACTGTTAGTATAGGCAGCTGTTGCTCTCACTGAAGCTATGGTCCTGATGAGCTGTTAGTATAGGTAGCTTGTTGCTCTCACTGAAGCTATGGTCCTGATGAGCTGTTAGTATAGGTAGCTTGTTGCTCTCACTGAAGCTATGGTCCTGATGAGCTGTTAGTGTAGGCAGCTTGTCCAGCATTTGTCCGCCTGTCACTGTTAGTATAGGCAGCTTGTCTGTTGTGTTCAGCATTTGTCTGCCTGTTCACTGTTAGTATAGGTAGCTTGTTGCTCTCACTGAAGCTATGGTCCTGATGCGCTGTTAGTGTAGGCAGCTTGTTGCTCTCACTGACGCTATGGTCCTGATGAGCTGTTAGTGTAGGCAGTGTGTGCAGCATTTGTCTGCCTGTTCACTGTTAGTATTGGTAGCTTGTTGCTCTCACTGAAGCTATAGTCCTGATGAGCTGTTAGTATAGGTAGCTTGTTGCTCTCACTGAAGCTATGGTCCTGATGAGCTGTTAGTATAGGTAGCTTGTTGCTCTCACTGAAGCTATGGTCCTGATGAGCTGTTAGTGTAGGCAGCTTGTCCAGCATTTGTCCGCCTGGTCACTGTTAGTATAGGCAGCTTGTCCAGCATTTGTCCGTCTGTTAACTGTTAGTATAGGCAGCTTGTTCAGCATTTGTCTGCCTGTTCACTGTTAGTATAGGTAGCTTGTTGCTCTCACTGAAGCTATGGTCCTGATGAGCTGTTAGTATAGGCAGCTTGTTGCTCTCACTGAAGCTATGGTTCTGATGAGTTGTTAGTATAGGTAGCTTGTTGCTCTCACTGAAGCTATGGTCCTGATGAGCTGTTAGTATAGGTAGCTTGTTGCTCTCACTGAATCTATTGTCCTGATGAGCTGTTAGTATAGGCAGCTTGTTGCTCTCACTGAAGCTATGGTCCTGATGAGCTGTTAGTATAGGCAGCTTGTTGCTCTCACTGAAGCTATGGTCCTGATGAGCTGTTAGTATAGGCAGCTTGTTGCTCTCACTGAAGCTATGGTCCTGATGAGCTGTTAGTGTAGGCAGCTTGTCCAGCATTTGTCTGCCTGTTCACTGTTAGTATAGGTAGCTTGTTGCTCTCACTGAAGCTATGGTCCTGATGAGCTGTTAGTATAGGCAGCTTGTTGCTCTCACTGAAGCTATGGTCCTGATGAGCTGTTAGTATAGGTAGCTTGTTGCTCTCACTGAAGCTATTGTTCTGATGAGCTGTTAGTATAGGTAGCTTGTTGCTCTCACTGAAGCTATGGTCCTGATGAGCTGTTATTATAGGTAGCTTGTTGCTCTCACTGAAGCTATGGTCCTGATGAGCTGTTAGTGTAGGCAGCTTGTCCAGCATTTGTCTGCCTGTTCACTGTTAGTATAGGTAGCTTGTTGCTCTCACTGAAGCTATGGTCCTGATGAGCTGTTAGTGTAGGCAGCTTGTCCAGCATTTGTCCGCCTGTTAACTGTTAGTATAGGCAGCTTGTCCAGCATTTGTCTGCCTGTTCACTGTTAGTATAGGTAGCTTGTTGCTCTCACTGAAGCTATGGTCCTGATGAGCTGTTAGTATAGGTAGCTTGTTGCTCTCACTGAAACTATGGTTCTGATGAGCTGTTAGTATAGGTAGCTTGTTGTTCTCACTGAAGCTATGGTCCTGATGAGCTGTTAGTATAGGCAGCTTGTTGCTCTCACTGAAGCTATGGTCCTGATGAGCTGTTAGTGTAGGCAGTTTGTTGCTCTCACTGAAGCTATGGTCCTGATGAGCTGTTAGTATAGGCAGCTTGTTGCTCTCACTGAAGCTATGGTCCTGATGAGCTGTTAGTATAGGCAGCTTGTTGCTCTCACTGAAGCTATGGTCCTGATGAGCTGTTAGTGTAGGCAGTTTGTCCAGCATTTGTCTGCCTGTTCACTGTTAGTATAGGCAGCCTGTTGCTCTCACTGAAGCTATGGTCCTGATGAGCTGTTAGTATAGGTAGCTTGTTGCTCTCACTGAAGCTATGGTTCTGATGAGCTGTTAGTATAGGCAGCTTGTTGCTCTCACTGAAGCTATGGTCCTGATGAGCTGTTAGTATAGGTAGCTTGTTGCTCTCACTGAAGCTATTGTCCTGATGAGCTGTTAGTATATGTAGCTTGTTGCTCTCACTGAAGCTATGGTCCTGATGAGCTGTTAGTGTAGGCAGCTTGTTGCTCTCACTGAAGCTATGGTCCTGATGAGCTGTTAGTGTAGGCAGCTTGTCCAGCATTTGTCCGCCTGTTCACTTTTAGCATAGGTAGCTTGTCCAGCATGTGTCTGCCTGTTCACTGTTAGTATAGGTAGCTTGTTGCTCTCACTGAAGCTATGGTCCTGATGAGCTGTTAGTGTAGGCAGCTTGTTGCTCTCACTGAAGCTATGGTCCTGATGAGCTGTTAGTATAGGTAGCTTGTTGCTCTCACTGAAGCTATGGTCCTGATGAGCTGTTAGTATAGGTAGCTTGTTGCTCTCACTGAAGCTATGGTCCTGATGAGCTGTTAGTGTAGGCAGCTTGTCCAGCATTTGTCTGCCTGTTCACTGTTAGTTTAGGTAGCTTGTTGCTCTCACCGAAGCTATTGTCCTGATGAGCTGTTAGTATAGGTAGCTTGTTGCTCTCACTAAAGCTATGGTCCTGATGAGCTGTTAGTGTAGGCAGCTTGTCCAGCATTTGTCCGCCTGGTCACTGTTAGTATAGGCAGCTTGTCCAGCATTTGTCCGTCTGTTAACTGTTAGTATAGGCAGCTTGTTCAGCATTTGTCTGCCAGTTCACTGTTAGTATAGGTAGCTTGTTGCTCTCACTGAAGCTATGGTCCTGATGCGCTGTTAGTGTAGGCAGCTTGTTGCTCTCACTGACGCTATGGTCCTGATGAGCTGTTAGTGTAGGCAGTGTGTGCAGCATTTGTCTGCCTGTTCACTGTTAGTATTGGTAGCTTGTTGCTCTCACTGAAGCTATAGTCCTGATGAGCTGTTAGTATAGGTAGCTTGTTGCTCTCACTGAAGCTATGGTCCTGATGAGCTGTTAGTATAGGTAGCTTGTTGCTCTCACTGAAGCTATGGTCCTGATGAGCTGTTAGTGTAGGCAGCTTGTCCAGCATTTGTCTGCCTGTTCACTGTTAGTTTAGGTAGCTTGTTGCTCTCACTGAAGCTATGGTCCTGATGAGCTGTTAGTGTAGGCAGCTTGTCCAGCATTTGTCCGCCTGGTCACTGTTAGTATAGGCAGCTTGTCCAGCATTTGTCCGTCTGTTAACTGTTAGTATAGGCAGCTTGTTCAGCATTTGTCTGCCTGTTCACTGTTAGTATAGGTAGCTTGTTGCTCTCACTGAAGCTATGGTCCTGATGAGCTGTTAGTATAGGCAGCTTGTTGCTCTCACTGAAGCTATGGTTCTGATGAGTTGTTAGTATAGGTAGCTTGTTGCTCTCACTGAAGCTATGGTCCTGATGAGCTGTTAGTATAGGTAGCTTGTTGCTCTCACTGAATATATGGTCCTGATGAGCTGTTAGTATAGGCAGCTTATTGCTCTCACTGAAGCTATGGTCCTGATGAGCTGTTAGTATAGGCAGCTTGTTGCTCTCACTGAAGCTATGTTGTGGTTTAGCTTGTCCAGCTTGTTCTGATGAGCTGTTAGTATTGGTAGCTTGTTGCTCTCACTGAAGCTATGGTCCTAATGAGCTGTTATTATAGGTAGCTTGTTGCTCTCACTGAAGCTATGGTCCTGATGAGCTGTTATTGTAGGCAGCTTGTCCAGCATTTGTCTGCCTGTTCACTGTTAGTATAGGTAGCTTGTTGCTCTCACTGAAGCTATGGTCCTGATGAGCTGTTAGTGTAGGCAGCTTGTCCAGCATTTGTCCGCCTGTTAACTGTTAGGATAGGCAGCTTGTCCAGCATTTGTCTGCCTGTACACTGTTAGTATAGGTAGCTTGTTGCTCTCACTGAAGCTATGGTCCTGAGGAGCTGTTAGTATAGGCAGCTTGTTGCTCTCACTGAAGCTATGGTCCTGATGAGCTGTTAGTATAGGTAGCTTGTTGCTCTCACTGAAACTATGGTTCTGATGAGCTGTTAGTATAGGTAGCTTGTTGCTCTCACTGAAGCTATGGTCCTGATGAGCTGTTAGTATAGGCAGCTTGTTGCTCTCACTGAAGCTATGGTCCTGATGAGCTGTTAGTGTAGGCAGTTTGTTGCTCTCACTGAAGCTATGGTCCTGATGAGCTGTTAGTATAGGCAGCATGTTGCTCTCACTGAAGCTATGGTCCTGATGAGCTGTTAGTATAGGCAGCTTGTTGCTCTCACTGAAGCTATGGTCCTGATGAGCTGTTAGTGTAGGCAGCTTGTCCAGAATTTGTCTGCCTGTTCACTGTTAGTATAGGTAGCTTGTTGCTCTCACTGAAGCTATGGTCCTGATGAGCTGTTAGTGTAGGCAGCTTGTCCAGCATTTGTCCGCCTGTTAACTGTTAGTATAGGCAGCTTGTCCAGCATTTGTCTGCCTGTTCACTGTTAGTATAGGTAGCTTGTTGCTCTCACTGAAGCTATGGTCCTGATGAGCTGTTAGTATAGGTAGCTTGTTGCTCTCACTGAAACTATGGTTCTGATGAGCTGTTAGTATAGGTAGCTTGTTGCTCTCACTGAAGCTATGGTCCTGATGAGCTGTTAGTGTAGGCAGTTTGTTGCTCTCACTGAAGCTATGGTCCTGATGCGCTGTTAGTATAGGCAGCTTGTTGCTCTCACTGAAGCTATGGTCCTGATGAGCTGTTAGTATAGGCAGCTTGTTGCTCTCACTGAAGCTATGGTCCTGATGAGCTGTTAGTGTAGGCAGTTTGTCCAGCATTTGTCTGCCTGTTCACTGTTAGTATAGGCAGCTTGTTGCTCTCACTGAAGCTATGGTCCTGATGAGCTGTTAGTATAGGTAGCTTGTTGCTCTCACTGAAGCTATGGTCCTGATGAGCTGTTAGTATAGGTAGCTTGTTGCTCTCACTGAAGCTATGGTCCTGATGAGCTGTTAGTGTAGGCAGCTTGTCCAGCATTTGTCCGCCTGGTCACTGTTAGTATAGGCAGCTTGTCCAGCATTTGTCCGTCTGTTAACTGTTAGTATAGGCAGCTTGTTCAGCATTTGTCTGCCTGTTCACTGTTAGTATAGGTAGCTTGTTGCTCTCACTGAAGCTATGGTCCTGATGCGCTGTTAGTGTAGGCAGCTTGTTGCTCTCACTGAAGCTATGGTCCTGATGAGCTGTTAGTGTAGGCAGTGTGTGCAGCATTTGTCTGCCTGTTCACTGTTAGTATTGGTAGCTTGTTGCTCTCACTGAAGCTATAGTCCTGATGAGCTGTTAGTATAGGTAGCTTGTTGCTCTCACTGAAGCTATGGTCCTGATGAGCTGTTAGTATAGGTAGCTTGTTGCTCTCACTGAAGCTATGGTCCTGATGAGCTGTTAGTGTAGGCAGCTTGTCCAGCATTTGTCCGCCTGGTCACTGTTAGTATAGGCAGCTTGTCCAGCATTTGTCCGTCTGTTAACTGTTAGTATAGGCAGCTTGTTCAGCATTTGTCTGCCTGTTCACTGTTAGTATAGGTAGCTTGTTGCTCTCACTGAAGCTATGGTCCTGATGAGCTGTTAGTATAGGCAGCTTGTTGCTCTCACTGAAGCTATGGTTCTGATGAGTTGAGTATAGGTAGCTTGTTGCTCTCACTGAAGCTATGGTCCTGATGAGCTGTTAGTATAGGTAGCTTGTTGCTCTCACTGAATCTATTGTCCTGATGAGCTGTTAGTATAGGCAGCTTGTTGCTCTCACTGAAGCTATGGTCCTGATGAGCTGTTAGTATAGGCAGCTTGTTGCTCTCACTGAAGCTATGGTCCTGATGAGCTGTTAGTATAGGTAGCTTGTTGCTCTCACTGAAGCTATTGTTCTGATGAGCTGTTAGTATAGGTAGCTTGTTGCTCTCACTGAAGCTATGGTCCTGATGAGCTGTTAGTATAGGTAGCTTGTTGCTCTCACTGAAGCTATGGTCCTGATGAGCTGTTAGTGTAGGCAGCTTGTCCAGCATTTGTCTGCCTGTTCACTGTTAGTATAGGTAGCTTGTTGCTCTCACTGAAGCTATGGTCCTGATGAGCTGTTAGTGTAGGCAGCTTGTCCAGCATTTGTCCGCCTGTTAACTGTTAGTATAGGCAGCTTGTCCAGCATTTGTCTGCCTGTTCACTGTTAGTATAGGTAGCTTGTTGCTCTCACTGAAGCTATGGTCCTGATGAGCTGTTAGTATAGGCAGCTTGTTGCTCTCACTGAAGCTATGGTCCTGATGAGCTGTTAGTATAGGTAGCTTGTTGCTCTCACTGAAGCTATGGTCCTGATGAGCTGTTAGTATAGGTAGCTTGTTGCTCTCACTGAAGCTATGGTCCTGATGAGCTGTTAGTATAGGCAGCTTGTTGCTCTCACTGAAGCTATGGTCCTGATGAGCTGTTAGTGTAGGCAGTTTGTTGCTCTCACTGAAGCTATGGTCCTGATGAGCTGTTAGTATAGGCAGCTTGTTGCTCTCACTGAAGCTATGGTCCTGATGAGCTGTTAGTATAGGCAGCTTGTTGCTCTCACTGAAGCTATGGTCCTGATGAGCTGTTAGTGTAGGCAGCTTGTCCAGCATTTGTCTGCCTGTTCACTGTTAGTATAGGTAGCTTGTTGCTCTCACTGAGCTATGGTCCTGATGAGCTGTTAGTGCAGCTTGTCCAGCATTTGTCCGCCTGTTAACTGTTAGTATAGGCAGCTTGTCCAGCATTTGTCTGCCTGTTCACTGTTAGTATAGGTAGCTTGTTGCTCTCACTGAAGCTATGGTTCTGATGAGCTGTTAGTATAGGTAGCTTGTTGCTCTCACTGAAGCTATGGTCCTGATGAGCTGTTAGTATAGGCAGCTTGTTGCTCTCACTGAAGCTATGGTCCTGATGAGCTGTTAGTGTAGGTAGTTGTTGCTCTCACTGAAGCTATGGTCCTGATGAGCTGTTAGTATAGGCAGCTTGTTGCTCTCACTGAAGCTATGGTCCTGATGAGCTGTTAGTATAGGCAGCTTGTTGCTCTCACTGAAGCTATGGTCCTGATGAGCTGTTAGTGTAGGCAGTTGTCCAGCATTTGTCTGCCTGTTCACTGTTAGTATAGGTAGCTTGTTGCTCTCACTGAAGCTATGGTCCTGATGAGCTGTTAGTATAGGTAGCTTGTTGCTCTCACTGAAGCTATGGTCCTGATGAGCTGTTAGTATAGGCAGCTTGTTGCTCTCACTGAAGCTATGGTCCTGATGAGCTGTTAGTATAGGTAGCTTGTTGCTCTCACTGAAGCTATTGTCCATGAGCTGTTAGTATAGTAGCTTGTTGCTCTCACTGAAGCTATGGTCCTGATGAGCTGTTAGTGTAGGCAGCTTGTTGCTCTCACTGAAGCTATGGTCCTGATGAGCTGTTAGTGTAGGCAGCTTGTCCAGCATTTGTCCGCTGTTCACTTTTAGCATAGTAGCTTGTCCAGCAGTGTCTGCCTGTTCACTGTTAGTATAGGTAGCTTGTTGCTCTCACTGAAGCTATGGTCCTGATGAGCTGTTAGTATAGGTAGCTTGTTGCTCTCACTGAAGCTATGGTCCTGATGAGCTGTTAGTGTAGGCAGCTTGTCCAGCATTTGTCTGCCTGTTCACTGTTAGTTTAGGTAGCTTGTTGCTCTCACCGAAGCTATTGTCCTGATGAGCTGTTAGTATAGGTAGCTTGTTGCTCTCACTAAAGCTATGGTCCTGATGAGCTGTTAGTGTAGGCAGCTTGTCCAGCATTTGTCCGCCTGGTCACTGTTAGTATAGGCAGCTTGTCCAGCATTTGTCCGTCTGTTAACTGTTAGTATAGGCAGCTTGTTCAGCATTTGTCTGCCTGTTCACTGTTAGTATAGGTAGCTTGTTGCTCTCACTGAAGCTATGGTCCTGATGAGCTGTTAGTATAGGTAGCTTGTTGCTCTCACTGAAGCTATGGTCCTGATGAGCTGTTAGTATAGGTAGCTTGTTGCTCTCACTGAAGCTATGGTCCTGATGAGCTGTTAGTTTAGGTAGCTTGTTGCTCTCACTGAAGCTATGGTCCTGATGAGCTGTTAGTGTAGGCAGCTTGTCCAGCATTTGTCCGCCTGGTCACTGTTAGTATAGGCAGCTTGTCCAGCATTTGTCCGTCTGTTAACTGTTAGTATAGGCAGCTTGTTCAGCATTTGTCTGCCTGTTCACTGTTAGTATAGGTAGCTTGTTGCTCTCACTGAAGCTATGGTCCTGATGAGCTGTTAGTATAGGCAGCTTGTTGCTCTCACTGAAGCTATGGTTCTGATGAGTTGTTAGTATAGGTAGCTTGTTGCTCTCACTGAAGCTATGGTCCTGATGAGCTGTTAGTATAGGTAGCTTGTTGCTCTCACTGAATCTATGGTCCTGATGAGCTGTTAGTATAGCAGCTTGTTGCTCTCACTGAAGCTATGGTCCTGATGAGCTGTTAGTATAGGTAGCTTGTTGCTCTCACTGAAGCTATGGTCCTGATGAGCTGTTAGTATAGGCAGCTTGTTGCTCTCACTGAAGCTATTGTTCTGATGAGCTGTTAGTATTGGTAGCTTGTTGCTCTCACTGAAGCTATGGTCCTAATGAGCTGTTATTATAGGTAGCTTGTTGCTCTCACTGAAGCTATGGTCCTGATGAGCTGTTAGTGTAGGCAGCTTGTCCAGCATTTGTCTGCCTGTTCACTGTTAGTATAGGTAGCTTGTTGCTCTCACTGAAGCTATGGTCCTGATGAGCTGTTAGTGTAGGCAGCTTGTCCAGCATTTGTCCGCCTGTTAACTGTTAGTATAGGCAGCTTGTCCAGCATTTGTCTGCCTGTTCACTGTTAGTATAGGTAGCTTGTTGCTCTCACTGAAGCTATGGTCCTGATGAGCTGTTAGTGTAGGCAGTTTGTTGCTCTCACTGAAGCTATGGTCCTGATGAGCTGTTAGTATAGGCAGCTTGTTGCTCTCACTGAAGCTATGGTCCTGATGAGCTGTTAGTATAGGTAGCTTGTTGCTCTCACTGAAGCTATGGTCCTGATGAGCTGTTAGTGTAGGCAGTTTGTGCTTTGTTGCCTGTACTGTTAGTATAGGCAGCTGTTGCTCTCACTGAAGCTATGGTCCTGATGAGCTGTTAGTATAGGTAGCTTGTTGCTCTCACTGAAGCTATTGTCCTGATGAGCTGTTAGTATATGTAGCTTGTTGCTCTCACTGAAGCTATGGTCCTGATGAGCTGTTAGTGTAGGCAGCTTGTTGCTCTCACTGAAGCTATGGTCCTGATGAGCTGTTAGTGTAGGCAGCTTGTCCAGCATTTGTCCGCCTGTTCACTTTTAGCATAGGTAGCTTGTCCAGCATTTGTCTGCCTGTTCACTGTTAGTATAGGTAGCTTGTTGCTCTCACTGAAGCTATGGTCCTGATGAGCTGTTAGTGTAGGCAGCTTGTTGCTCTCACTGAAGCTATGGTCCTGATGAGCTGTTAGTATAGGTAGCTTGTTGCTCTCACTGAAGCTATGGTCCTGATGAGCTGTTAGTATAGGTAGCTTGTTGCTCTCACTGAAGCTATGGTCCTGATGAGCTGTTAGTGTAGGCAGCTTGTCCAGCATTTGTCTGCCTGTTCACTGTTAGTTTAGGTAGCTTGTTGCTCTCACTGAAGCTATTGTCCTGATGAGCTGTTAGTATAGGTAGCTTGTTGCTCTCACTGAAGCTATGGTCCTGATGAGCTGTTAGTGTAGGCAGCTTGTCCAGCATTTGTCCGCCTGGTCACTGTTAGTATAGGCAGCTTGTCCAGCATTTGTCCGTCTGTTAACTGTTAGTATAGGCAGCTTGTTCAGCATTTGTCTGCCTGTTCACTGTTAGTATAGGTAGCTTGTTGCTCTCACTGAAGCTATGGTCCTGATGCGCTGTTAGTGTAGGCAGCTTGTTGCTCTCACTGACGCTATGGTCCTGATGAGCTGTTAGTGTAGGCAGTGTGTGCAGCATTTGTCTGCCTGTTCACTGTTAGTATTGGTAGCTTGTTGCTCTCACTGAAGCTATAGTCCTGATGAGCTGTTAGTATAGGTAGCTTGTTGCTCTCACTGAAGCTATGGTCCTGATGAGCTGTTAGTATAGGTAGCTTGTTGCTCTCACTGAAGCTATGGTCCTGATGAGCTGTTAGTGTAGGCAGCTTGTCCAGCATTTGTCCGCCTGGTCACTGTTAGTATAGGCAGCTTGTCCAGCATTTGTCCGTCTGTTAACTGTTAGTATAGGCAGCTTGTTCAGCATTTGTCTGCCTGTTCACTGTTAGTATAGGTAGCTTGTTGCTCTCACTGAAGCTATGGTCCTGATGAGCTGTTAGTATAGGCAGCTTGTTGCTCTCACTGAAGCTATGGTTCTGATGAGTTGTTAGTATAGGTAGCTTGTTGCTCTCACTGAAGCTATGGTCCTGATGAGCTGTTAGTATAGGTAGCTTGTTGCTCTCACTGAATCTATTGTCCTGATGAGCTGTTAGTATAGGCAGCTTGTTGCTCTCACTGAAGCTATGGTCCTGATGAGCTGTTAGTATAGGCAGCTTGTTGCTCTCACTGAAGCTATGGTCCTGATGAGCTGTTAGTATAGGTAGCTTGTTGCTCTCACTGAAGCTATTGTTCTGATGAGCTGTTAGTATTGGTAGCTTGTTGCTCTCACTGAAGCTATGGTCCTAATGAGCTGTTATTATAGGTAGCTTGTTGCTCTCACTGAAGCTATGGTCCTGATGAGCTGTTAGTGTAGGCAGCTTGTCCAGCATTTGTCTGCCTGTTCACTGTTAGTATAGGTAGCTTGTTGCTCTCACTGAAGCTATGGTCCTGATGAGCTGTTAGTGTAGGCAGCTTGTCCAGCATTTGTCCGCCTGTTAACTGTTAGTATAGGCAGCTTGTCCAGCATTTGTCTGCCTGTTCACTGTTAGTATAGGTAGCTTGTTGCTCTCACTGAAGCTATGGTCCTGATGAGCTGTTAGTATAGGCAGCTTGTTGCTCTCACTGAAGCTATGGTCCTGATGAGCTGTTAGTATAGGTAGCTTGTTGCTCTCACTGAAACTATGGTTCTGATGAGCTGTTAGTATAGGTAGCTTGTTGCTCTCACTGAAGCTATGGTCCTGATGAGCTGTTAGTATAGGCAGCTTGTTGCTCTCACTGAAGCTATGGTCCTGATGAGCTGTTAGTGTAGGCAGTTTGTTGCTCTCACTGAAGCTATGGTCCTGATGAGCTGTTAGTATAGGCAGCTTGTTGCTCTCACTGAAGCTATGGTCCTGATGAGCTGTTAGTATAGGCAGCTTGTTGCTCTCACTGAAGCTATGGTCCTGATGAGCTGTTAGTGTAGGCAGCTTGTCCAGCATTTGTCTGCCTGTTCACTGTTAGTATAGGTAGCTTGTTGCTCTCACTGAAGCTATGGTCCTGATGAGCTGTTAGTGTAGGCAGCTTGTCCAGCATTTGTCCGCCTGTTAACTGTTAGTATAGGCAGCTTGTCCAGCATTTGTCTGCCTGTTCACTGTTAGTATAGGTAGCTTGTTGCTCTCACTGAAGCTATGGTCCTGATGAGCTGTTAGTATAGGTAGCTTGTTGCTCTCACTGAAGCTATGGTCCTGATGAGCTGTTAGTATAGGCAGCTTGTTGCTCTCACTGAAGCTATGGTCCTGATGAGCTGTTAGTATAGGCAGTTGTTGCTCTCACTGAAGCTATGGTCCTGATGAGCTGTTAGTATAGGCAGCTTGTTGCTCTCACTGAAGCTATGGTCCTGATGAGCTGTTAGTATAGGCAGCTTGTTGCTCTCACTGAAGCTATGGTCCTGATGAGCTGTTAGTGTAGGCAGTTTGTCCAGCATTTGTCTGCCTGTTCACTGTTAGTATAGGCAGCCTGTTGCTCTCACTGAAGCTATGGTCCTGATGAGCTGTTAGTATAGGTAGCTTGTTGCTCTCACTGAAGCTATGGTTCTGATGAGCTGTTAGTATAGGCAGCTTGTTGCTCTCACTGAAGCTATGGTCCTGATGAGCTGTTAGTATAGGTAGCTTGTTGCTCTCACTGAAGCTATTGTCCATGAGCTGTTAGTATAGTAGCTTGTTGCTCTCACTGAAGCTATGGTCCTGATGAGCTGTTAGTGTAGGCAGCTTGTTGCTCTCACTGAAGCTATGGTCCTGATGAGCTGTTAGTGTAGGCAGCTTGTCCAGCATTTGTCCGCCTGTTCACTTTTAGCATAGGTGCTTGTCCAGCAGTGTCTGCCTGTTCACTGTTAGTATAGGTAGCTTGTTGCTCTCACTGAAGCTATGGTCCTGATGAGCTGTTAGTATAGGTAGCTTGTTGCTCTCACTGAAGCTATGGTCCTGATGAGCTGTTAGTGTAGGCAGCTTGTCCAGCATTTGTCTGCCTGTTCACTGTTAGTTTAGGTAGCTTGTTGCTCTCACGAAGCTATTGTCCTGATGAGCTGTTAGTATAGGTAGCTTGTTGCTCTCACTGAAGCTATGGTCCTGATGAGCTGTTAGTGTAGGCAGCTTGTCCAGCATTTGTCCGCCTGGTCACTGTTAGTATAGGCAGCTTGTCCAGCATTTGTCCGTCTGTTAACTGTTAGTATAGGCAGCTTGTTCAGCATTTGTCTGCCTGTTCACTGTTAGTATAGGTAGCTTGTTGCTCTCACTGAAGCTATGGTCCTGATGAGCTGTTAGTATAGGTAGCTTGTTGCTCTCACTGAAGCTATGGTCCTGATGAGCTGTTAGTATAGGTAGCTTGTTGCTCTTGTATGCCTGATGACTGTTAGTTTAGGTAGCTTGTTGCTCTCACTGAAGCTATGGTCCTGATGAGCTGTTAGTGTAGGCAGCTTGTCCAGCATTTGTCCGCCTGGTCACTGTTAGTATAGGCAGCTTGTCCAGCATTTGTCCGTCTGTTAACTGTTAGTATAGGCAGCTTGTTCAGCATTTGTCTGCCTGTTCACTGTTAGTATAGGTAGCTTGTTGCTCTCACTGAAGCTATGGTCCTGATGAGCTGTTAGTATAGGCAGCTTGTTGCTCTCACTGAAGCTATGGTTCTGATGAGTTGTTATATAGGTAGCTTGTTGCTCTCACTGAAGCTATGGTCCTGATGAGCTGTTAGTATAGGTAGCTTGTTGCTCTCACTGAATCTATGGTCCTGATGAGCTGTTAGTATAGGCAGCTTGTTGCTCTCACTGAAGCTATGGTCCTGATGAGCTGTTAGTATAGGTAGCTTGTTGCTCTCACTGAATCTATGGTCCTGATGAGCTGTTAGTATAGGCAGCTTGTTGCTCTCACTGAAGCTATTGTTCTGATGAGCTGTTAGTATTGGTAGCTTGTTGCTCTCACTGAAGCTATGGTCCTAATGAGCTGTTATTATAGGTAGCTTGTTGCTCTCACTGAAGCTATGGTCCTGATGAGCTGTTAGTGTAGGCAGCTTGTCCAGCATTTGTCTGCCTGTTCACTGTTAGTATAGGTAGCTTGTTGCTCTCACTGAAGCTATGGTCCTGATGAGCTGTTAGTGTAGGCAGCTTGTCCAGCATTTGTCCGCCTGTTAACTGTTAGTATAGGCAGCTTGTCCAGCATTTGTCTGCCTGTTCACTGTTAGTATAGGTAGCTTGTTGCTCTCACTGAAGCTATGGTCCTGATGAGCTGTTAGTGTAGGCAGTTTGTTGCTCTCACTGAAGCTATGGTCCTGATGAGCTGTTAGTATAGGCAGCTTGTTGCTCTCACTGAAGCTATGGTCCTGATGAGCTGTTAGTATAGGCAGCTTGTTGCTCTCACTGAAGCTATGGTCCTGATGAGCTGTTAGTGTAGGCAGTTTGTCCAGCATTTGTCTGCCTGTTCACTGTTAGTATAGGCAGCCTGTTGCTCTCACTGAAGCTATGGTCCTGATGAGCTGTTAGTATAGGTAGCTTGTTGCTCTCACTGAAGCTATTGTCCTGATGAGCTGTTAGTATATGTAGCTTGTTGCTCTCACTGAAGCTATGGTCCTGATGAGCTGTTAGTGTAGGCAGCTTGTTGCTCTCACTGAAGCTATGGTCCTGATGAGCTGTTTGTGTAGGCAGCTTTTCCAGCATTTGTCCGCCTGTTCACTTTTAGCATAGGTAGCTTGTCCAGCATATGTCTGCCTGTTCACTGTTAGTATAGGTAGCTTGTTGCTCTCACTGAAGCTATGGTCCTGATGAGCTGTTAGTGTAGGCAGTTTGTTGCTCTCACTGAAGCTATGGTCCTGTTGAGCTGTTAGTATAGGTAGCTTGTTGCTCTCACTGAAGCTATGGTCCTGATGAGCTGTTAGTTTAGGTAGCTTGTTGCTCTCACTGAAGCTATGGTCCTGATGAGCTGTTAGTGTAGGCAGCTTGTCCAGCATTTGTCTGCCTGTTCACTGTTATTTTAGGTAGCTTGTTGCTCTCACTGAAGCTATTGTCCTGATGAGCTGTTAGTATAGGTAGCTTGTTGCTCTCACTAAAGCTATGGTCCTGATGAGCTGTTAGTGTAGGCAGCTTGTCCAGCATTTGTCCGCCTGGTCACTGTTAGTATAGGCAGCTTGTCCAGCATTTGTCCGTCTGTTAACTGTTAGTATAGGCAGCTTGTTCAGCATTTGTCTGCCTGTTCACTGTTAGTATAGGTAGCTTGTTGCTCTCACTGAAGCTATGGTCCTGATGAGCTGTTAGTATAGGCAGCTTGTTGCTCTCACTGAAGCTATGGTTCTGATGAGCTGTTAGTAGAGGTAGCTTGTTGCTCTCACTGAAGCTATGGTCCTGATGAGCTGTTAGTTTAGGTAGCTTGTTGCTCTCACTGAAGCTATGGTCCTGATGAGCTGTTAGTGTAGGCAGCTTGTCCAGCATTTGTCTGCCTGTTCACTGTTATTTTAGGTAGCTTGTTGCTCTCACTGAAGCTATTGTCCTGATGAGCTGTTAGTATAGGTAGCTTGTTGCTCTCACTAAAGCTATGGTCCTGATGAGCTGTTAGTGTAGGCAGCTTGTCCAGCATTTGTCCGCCTGGTCACTGTTAGTATAGGCAGCTTGTCCAGCATTTGTCCGTCTGTTAACTGTTAGTATAGGCAGCTTGTTCAGCATTTGTCTGCCTGTTCACTGTTAGTATAGGTAGCTTGTTGCTCTCACTGAAGCTATGGTCCTGATGAGCTGTTAGTATAGGCAGCTTGTTGCTCTCACTGAAGCTATGGTTCTGATGAGCTGTTAGTAGAGGTAGCTTGTTGCTCTCACTGAAGCTATGGTCCTGATGAGCTGTTAGTATAGGTAGCTTGTTGCTCTCACTGAAGCTATGGTCCTGATGAGCTGTTAGTATAGGCAGCTTGTTGCTCTCACTGAAGCTATGGTCCTGATGAGCTGTTAGTATAGGTAGCTTGTTGCTCTCACTGAAGCTATGGTCCTGATGAGCTGTTAGTATAGGTAGCTTGTTGCTCTCACTGAAGCTATGGTCCTGATGAGCTGTTAGTATAGGTAGCTTGTTGCTCTCACTGAAGCTATGGTCCTGATGAGCTGTTAGTATAGGTAGCTTGTTGCTCTCACTGAAGCTATGGTCCTGATGAGCTGTTAGTATAGGTAGCTTGTTGCTCTCACTGAAGCTATGGTCCTGATGAGCTGTTAGTGTAGGCAGCTTGTCCAGCATTTGTCCGTCTGTTCACTGTTGGTATGAGCAGCTTGTCCAGCATGTGTCCGTCTGTTCACTGTTGGTATGGGCAGCTTGTCCATCATTTGTCCGTCTGTTCACTGTTGGTATAGGCAGCTTGTCCAGCATTTGTCCGTCTGTTCACTGTTAGTATAGGCAGCTTGTTCAGCATTTGTCCATCTGTTCACTGTTGGTATGGACAGCTTGTCCAGCATTTGTCTGTCTGTTCACTGTTGGTATGGGCAGCTTTTCCAGCATTTGTCCGTCTGTTCACTGTTGGTATGGACAGCTTGTCGAGCATTTGTCCGTCTGTTCACTGTTGGTATAGGCAGCTTGTCCAGCATTTGTCCGTCTGTCCACTGTTGGTATAGGCAGCTTGTCCAGCATTTGTCCGTCTGTCCACTGTTAGTATAGTCAGCTTGTCCAGCATTTGTCCGTCTGTCCACTGTTGGTATAGGCAGCTTGTCCAGCCTTTGTCCGTCTGTCCACTGTTAGTATGGGCAGCTTGTCCAGCATTTGTCCGTCTGTCCACTGTTAGTATAGGCTACTCTCAATAATGTATTCAGACATACGGGTTACTTTATAATGTATTCAGACATACGGGTTACTTTATAACGTATTCAGACATGCAATGATTTTATTTTGATTTTTTAAATGACTTGGAACTACTGAGTACATGAAATACATTGGTATTTACGTAGCAGCATGTACTCACGGCCCTGATGATAGAGGTGAAAGGCGAGTTCTAACAACGGCGTGCAAGACCTCCACCACGGAGGCTACACACTTCAGCCATTAATAAATGCATGCGTAACTATTAGTGACTGTTGAGTGAAACAATGATTTGGACACCAGAGAATACAACATATTGAACATTTAATATTCCTTTAGCTTAATTGAAAATCGTTAATGTCAAAAGTAAACAGAATGTAATTGACGTTACAACCATTTTACCCCCAAGATCAACACTGCCTTAATGACAGTACTGAGTGTGTTATTGTTCTGTACGTTACTCGTACTTCTAACAGTGTCACGGCTAGTGTCACGGCTCTATGTCTACATAATGACATTGCCGAGTGTGTTATTGTTCTGTACGTTACTCGTACTTCTAACAGTGTCACGGCTAGTGTTGTCACGGCTAGTGTCACGGCTCTATGTCTACATAATGACAATGCCGAGTGTGTTATTGTTCTGTACGTTACTCGTACTTCTAACAGTGTCACGGCTCTATGTCTACATAATGACATTGCCGAGTGTGTTATTGTTCTGTAGGTTACTCGTACTTCTAACAGTGTCACGGCTCTATGTCTACATAATGACATTGCCGAGTGTGTTATTGTTCTGTAGGTTACTCGTACTTCTAACAGTGTCACGGCTCTATGTCAACATAATGACATTGCCGAGTGTGTTATTGTTCTGTACGTTACTCCTACTTCTAACAGTGTCACGGCTAGGATAGTGTCACGGCTAGTGTCACGGCTCTATGTCTACATAATGACAATGCCGAGTGTGTTATTGTTCTGTACGTTACTCGTACTTCTAACAGTGTCACGGCTTGTGTCACGGCTAGGCTAGTGTCACGGCTAGTGTCACGGTTCTATGTCTACATAATGACATTGCCGAGTGTGTTATTGTTCTGTACGTTACTCGTACTTCTAACAGGATCACGGCTAGTGTCACGGCTCGTGTCACGGCTATAGAGTGTCACGGCTTTATGTCTACATAATACACTATGGAATAAATAACCAAGCCAGTTGTTTCCTCAGTTTTATTATTCGAAAATACATATTGTTATAATGTGCCTTTGTTTTTGTCTCACCGACAGCATATGACATACTATTGACTATCCAGCTATTATTGGTGGAAGAAGACCCCTGATGCCCCCCCCCCCCCGAGAAGTATTTACACGAAAGAATTGGACATCCCAGTGGGATTCGGACAAACAGGTGATTTCGAGTATATTGAAAATTGTCGGCAATCCTATGCTACCCGTATCACTATAGTACATCTAAGTGTATGTAACTAATGGTAACAGTGTGTGTTGAATACGCACCAAATATTAACACCAGTATAAAATAACTACCCGTTAATATTCATAACATGCACACATGTATTCCACGTGTCCTAGGTTAATATTCATAACATGCACACGTGTATTCCACATGTCCTAGGTTAATATTCATAACATACACACATGTATTCCACATGTCCTAAATAAAAATAAATCTACTATACTAGTCCCTATTATTCCATTTTCACAAAATTCATACATAATTCCAGCACGCTTGACGCGAATGTTGTTCAGTTGAAGAAAACATGTTTAATCATAATACACAGCAAACACACTGCCGACGGCGGTGAATTCAAGAGTTTCAAACGTCGCCGTGGCATAATTGTCCTGATCCTCGTTCCACAAGCACCTGCTCACGTGCCGCATGCTCTGTCCCTGCTTCTCTAAGATCATCACGTGCGCGATCAGCTTGTAACGTTGACAACCGGACGCCTTAACACGCTCTTTTATAAGTTCTGCTAAACTCTTGCACAAGTTTGGAAATTTCTTCGAATCGTATTTCCTTCCCTTTAGATAATTTTGCAGAACATGTCGAATGGTATCTTCCGCTTTCTTCGTTGAAAATGTCGCCTTCTCGTCTGGTTCCAACCTATACGTGTTTTCATACTGTTTCTGTATATGCGTTTCTGACGTGCTTTTCGAGAAGGATCCGCCGAAAAGCTTGATCCTGTGCCGCAACCTATGCAGCCTGAGCTTCGTGGACGTTTCACTGAGTGTACCTGCTCGATCCCTCGATTCACTCATCATGGTGCCACTACGTTCCCTATGTCCCGGGGTAGTGTGCGCTGGTCCCTGTATGGTGCCGGCTCGATCCCGTTTGTGTGTATTTGTATCGAGCCGTTCGCGAGATCTCCCCGTGTCGTTATGAGCTTGGAGAACTTCTCGGCTTAAAACTTTTTCCATTTCGATTATTCTTCTTTTGTTAGATTTGTTGAAATATTATAATTCAATTCAAAACAGCGATTGTTCAACAAACATACAGACAGTTTAGTCCTCAATTCTTCGTTAAATAGAGCACGTTGTTAATCATCTAAGTCGTGTATTGTCACTGGTTAACGCTCTCTACTTATTGCTAAATACGTAAAACAAACAAGTCTCCTTTCTCTCACACCAGATTGAAACCGTCCCGTCACAAGTGTTTTTGCATATATTAAGTTTCCTTTAAATAGTTCATCTCACAATATAAACTATCATTTTACTATTTGAACTAATACATAGTGGGTAAGACACTTAAATCCGATCATATAATGTTCTTATCAACTTTTAATACCAATGTTCCCAAAGTTTATTACAATTTTTATTAAAATATCTATAATACATTGTAGAGTGTATCTAGTTACGAAAACCGAAGGTCGGAATGGCCAATATTCATGTTACAATCAACCCTTTCTCTAGACAGTCGCTGTATGAACTGGGCGCCTACTGTGGATTTGTGACAAATTACAATAGAAGTACAAGTATTCTACAATGCAGACATTGTTAAATTGTAAAATGTTTAGAAAGATTGCAATATGCTACGATAAATCACAATAAATTTGAACATTTAATTGAAGGTATTAAGAGCGAATCATTCAATGATTGACTTTAATTTCACAGTATTATTCATTCTGTTAATATTATTGCTTGCGTACAAAGCTTCGAAATAATGTCTGAATCTAGTTTAACTACATTGTATTGTTAATAAGAAAACAAAACGAAAATAGTTGTATTGCTATCGGTAACAGACAGCAGGTTCGAACAAGTTATCATTTTGAACACTAAACTTTAGTTAATGTACATGAAGTCATAACGTCATTCATGTTTAAATTGACTGTCACCATTTATAAGAAAAATGTCCTTTCTACTTTTTTTGTAATCTATATAGACTAAGGATGGTCTGGTATCGTTCGCCTCTCTTTGTAATCTATGTTGACTAGGATAGTTTGGGTTCGTTCGCCTCTCTTTGTAATCTATGTTGATTAGGATTGTCTGGTTTCGTTCGTCTTTCTTTGTAATCTATGTTGACTAGGATAGTCTGGTTTCGTTCCCCTCTCTTTGTAATCTATGTTGACTAGGATAGTCTGGTTTCGTTCCCCTCTCTTTATAATCTATGTTGACTAGGATAGTCTGGTTTCGTTCTCCTCTCTTTATAATCTATGTTGACTAGGATAGTCTGGTTTCGTTCCCCTCTCTTTATAATCTATGTTGATTAGGATAGTCTGGTTTCGTTCCCCTCTCTTTATAATCTATGTTGACTAGGATAGTCTGGTTTCGTTCCCCTCTCTTTGTAATCTATGTTGATTAGGATAGTCTGGTTTCGTTCCCCTCTCTTTGTAATCTATGTTGATTAGGATAGTCTGGTTTCGTTCCCCTCTCTTTGTAATCTATGTTGATTAGGATAGTCTGGTTTCGTTCCCCTCTCTTTGTAATCTATGTTGATTAGGATAGTCTGGTTTCGTTCCCCTCTCTTTGTAATCTATGTTGATTAGGATAGTCTGGTTTCGTTCGCCTCTCTTTGTAATCTATGTTGATTAGGATAGTCTGGTTTCGTTCCCCTCTCTTTGTAATCTATGTTGATTGGATAGTCTGGTTTCGTCCCTCTCTTTGTAATCTATGTTGATTAGGAAGTCTGGTTTGTTCGCCTCTCTTTATAATCTATGTTGACTAGGATAGTCTGGTTTCGTTCGCCTCTCTTTATAATCTATGTTGACTAGGATAGTCTGGTTTCGTTCCCCCTCTTTATAATCTATGTTGACTAGGATAGTCTGGGTTCGTTCGCCTCTCTTTGTAATCTATGTTGATTAGGATAGTCTGGTTTCGTTCCCCTCTCTTTATAATCTATGTTGATTAGGATAGTCTGGTTTCGTTCGCCTCTCTTTGTAATCTATGTTGATTAGGATAGTCTGGTTTCGTTCCCCTCTCTTTATAATCTATGTTGATTAGGATAGTCTGGTTTCGTTCCCCTCTCTTTGTAATCTATGTTGATTAGGATAGTCTGGTTTCGTTCGCCTCTCTTTGTAATCTATGTTGATTAGGATAGTCTGGTTTCGTTCCCCTCTCTTTGTAATCTATGTTGATTAGGATAGTCTGGTTTCGTTCGCCTCTCTTTGTAATCTATGTTGATTAGGATAGTCTGGTTTCGTTCCCCTCTCTTTATAATCTATGTTGATTAGGATAGTCTGGGTTCGTTCGCCTCTCTTTGTAATCTATGTTGATTAGGATAGTCTGGTTTCGTTCCCCTCTCTTTGTAATCTATGTTGATTAGGATAGTCTGGTTTCGTTCCCCTCTCTTTATAATCTATGTTGACTAGGATAGTCTGGTTTCGTTCCCCTCTCTTTATAATCTATGTTGATTAGGATAGTCTGGTATCGTTCCCCTCTCTTTATAATCTATGTTGATTAGGATAGTCTGGTGTCGTTCCCCTCTCTTTATAATCTATGTTGATTAGGATAGTCTGGGTTCGTTCGCCTCTCTTTGTAATCTATGTTGATTAGGATAGTCTGGTATCGTTCCCCTCTCTTTGTAATCTATGTTGATTAGGATAGTCTGGTTTCGTTCCCCTCTCTTTATAATCTATGTTGATTAGGATAGTCTGGTTTCGTTCCCCTCTCTTTATAATCTATGTTGATTAGGATAGTCTGGTTTCGTTCCCCTCTCTTTATAATCTATGTTGATTAGGATAGTCTGGTTTCGTTCCCCTCTCTTTATAATCTATGTTGACTAGGATAGTCTGGTTTCGTTCGCCTCTCTTTGTAATCTATGTTGATTAGGATAGTCTGGTTTCGTTCGCCTTTCTTTGTAATCTATGTTGACTAGGATAGTCTGGTTTCGTTCGCCTCTCTTTGTAATCTATGTTGACTAGGATAGTCTGGTTTCGTTCCCCTCTCTTTGTAATCTATGTTGATTAGGATAGTCTGGTTTCGTTCCCCTCTCTTTGTAATCTATGTTGATTAGGATAGTCTGGTTTCGTTCCCCTCTCTTTGTAATCTATGTTGATTAGGATAGTCTGGTTTCGTTCCCCTCTCTTTGTAATCTATGTTGATTAGGATAGTCTGGTTTCGTTCCCCTCTCTTTGTAATCTATGTTGATTAGGATAGTCTGGTTTCGTTCCCCTCTCTTTGTAATCTATGTTGATTAGGATAGTCTGGTTTCGTTCCCCTCTCTTTGTAATCTATGTTGACTAGGATAGTCTGGTTTCGTTCCCCTCTCTTTGTAATCTATGTTGATTAGGATAGTCTGGTTTCGTTCCCCTCTCTTTGTAATCTATGTTGATTAGGATAGTCTGGTTTCGTTCCCCTCTCTTTGTAATCTATGTTGATTAGGATAGTCTGGTTTCGTTCGCCTCTCTTTATAATCTATGTTGACTAGGATAGTCTGGTTTCGTTCGCCTCTCTTTATAATCTATGTTGACTAGGATAGTCTGGTTTCGTTCCCCTCTCTTTATAATCTATGTTGACTAGGATAGTCTGGGTTCGTTCGCCTCTCTTTGTAATCTATGTTGATTAGGATAGTCTGGTATCGTTCCCCTCTCTTTATAATCTATGTTGATTAGGATAGTCTGGGTTCGTTCGCCTCTCTTTGTAATCTATGTTGATTAGGATAGTCTGGTTTCGTTCCCCTCTCTTTATAATCTATGTTGATTAGGATAGTCTGGGTTCGTTCGCCTCTCTTTGTAATCTATGTTGATTAGGATAGTCTGGTTTCGTTCGCCTCTCTTTATAATCTATGTTGATTAGGATAGTCTGGTTTCGTTCGCCTCTCTTTGTAATCTATGTTGATTAGGATAGTCTGGGTTCGTTCGCCTCTCTTTGTAATCTATGTTGATTAGGATAGTCTGGTTTCGTTCCCCTCTCTTTGTAATCTATGTTGATTAGGATAGTCTGGTTTCGTTCGCCTCTCTTTGTAATCTATGTTGATTAGGATAGTCTGGTTTCGTTCCCCTCTCTTTATAATCTATGTTGATTAGGATAGTCTGGTTTCGTTCGCCTCTCTTTGTAATCTATGTTGATTAGGATAGTCTGGTATCGTTCCCCTCTCTTTGTAATCTATGTTGATTAGGATAGTCTGGTTTCGTTCCCCTCTCTTTGTAATCTATGTTGATTAGGATAGTCTGGTTTCGTTCGCCTCTCTTTATAATCTATGTTGACTAGGATAGTCTGGTTTCGTTCGCCTCTCTTTATAATCTATGTTGACTAGGATAGTCTGGTTTCGTTCCCCTCTCTTTATAATCTATGTTGACTAGGATAGTCTGGGTTCGTTCGCCTCTCTTTGTAATCTATGTTGATTAGGATAGTCTGGTTTCGTTCCCCTCTCTTTATAATCTATGTTGATTAGGATAGTCTGGGTTCGTTCGCCTCTCTTTGTAATCTATGTTGATTAGGATAGTCTGGTTTCGTTCCCCTCTCTTTGTAATCTATGTTGATTAGGATAGTCTGGTTTCGTTCCCCTCTCTTTGTAATCTATGTTGATTAGGATAGTCTGGTTTCGTTCCCCTCTCTTTATAATCTATGTTGATTAGGATAGTCTGGTTTCGTTCGCCTCTCTTTGTAATCTATGTTGATTAGGATAGTCTGGTTTCGTTCCCCTCTCTTTGTAATCTATGTTGATTAGGATAGTCTGGTATCGTTCCCCTCTCTTTATAATCTATGTTGACTAGGATAGTCTGGTTTCGTTCTCCTCTCTTTGTAATCTATGTTGATTAGGATAGTCTGGTTTCGTTCCCCTCTCTTTATAATCTATGTTGATTAGGATAGTCTGGTTTCGTTCCCCTCTCTTTATAATCTATGTTGATTAGGATAGTCTGGGTTCGTTCGCCTCTCTTTGTAATCTATGTTGATTAGGATAGTCTGGTTTCGTTCCCCTCTCTTTGTAATCTATGTTGATTAGGATAGTCTGGTTTCGTTCCCCTCTCTTTATAATCTATGTTGACTAGGATAGTCTGGTTTCGTTCCCCTCTCTTTGTAATCTATGTTGATTAGGATAGTCTGGTTTCGTTCCCCTCTCTTTGTAATCTATGTTGACTAGGATAGTCTGGTTTCGTTCCCCTCTCTTTGTAATCTATGTTGATTAGGATAGTCTGGTTTCGTTCCCCTCTCTTTGTAATCTATGTTGATTAGGATAGTCTGGTTTCGTTCCCCTCTCTTTGTAATCTATGTTGATTAGGATAGTCTGGTTTCGTTCCCTCTCTTTGTAATCTATGTTGATTAGGATAGTCTGGTTCGTTCCCCTCTTTGTAATCTATGTTGATTAGGATAGTCTGGTTCGTTCCCCTCTCTTTGTAATCTATGTTGATTAGGATAGTCTGGTTTCGTTCCCTCTCTTTGTAATCTATGTTGATTAGGATAGTCTGGTTTCGTTCCCCTCTCTTTTAATCTATGTTGATTAGGATAGTCTGGTTTCGTTCCCCTCTCTTTGTAATCTATGTTGATTAGGATAGTCTGGTTCGTCCCCTCTCTTTGTAATCTATGTTGATTAGGATAGTCTGGTTTCGTTCCCCTCTCTTTGTAATCTATGTTGATTAGGATAGTCTGGTATCGTTCCCCTCTCTTTATAATCTATGTTGACTAGGATAGTCTGGTTTCGTTCGCCTCTCTTTATAATCTATGTTGATTAGGATAGTCTGGTTTCGTTCGCCTCTCTTTATAATCTATGTTGATTAGGATAGTCTGGTTTCGTTCCCCTCTCTTTATAATCTATGTTGACTAGGATAGTCTGGGTTCGTTCGCCTCTCTTTGTAATCTATGTTGATTAGGATAGTCTGGTATCGTTCCCCTCTCTTTGTAATCTATGTTGATTAGGATAGTCTGGGTTCGTTCGCCTCTCTTTGTAATCTATGTTGATTAGGATAGTCTGGTTTCGTTCCCCTCTCTTTATAATCTATGTTGATTAGGATAGTCTGGTTTCGTTCGCCTCTCTTTGTAATCTATGTGATAGGATAGTCGGTTCGTTCCCTTCTTTTAATCTATGTTGATAGGATAGTTGGTTTCGTTCCCTCTCTTTGTAATCTATGTTGATTAGGATAGTCTGGTCGTTCCCTCTCTTTGTAATCTATGTTGATTAGGATAGTCTGGTTTCGTTCCCCTCTCTTTGTAATCTATGTTGATTAGGATAGTCTGGGTTCGTTCGCCTCTCTTTGTAATCTATGTTGATTAGGATAGTCTGGTTTCGTTCGCCTCTCTTTGTAATCTATGTTGACTAGGATAGTCTGGTTTCGTTCCCCTCTCTTTGTAATCTATGTTGATTAGGATAGTCTGGTTTCGTTCCCCTCTCTTTGTAATCTATGTTGATTAGGATAGTCTGGTTTCGTTCCCCTCTCTTTGTAATCTATGTTGATTAGGATAGTCTGGTTTCGTTCCCCTCTCTTTGTAATCTATGTTGATTAGGATAGTCTGGTTTCGTTCCCCTCTCTTTGTAATCTATGTTGATTAGGATAGTCTGGTTTCGTTCCCCTCTCTTTGTAATCTATGTTGACTAGGATAGTCTGGTTTCGTTCCCCTCTCTTTGTAATCTATGTTGATTAGGATAGTCTGGTTTCGTTCCCCTCTCTTTGTAATCTATGTTGATTA